>VZTY01012138.1:79956-95840 GCA_013400935.1 Turnix velox | reverse complement strand
GTGGGGGGGAGGAAAATAAAGAAATAGCTAGGCAGAGATGGCCAAGTAGACTCTGTCCTGGAACTATTTTTCCTCTAGGAGAGGTAGACTTTCATAAAGCTTAGGAAACAGCCAGCTAACATCTCCTCTGCTGTGAAGGCTTGCTGTGAATAGGCATGTAATGGAACTCTTTACCTGATAACTCTGCCCAGCAGCATGGATTTATGCGCCAGAGGCCTGCCTCTAGCTTTTGGCAATATTGTTTTGTGTAAAGGAGTGTAGTGCTGATGAAACAGGAATTTGGGCTGGTATCCAAACACAACAGCAGTTGCAAAGTTATCTTTACTGATTCAACTGCATGCTTTACCCTTTTTCTGGCACTGCTACAGTAGTAAAATTCTTAAGCAGGCTCCATTTCTATTCAATATTTGGCCTGCTGAGACCATTAATTAAAATTAATTGCAGTGGGGTTTTTAGTTTGGGGAGCTATATGCAAGAAATATCTTGAAAAAACTAATACATTTGATTAGAGCAACAAAAATTTTATCTTGCGTAATATACTCCGCCATCACTTCACTGTGCTATGACTCAAAGGTGAAGTTTCAGATCATCTTGCTCCTGATCTGGGCTTAATCTGAACCTTCAGTATAAATGCATGTAAAACTGCATATTTTATTGCTTGTCTCCTTGGTTTCCCCTAAAAAAATACAGTGAATCAAAATGCAAGTTCATTAGGTTAAAGTGCTTAATTAGCTTAAAACTCTTATTGTTAGAGTCAGAAGACAGAGTTTGATTAGCATTGCAGGGAGGATCTGTAAGAAGAAAAATGGAAATAGTCATTGTTCTTGCGTAGTTAAAATGCTATAAATATGTAAATAAGGACACAAATATGAATCTAGATACATATACAATATTTGTTAGCACTCAAATGAAATAATTAGCATAAGTTATGTCAATACATCCCTATCTGATCCTTAATTATAACAGCATTACATTATGTAATATTCAATGACAGGATATTATAATCACATTCATTTCAGTCTCGTTTACTGCCTTCTCTACTTATTAAAGTGTCTATCATTGGTGTGAGGTGTAAAGGAGAAATCAATACCTTTTACTATTGACCTTTAATGCACAAAGTTACGGAGTTCTGGGACTCCAGTTGTGGTATACAGTGGCTGAGGCAATGGGATCTGAACATTCCTTTGGTAGATGTGATAGTACCTATTGCAAACTTGCACCAGGCAAAGCTGCATAAGGCTGATGCGGTTTTGTTGATGAAACATCTCATCTCTTCCTTTTGGATGTCTGGTGTATTACACGATATTTGTGATGGGTCTGCTCCACTGAGGCTGAGGTGTTTAATCTGCAGTTTGCTGCAGGGTTTTGAAACCTCTTAACAGGGTGAGGTTCAGCAAGCAGCCTTCCAGCCTATTTCATTCCAGAGTGTGACAGCTTTGCTGTAGGAATATTTCACTTGCATCTCTCTCTCTATTTTAAATGACACTGTAATCAGATTTTTTACATGGCATCAAAATGGTTTTATAAATAGCTAGGGCAAAATCCTGCCCTAGGGAAGAAAGCAGCAATGCTGTTGGGAGAAATAGAGACTTGCATGTCAAATGCAAATGTTCAAGCACGTGGTCTCCAGGGCAGAATTCAGGAGGCAGAACTAAATCTGATCATTCTACCTTATACAAGTCAATTGCATCCACATGTGGGTTCTTCTGGAAGGAGAGAAGAATTGTCTGTTGAACCTTGATCCTTTGGATAATAACAACTCCATATGGAAATACATTGAAAGCATAAAAGTATTCCTGATAGGAATATACTTACTTTACTAATGTTATTTTGAATAATTCACCTTTGAATAATTATTCTATCTGTTACAAAGTAGAAAGTCCTGCCTTTTTGTCATTGGAATCAATTTCTTATTGGTAAGGTAAAAATAATTTCTATAAACTTTGCTGCTCCTATGACATGTATGTGATGGCTGCTTATAGTAGTTGTCAGTTCCCAGTCTTTAAAAACTGATGAAAAATTAATTAAAAAAATATCCTTTTACATACTGACCACTGGTATGAGTCAAATCTGTGTACCCTCCTGACCTGAGAAGCCTGATTAAGGGTGGTGAAACATTAGAAAAGGTTGCCCAGAGGGATTGTGGTGGATGCCCTCTCTCTGGAGGTGTTTAAGGCCAGGCTGGACAAGGCACGGAGCAACCTGATCTAGTTGGGGGGTGTCCCTGCCTATGGCAGGGCAGTTGGAACTAGATGATCTTTAAGGTCCCTTTCAACCCAAACCATTCTATGATTCTATGATTCTATACTTTCTTTTTTTTTGTCCTACAACATTAATGCCTACTTCTAGCAAGAAAAAAAAAATGAGCATGTTCTGTGAAAACTTTTGTTTGGAAGAAAATCTAACTGAAGGCAGAGATTGCAAGTTAAATTCTGCCATACACCAATTGTAGTATGCGCTTCCTAAAAGTGTATTTGAAAAAAAATCAAGCGATTATATTGAAGATGTGAAATGACATTATATGTTATAATTTCCTCATTTATCTTCAGTGTTTTTGATTGCTTCTGACTCTGCTCAGGCTTCAGTTTTTGTTTTGAAACCTTGTATCCACAAGTACTATCTTGGACTGATTGCAGCCTGAATTTTCTATCACTTACCTTGAAAGAGTATTTATACAGACATACTGCTGCGAATGTGCTAACCTTTGAGTTTCTGCAGATGCTTATAATTTTAGTCTTCTCTTATGAAAGGAAAGTGAAATCAAGAAAAATCCAAGCAGTGAGATGGTTAACTGGCTCCAAGACAGATGTTTGTGTTGCCCTAATTTTGACTAAAGCACATTGGCTTCCTGTGAAGCAAAGGATTGATTTTTAAACATAGTATTTGCAGACCAAGCACTGTGTGGCTCAAGTCCAGCTCACGTGAAAGACTTATTAACAGCTCCTCACATTCTCTTTGTTCTTTTGAAAATGATCAACTGCTTCAGACACCTACTGTAGCTTCCTGCTGTTCGTATACTAGTATTCTTTTAATGATCACTTCTCAAATCTATTAGACATTTATGCTTTAATTTTGGAATTTTTTGGAACATTTTTCAATGTCCTTCATTAGTTAATTGCAAGAAGTCACCATGTTCTTTCCATAAACATGAATTTGCTTACAATTTCTTAGATTATTCTATTATGCAATCACTGAATTTTGTCTTATAGCTTAAAAACTTCATTTTAAGAAATGTTTTCTAGATTAGGTTTTTAAAATGGTTATGAATATTTTTTTTCATTACCACTTTTTAAATGAATGGTTTATATAATTATCCGTCATCTTAGTATTAACATTTTACATCTTGCTTTGAAGCATGCTGTAGATTTATGACTAAAAATAGAGTAAAAATATCAGACTACAGGAGGCCCTCGCAAGTGAGACCTGAATTAGCCTTCCAGACTGGAGGGTGCCTGACACTGTCTGTGATCATAGTGTGTCCTGGTTGAGTTAGAACCAACTTTCTGTTCAGTAATTACTTCTCAGCTAGGCCTCTTCTAACTCTCTGAAGTTAACAGCATATTGCACATAAACCTTTTCACTCTCCTAGTGATAAATCTATGTTTGTAGTCAAGTTCAAAGAATACTATGCAGAGAGGATCTTGCTTATTACTATAACATTCAAGGTCAGTAAGCTTGATTATTTGCCCTGTTATTGAGTCAGAAACAGAAAAGTGTAGAGAAGCCTCATCTGCAGGCAGGAGTGAACAGAACATATGACTCATCTGCCCATGCTGAGCATAAAAACTGAGGGATCAAAGCATCAGCAGTGGCCAGTATCTGAGGAGGACTCTGCTCATCTGCCATTGATCCTAATCCATGCATTCATGACTCCAGATCCTGCGTCCAGTGACCATTCTCCGCGGAGTCCAACCACTCGTGCCTGCTGGTGATGTTATCCTAGGAGCCTGACACAGTTTTGTATTTGTTGTGTCTATTTTGTTACTGTATTTAATTTCATTATTTTACAGTAAATTTATGAAGGTTTGAACATAAACAGTAGGGGAGGCACAGACAAACACAACAGATGTTTTAGAAATTAGAATCATTATGCTTACACTTACGTTGAAATGGGAATAGAGAAAGGAAAAGCCTGTTATGATTCAGACCACAAACAATTCTTTGGGGTGACTAATCATTACAAAAAATAGGTGTAATTTTCATACCAGGGAAAATCACGGAGGGAGCTTAAGATTCCATTGAAGTATGATGGGATTTCTGACACACTTTTTTCTACCATCTAATGGAACTCTCTGAAAAACATGTTAGACAATAATGGAGGTACAGATAAAGCAGCAGATTTAAGCATATATTTATAGTAAACAATAAAGAATGCAATACAGAGATTGATTCATGTAGTAAAATGCCTTAACTTTGGCTAGGGAGGTATTTCTGCCGAGTACATGGTGGCATACAGCTTTGCAAAAACTATTACCTGAAGAAAATTGCACCTTGCAAGATAGTAAATAAGTAAACCATTTTTTTGCTCTGCAGCCTTTTTTTTTTTTTTCTATTGAAGCATAGATCCTTTTTTTGTATGAATACTTGCTAAGGGTAAAATATCCCTCAATGCTTATATCCCAGGGCTAAGCAATTAAAGATTTCAGACAACTACTGCTATTTTAGGTACTTGGCTATAGGGGTACATGAATTTGAAAATTAAGCAACTAAGCTGCGTAGCTCGCGTTCAGGATGCACAGGTCTATCTGCATGTCCTGGGCACCACTGTCAGACAGCACCTTCAGAAACATTTACTGCTTACTACTTGACACAGGATCCTAGAGAAAGTTTATCCTTTGCCAGAATCATTATTCACGGTCAGAACTGTTATTTTATCCATATGACCTAGCACTGACAGAGGTAGAAAAAATAAAATTGAATTGTGCTTTACCCTGTCTTCTGGACACCTGAGTTAAGACTGATCTCAACTCCTCTCCATGTGAGATCCACTTCTGTTGCCATGTTTCACATTTCCCTTTAAAATCAGACTACTGTGATGACTGTGAATCTGAACACGTTCTATAAATGTAAAACAATCTTTATGTTATTTCAAGATGATTAGACTATTTGCTCAGGAATTGCTAAGTTTTATTTACCTCAGAGTTCCCTAGAGATCTGTCAACTCAAACACTTTCTAGATGGCGCTCAGCATACTTGGGAGAAAAATATTTGTAAGACAGTGCCTAAACATCACATACTTTGCACTAAAAAACAAAATCTCTCCCCTGCTACTCCCCCTCTCCTGGAAGTATCTGACTGTATAATCTCAATCATAAATACAAGTTCTATATGTTGAATTCTAGCAAGAAAATTTGATTCCTCCCAATAAATATTAGCTAGTGTATAATTATAGTGGCTTCTGAAGAGCCATGTACACTTTATGTGTTGCTTCTAAGTTGAATTGAAGTGACTGGTAAAGATAAGAATCTTGTAGGTGGTTGAAAATGTAGCCCTTTTTTAATCACATGCTTTAAATCAGCATTACAAATTATTTCAGTTTGCTAACATGAAATTTCCTAAATTTCTGATTCCTTAGCCAATATCACTGAGAAGAAATAGCATAACTAAAAGCCTTTAACTAGAATTGAAAAGTATTCCATGTATTTATAGATGTATGTACACATAGGTACACAAATTCTGAGAAACGTGGTTTCCTTTACTCATAACATTTTATATTATTTCATATGAATATGCAGTGTGTTCAGCTCAGAATTTTCAAGTGTTTATGTCCCCAAGGCAGGAGAGGTCTCTGGAGAAAAGCACTTCTAAGTATAATACTTTCTGAACAGAGATACTGTGGGTAACATCGTGTCTCATGTGAAAACAGAAATCTTGCAAGATGAACAGATGTTTTAAAAATTACTCCAGACTGGAAATAATAAAATATACACTAATGTCCTGTCAATTTTTTCAGTTTTGTTCTACAGCAGGAAGACTTGGAGTGGCATCAGAGTACTGAAATGAATGAGAAATAAGGCAGACACTATGTTTAGCTAACTTTTGAAAAACCAATTTAAATTTGAAACTCTTGAGAACAGAATCGAGTCACATATAATCATAGGAATTAGCATGATATGAGACATAAAGAATGAATGAAGTATAGAATTTATATACAGATATTTTCCAAGCGTGGGGAATCTGAATCAGCAGCAAAGTACATGGTGATAAGAAAAAAGTTCTGAACCTCAAAGAATTATATGAATGCCTCTTAGGACAGTTTCAGAAGAGAGAAAAGACATTGCAAGAAGGAGAGCAGCAAAGGATTCAAGGATTTGTAGCAAAAAACATTCTGAGGTCACTTGTATCATTTTGCCCAGCATTTTGAGACCTTCACCAGAGCTCCCTATCTCTAAATTGAGGCCACTGGCAGCAAGAGGAGGTTGTTTCCCCTGATAAGTTAGACGTCATAAAAGTTGTACAGGGTGAGTGTGTACAACAGTGAGCTATTTCCAGAATAAATAGAGCATTCTTGCTCTTTCATACAGGAGACAGAAGAGGTATCACTTGCAGCACTGTCTGCAATTCTTGTTACCTCTGTTCTCAAAGATTAAGTGAAAGTGTAACAGAATGATTGAGGAATGGAAGCCTTGCTCATAGTGGCAATGAAAGCATCTAGCAAAATAGAAGTCATGTTTAAATGTATGAAAGACAAGCATGGAGCAGGAGGAAATTCTTCTCAGCTAAAAGATAACACTTGTCAAAGGACAAATAGAGATAACCACAGCATATATGAATTCATGCTGAAAATTAAACGTAGCTTTCAAACTCTCAAGAGTAATGAGACAGGAACAAATAGGTTGTGGGAATTTAACTGATTGCAATATTAATCCATTTCAGGGCTGCATAAGGAACTGTTAGATGTACTTGCCTAAACCAGGAGGAAGTCCCTTTCAGACTTTTTGTTTTCTTGGAAGTCTAAACTTGCAGCAGGGTATTTCTGCTTCATACTTTAGAAATCGGCGTTTCATCTTTCAGCAGAAGTGCCTGTGTTTTTCTTCACAAAAACTAAAATGGATCCATTTTATATTTAAGTTTGTAGGCTCTAGCCACTTTCATGTAATCAGTTCAATGCACTAAATGTAGCTGNTTGGAAGTCTAAACTTGCAGCAGGGTATTTCTGCTTCATACTTTGGAAATAAGCGTTTCATCTTTTCTGCAGAAGTGCCTGTGTTTTTCTTCACAAAAACTGAAATGGATCCATTTATATTTAAGTTTGTAGGCTCTAGCCACTTTCATGTAATCAGATCAGTGCACATGTGGCACTAATGAGCATGTTTTCTTCACATGGATTACAAGCACGTTCTGTAAGCAGATTTTAAAAACATTCAATGGGTGTTTAGAAGTTGAAAGTCTATTTTCAGTTGGATTACAATTCAAATGTAAATTTTGAGTAAATCCTATTCTTACTGGTTGTTACTAGTAATCATTAATCTCTTTCAAAATATTAGCATGATTTCTGTCTGAGATTTTAATTGAATAACAAGGCTACTAAAATACCCGATGAGTTCTTCAGAGTTGTTAAATCTGCCGAGTATGTTTGTGTTCTCACTGGGATGTGGCTGATTAACAATGGCTGTAACAATGCTTACAAATTCATTTATGCGTCATGATAAATTTTATTCCCAGGGAATTGTAATGATAATTATATCACTGATGCACTGTCTTTTTTCAAGGCTTTTCATTCAAATTTTAATAACCTCATCCTGTTCTTTAAATAAACAAATGTATTTGCTATTATAGACATTAAAGTGATAGGTAGGGGAGGAAAGTAATATTGGTATTGGAAATTTATTTGTAGTGGGAAAGGTCAAACATTCATCACCACTAAATTCTCTTTGGGAATTTGAGAGAGGCTATGTTGGTAGTCAGATAATGAATTACAAATCTGATTTAAGTATTTTAGAGTGGATTTTTCTTATGACCACTTATTTCTGTGCCTGACACTCTGGAAAATGACTTGTCATGCTTAATGTTTTAACACTTTTTATTATGTGTAATTTTTTTCACAGTGAGACTATGACAAGATATAAACGGAACAATAGTCAATTAATGTTTGTGATTATTAGAGGTGGATTACAAATTAATTAATTCTTCTGAAAAATATGTAAAAGAATTTTGAAGTCACTGTAGAAACTCTGAGACTTAAAGTCTTACGACCATAGTGGAAACAGAGAGGTAATTTGTCCCTACAGCAACCTTAGTTCTCCATACTTAGGAACTTGTCCAGGTGTTTTCCTTGCACAGCTTTATGCCTTTGTTTAATCTGCATTTTTTTGCTTGTATTTACATGGCTTTCATTGCTTAGGTGCTCAACTTAACAAACACCTGACAGTTAGTACAGTTAGTATTGCAACGTCGTTCAGTACCCAGAAAACACATTGTATAAGGCACATCCATCAATCTGCCACTTGAAGAACCCTGGGAAGGATTCTGTGTCTTAATGAAACTTTGACAACTGTTGAAGTGCCTTCAGAGAGTTGTCCCTGAGTGTAACACAGGAAAAGCTAACAGGTTGTTTTCCATTCTAATTTATCATTTGTCAGGCCTCAGGTATATATACTTTAACCCTGAATTTTTCCTTGTCTGATTTTCTAGACCTAATTTCCACATTATTTTGTGTCAAAAAAAAGAGAAAAACATTATGAGGTAGAGGAAATACCTTTTTGTAGGCAAGTGAGAGCTTTTGTGTAGGTATGTTTTTAGCTTTTAAATTCAGGCAGGCATGGATATTGAATTTCACATATTTTTGTTTTTTCTATGTGAATAGGCTGCAATAAGTAAAATCACATAAACTGATTGCTAATTTTGTTTTTGCTGCTATTTAAAAAAATGTTTCTAAATTTATGTGATACATTTCATATATCTATGCAATAATCATAGAATGCATAGAGTTGTAAGGGAGCTTCAAAGATCATCTAGTCCAACCCCCCTGCAGTAAGCAGAGGCATCTTGCACTAGATGAGGCTGCTCAGAGTCTCATCAAGCATGTCCTTGAATGTTTTCAGGGAATGGGCCTCCACCACCTCACTGGGCCACCTGTTCCAGTGTTTCACCACCCTCATGGTGAGGAACTTCTTTTGAACATCTAATCTGAACCTTCCCTGCTGTAGTTTAAAACCATTGCCCCTTGTCCTATTGATCCATGCTCTGGCAGACAGTCCCTCCCCAGCTTTCCTGGAGGCCCCCTCCAGGTACTTATAGGCCACTATGTCATCACCCCAGAGCCTTCTCTTCTCCAGGTTGAATAGTCCCAACTCTCACAGCCGCTCCTCATAAGAGAGGTGGTCCAGCCCCTTAAAATAATATTTTAATAATTTAAAAAAACCCTTCTCTTGACACTATATTTCATTGTGATCCACATTTGAAAGGAACAAAATTTTGGAAGAAATCTGCAGTTTGGAAAAATCCAGAGTCTGTCCATATTAAATAGTGAAGTAACTGTAACATTCTCCTCAAAATAACTATAGCCAACTTCTAAGGAAAAACTAAGAAATCTTTGTTATCACATCATTTTCCAAGGCAGAAGACTAGGTATTATTGTTAAAAATAAAAATTACAAAGGAATTACAATTTAATAATAACAAAAATGCTAAGCCCGAACATTTATTTACTCACATAAAAATTATGTTCTTTTCTCCTAAGAACTTACTGACATAAGCTTTAGACCTGAACTTGAGAAAAAAACAACAAAAAACCCCCCAGAGACTCCATATACTTTATTCAGAAATGCTGATAAACATTGAATTTCAACAATTATGTTGTTGCCAGTTTCTTCAAATGTCTGAAAAGCTGGTCAGGAACTGTGTATTAAACATGGATTTAGAGTACTGATCTCAAGCCTATGTTTTGGAGTATTTTATTATTCTTTGTTTGTTTACTTTTAAAAGGAAGGAACATTGATGAATGATCTTAATAGAACTGAGGGATGTAGGTAACTTTATAGAACATGGATGATCATTTTCCGGAAAGAAAAATTACAGCTACGTTTCCAGTCTTTCCTTATTGTGTATTTAATGTTAGTGAATTTTGAAAAAAAGATACTGTGAGATACATTGTTTAGTTATTAAAATTTTTGAAAAAGCAACTGTATCCAGGTTTTATGTCTTCAAAGTATTGGATATATAGTTTCTTCAATAAGTCCTTGTCAGTCTTGGCATTTCTTCCTCTGTTTTATTTCTCACTAACTCATTTTCCATAATTTTCTCCTAGGAATTTTCTCCTTGGTATTCTCACCTCTGCTTTTGCTCTTTCTGTTTGCTTCTCTGCACTGACTCACATTTTTCTTTTCCCCACTCTGGTCTGTTCTCATTACATTTTCTGTTGCAGTTAAGTTTATCATTCTCTTCTCTTCCTTCTGTTATTGCTTGTTATTACCTTCCACTTCACTTACACATTCTTCAGTTTCTCATTCTTTCAATTAGTCTCTATTTTCATCTTCTGTTGTTGCCTTTTGCTGCATTACTTACACTGACTTTACCAATTAGCATTTTCTGACTTTACCAATGTGTATATTCTGTATAATATCTCAAGGAAGGTTTTCTTTTGTTTCTCCTTTGCACTTGGATTTTAAACCAGTCACTGTAAGCACTAGTGATATCAAGAACAGCAATTTTAAAGGCAGTCCCATTATCATCATTTTGAGAAGTTATCCCAGCATGCTGGCTTTCCATGCATAGTTATATGTATCTCCATTCAAGATAGACACATGACAATATGCATCTCTCTGTGGCGTTTCCCATTTCTATGGAAACACTGGATATCTGTCCTTTGTGTGTGATGGAGATTCTGCAAGTGGGTTCTTTTAGAAGGTCAAAGTACCTCTAATACATAGATATTTTAAAGCAACTTAACAACAGTAACTCCTTATTTCAGCTCATAAACTATATGGAATTAAAACAGGAGTTTTGTTGTGTTTTCTTTTTTTCTTTTTTTTTTTTAATCTGCTTGAATATAGTCAAAAAACAGAAAAATTTGTAATTTTTATACCCTTTCTATTTCAAATAACGTTTTTATTCTCAGAAGAATTCTTGGATGACATCACTTCTTTGCACTTTCCAATGAAATATTTTCAAATGTTTAACTTACTAAATGGTAATGAAAGACTTCCCCTGGGAAAGGGGCCTGCGATGTTGCAAGTGATGCCAGAATTACAACTTGAGTCTGTGTTCCAGACTCCAAGCCAGATTTTAAAAAGTTTTTAAAGTTCAGCCATAAATACTGACAAATATTTTAGAATACTGCACTGACAAAAGGGAGAAAGCTCTTGGCCTTTTTAGGTTGGAGCAAACTCTCAGCAGTACATAGCTTATAAAAAGATTAGATATTCTGAACTATTGAAGCTGAGTGCAACTTGCTGAAAAAACCATCAAAGGAAGGTCACAAATAACGTTGCTGGCTGACAACTAAAAGCTCATCCTTGCCGGTAAGCCCTGAAGACAGGAGCAACCCTAAAACTTTGTCCAAGGTACATAGTAAAACTGAAGACTCAGAAAACTATTATTCCTTTAAAAAATTAGAAATAGAATACAGGCAGGTTTGTGTGACAAGCTTTTCTGATATGATATTTTACATATATTTGAAATTACTATAATTTCACAAGAAAAATGCTTGAGTGTGTACTACATAGCTGTTTGTGTGCTATTGCACTCTGCAGGAGCAAAACCCATTAGGCTTATAATGTTTATTTTGGCTGTGAAAGTGCTTTCTTCTTAACTTATGTTCTGACAGTTAAATACTCCCGATGCAAAGGAATCTTGAGTTTGATGTAAGATTCAGATATCCTATTCGGGATTTAGGAAGAATGCCTGTATACAACTCTCAAGAGCAGTGCCAAAGAGGCTTACAAGGAGAGAGAGAATTCCCATTTTTCATTCTCCCTTGTCCTTTTCTAATATCAAAAGACATTCTGATGTTAAATATATAGGGCAGCCCTGGGGACCAGTGTCTCCTAGGTCACATGAAAGCATAATGCCTGTCTCTGGCCCAATTAGCCTTTGTCACCTCATCTTAAAAAAGCTTTGATGGGAAAGGAGGAATGTTCTAGATTGCCCTTTAAATGTGGATGAGGTTCCACCTGTGGAAGCTAGTGAGTTCCTTCAGTCTGAGGAGTGTAACAATCCTGGCTTTTTAATTTCCTGTGGTAAAACCAAAACAAATCACAAATTGAACCCAGCTATTCTGAGAATTTGTGCTTCTAGTTGCTGGATTACTGGGCTGATTTCTTTACTACCAAAGTTACGTAAGTCTTTGATGTATATAAAGTGTTCCAATGCATTTGGAGGAGGTTTCCTGAGAAGACTCAACTTCTGAGAATCTGACATGTTTCTTTCCAACCCATGTCTTGGGTTGGAAGCAACAGACAGTGAACTGCTCAGGTTGAGCCTGTGCACACTGAGAGTGCCCACTCATTTTCAGGTACTTTCCTTTCTTGCTAGAGGCTGATTTTGCACTCTGAGTCATTAACTTGATGCTTAGAATCACGTGTTTTTGGTTGAGAAAACAGAATTTTAGTATACGCTAGTAGAATAAGCAGTGTCTCCCCATATTGACTTTTTTCCCCCACTCTCCCTCCCTTCTTAAATTTTTTTCAAGTCTATTGAAAAAATCTTATTTAAGCCATACTATTTTTATAGATGCTGATAACCTGGTTCTTGTATTTCTTTTCTCCATTGTCTTATAGTCTTTTCTTTTAATTATTATATTTTAACAAATTTTGTTCCTTTTTGGAGAATTTTCTCTCTCTTATGCATTCTTCATAGCTTTATCGCTGCCTACAATAGTCTCCTCATCTGGAATTTTAGGTCAATATTCCTAGTAAGAAAGGAAAGTCTTTTAGTGGAATACTTTTGCATGATGCTGTATAAATTCAAGAATGGTGGGGAATGGAACATAATAATGCAATATATATCTGGGTGGTCTGCATTTGAACAACTGTGCTATATCCTTCCACATGTCCTACTCACAGCGCAGTTCCAAAATTAAGAGGCTTCTCTAAGTCACAGCTAAATGAGAGATTGTTTTTCCAAGGTACTTAAGCTAACCTACAGGTAATAGATATTCCAAGGTACTTAAGCTAACCTACAGGTAATAGATATTGAATTGTGCCAGACTGTACCCTCTTAAGAAACATGAAAATTCAAACAATTCAGTAGAGTGTACCAGAATACTCATGAGAGTCTATTCATTACCCACAGAGATATCAAACGAAGCAAAACTAATGAAAATGGATCTATGTATGGAACTTTTGATGACAGAATTAATGAATAACTGAAATTCACTGGCTTCTATCGTACTCCATTTAGGTCAGTACTGAAGAACAACTGAAACAGTATTGATTTGTGAGAAGGTTTACCACTACAATTAAAATATTTGTGGCTATATCCAAATTCCCTATCTGCTAGTGCTGGTATTGGCAGATGGCAGAATTATTATGTAGTGCAATGTAGCTTATTTCAGCTGGAAGAGCAGTGCACTCGGGTGACTGGAATACAACAACATTTCCACTTGAAGAAATAGACTTATCAACTTCTTCTGTGATCCCCACACTGACCCTGTATTGTCTGGACTCAGAGATCATTCTGTTTGTCAGTAGGTTTGTATGTATTCATGTTGGATGATTTGGGTTGAAATAGCAATGAGAACCAGATAATCTCGGCTTAATCTCTGTGGTACGTGTGGTAAGTGGATTTCTTCCAACGTGAAAGCACCAATCAAAACATAAAATTATGACCTCCACATACTTTCTAGTCAAAGGTAAGGAATTAATCTTAACATATGTTACAACCTTAATCAAAGCACACACCTATGAGACATATGTCACGCAACTGAAATTTGAACAATAATAGATGCCTTATCTATTGTACTTAGTGGGAAGGTTTCCATAAATCACTTGCTGCTTGTCCATTAATGTAATAACTAAGTGCCCTGGTTTTGGGCTAAAATTAATAAATTAGCCCCCCAGAGACAGATGGTCCTCCCTCTCTCTCTCTGAAGAGAGGAGAGNCCCCATTCTACCTCAAACCAGGACACTAAGGATTATTCTAGGTACCATTTCTTTGCATATGCATTTTGATATGCCCCCAAAATTCACTGTCTCAATGAAGCAAGTGTAGTGAAGTCACTGTCATTTCATCAAGTTGCATATCAATCTAGTGCTTTGCCTACTTAAGAGAGATAAGCATTATGTTATTTATAACAAAGGTTTGAACATATCAGATAATGCCTTAATATGAATAAAATTTTGGTTTTATAGAAAGTAAAAGGGACTTAACCATAAAATTAGAGAGTCACATATTTTCATAAGGTGTGATAAAAAGTACAATAGCCATTTCTTAGTGTTAACCTTTGACATAAGCTGCAGAAAATAAGGATTTCCTTCTATATTTTCCTGTTATCTGCTGTAGATTGAGCTACATTGTGTTTTACCTACAAGTATCAATTACAACTTCCTTCACAAGGTCAAATGCTAAGACAATCCCCTGTGAGAGAAAAATTTTCAGAATAAATTTGTTCTGCTATTACTGTCTTCCTAATCTTCTGATACAGACACCATTATAATAAACACAGTTCTGCCTAATCTTCTGATATTGACGTAGTTGTGATATACAAACGCAGTCATTCTGGGGAGGCAAAATACAAAGAAATGATTAATCAATGAATCATATAGTAAATAAATTAGACAGTGATAGTCTTATGCCATGGGCATTGCTGCATATGAAGAGCGGGATCCTTCTTCCAGAAGGGATGTGGAATCGTACACGCTAACGTCAGTTTAGCCCCAGGCATCCATGCTCCCTACTGGCAGCTGAGTATTTAATTTCTTGGAGTGTTTCTGTTATTAATTTGTCTAACAGAAGCAATCATCTTAAAATTATTAGTTCTGTTCTCAGAACAGCATTGCATTATTAAAATCTATAAAATCAATCAGATTGACACTGACTTGTGCTAGTTGAGAATTTAGCCCATCTAGTAGACAGAATAAAGGAAACATATTTATTTCAGGGCATGTACATTATGACTATCTCTACTTGGAGGCACACAAATAATAGAAAATATTATAACTAGCTATAGTCTTGCTATGAGCTTTCTACAAGCATGCTGTAGAAAAGATATATTCTATTACATAAAGCTATAAGAAACTTGTTGCTGAAATCAGCTGGAAAATGAGAAGGGATTTTTTTAATGATAAGAAAACATCGATTAAAGTCTCTGGGGGTATACAGCAGAATCTACAATCGCAGCCCACTCTTTAAGCCAGATAAGAGAGCCTATTAGGCAGATGGTATAACACATGAAAAAAGTGATCAAGCTGTGAGCACGAGAGCCAGATCTACTTAGTGTGATAATTAGAAAAGAAAGAGCCCTAAAGGAAGTGCAGAATAGTGAAATATAAAATCACAGCTGGAAAAAGTGGCGGGGACTGTATTTTGGAACCAAGAGCAGGTCAGATCAAGAAAAAAAAATAGTCTGAAATTAGAGAGAATAATCTGTGGCAAGTGTACCTATCACATTATGAGATTGCAGTTTGCTGTCTCGATGAAAACAGGATTGATACAATTCCTGCCTGGTGTCAGGAATAGTTCATAAATTAGAATGAGTCTGGTTTTTTTTTAATAGTTCTGTGCTCATTCTAGCTACTCATACTCTGTGATTATTTCTCTTACGTATACGTGTAAGGAAGGAGACAACAACTTCCTGCAGTGAGCTTTATCTCTGTTCATAACCATAGTTTTTCTGCAAATATAAATTTACATAGAATCATAGAGTCATAGAATCATAGAATAGTTTGGGTTGGAAGGGACCTTAAAGATCATCGAGTTCCAACCCTCCTGCCATAGGCAGGGACA
>VZTY01012138.1:0-79345 GCA_013400935.1 Turnix velox | reverse complement strand
ACACAGCTTGGTGTCATCTGCAAACTTGCTGAGGGTGCACTCGATCCCACTGTCCATATCTCCTACAAAGATGTTAAATAGCACTGGTCCCAGTACTGATCCTTGAGGAACACCACTCGTCACTGATTTCCACTTGGACAATGAGCCATTGACTGCAACTCTTTGAGTACATGTCCTAGTACTCAAAAGATGGCCACTGAGTTAAATCCATGCTGTTATAGAATAACTGTATCTCAGATTATGGCATCTTAAATAATTTTTATAAAAATCAAAATATTTCTATATAATTGCTGTATAAAAAATAGTGCATAGACAGCTAAAATTTAAAAAACCTGATACTATATTAGGTTTAATTTTAGCTTCACTAAAATTGATATGCCAATTAAACATATTTCAAAGTTGTACTTTCAAACTATCAGCCTTTAAAATAATTAAGTAATCGCAGTGTCTCAACTTCAAAACATAGTGCTTATGAAACTCAAGAGGGAACATACATGCTCATTAAAAAAATCTACATTTACAGTTCTATTTAGCAATGAGCATGGTCAATGGTAGTATTTTCATTGCTTTTAGGAAAAAAATGATTTTAGACTTTAACATACTACATTTGTGATAGACACTATTCTAGGCCTGTTCACACCAGTTCAGGTCTATATTTTCGTGGGTAGAGAACAGAATTACAAGATTCCAAGGTTACTTGCTAGAAAATTGTGATGGACAATGACAGTTCTTCCCTACGGGAACCCCTCTGAGTAACCTCTCTTTTTTTTTTTTTCCCCGCTAATAGAGGAGACTTACATTCATTCATAAAAGGCAGAGTAATGCCCCAAACTCATTATATGATTTGATTTGACCTTATTTATTATTTTTATGGAAAAATATAGAAGTGGGTAAAATGAATGAGGGTTAATTATGTGTTGGATACAGACACAATATATTCAGGCCCAGCTGTTAATAAAGTCTAACACTTGCACTTGAATTTTATTTTGAATTGGGCAATTTGCTTAATCAGTTCATGGGTTTTACATTTTTGAAGCCTCTGAGGCACTAAAGTCTCAATTATTTCACTCGAATGCAAACACTAAGATAGTCCTTCAAACATAATTCACAAATTCATTCAAGTGCTTTTTATGTTTCATATTAAGTCCAAAGTGCAGGTTCTTGAAAGTGCTGGTCAATGAGCCACAATGAGTTACTGTGTCTGAACTCACACACAGCTAATTCATTCTGTTATTTGACTCCTGAAAATGCTGAATTGCCAGTATCTCCGGTTAATTCAGCTTAAGAGCTGTAATTGCATCTCAAGGAACTGGTACACCTTCCCTCTTCTATGGACCTTTGCAACATGAGTTAGAGAAAGGAAAGAGCATAATTTTACCTTAATGGCAAAACCACAGTGTCTAGAATGTCCCTGTCATTTGGAAAACTGAGGTTCGACTTCTCTCTGGATGAATGGAAGCAGATTAAAATCCATATATTTCCAGCCCACAGAACTAACTGCTGCACTTCAAGGCAAGTCTTCTAGTAATTTTTGCAATGATTATATGAAAGTTTATTGCACCAGACAGAAACCAAGTTACTTAGCTGTCTACATATTACAGCAATTACATGCGAAGTCTGAAATAGAGAAGTTGTCTGACTTTCACGTCTTTGGTTCCTCACAATTGATTTAATCTAACAACTCTGAGAGAACTAGACCTTAATGGAGGTGTAAGTTGACGTTTTTTCTTCGGCTTACTTCAGCCTAGGTGAATCTCTTTCAGTGCTCTTCGTCTGAATGCAGATTTTATGAGTGAGTATACATTGTGCTTACATAAAGTTTAATAAGGTATAAGAAGGTAATAATTTCAACTACACTAATTTGAAGAATAGGGAAATATTAAAGGCTATTAAAGTATACATTCCAACACTCTAAATCTTGTCTTGTTAATTTCAAAGATTCCGGTTTTGCTGACACATTAACATACAAGAAAACTAATCCTTGAATTGTTCTACTTTCACCCTAGAGAAATCTCAGTATGCTAACAGCATGTAATTCCTGTTTCTATAATTTCCTTTTTTTTTAACTTAATATAAGGGATGTGTAAAATCACCATAAGAAAAGAAATGTTCTCCAACATTTATTCCTACTGAAACATACCGAGTTTTGTTCCATGGACCTTGTGGGTGACACTCATACTTTCTGAAAGGTTTTATAGGACTTCAGGAATGATTTCTCTGATGATTGCAATCAGTAATCTGAATTATCCTGTAGATACACAGAATACTTTACATCACAGAGGAATTATTTTTCGAGTAATCTTTTTGGTAATTACTTAATAATAATAAAAATGTAGTAATAGCAGTAGCAAAAAAAAAAATATTTACATCTTTGCTATTGAAGTAGGCAAATAATTAATATAAAAAGGCAGTATCTTTATTGCAGCCCTTGTTCATAGATTGTTATATTTTTGAATGTTGACCGGAGTTTTAAATGCCACAGAAAATCCAAAGAAAATCACCTATTGCTATGTCTGTTCACATGAAGGGCATTGAACAGAGTTCTTCATTGTCCCTTGAGGTAGGTGGTGATGGCTGGTAGAAGATAAATGAGACAGATTTATCTGCACTTGTTGGTAAGTTGTGCTGTAAACGTGAAAGACTTTTATGTTACAAGTAAATTCCCTTCCTGCAACCTGGAATACATAAAATATTCCCATTTAATACACCTTTTCCAATGAAAAAGGTTTATGTATCTTATTGATATAAGGGTAACACTGCTACTCCCGGCCAAAGAGAGTAGTTTCCTCAGCTTTAGTCATAGAACCATAAAATACAGTTGGAAGGGATCTTTAAAAATCATCTAGTTCAACCTCTCTGCAGTGAGCAGGGACATTCTGTACTAGATCAACTCACTCAGAGACTCATAGTGAAGAATTTCTTTCTAATGTCTGACAGTCAAAAGACAGTTGATTAATATTTCTGATGGAATTTGCATGGGCTGGTCTGTTATGATATTTCTCCATTTGATTGTGGAGGACTTCTGATATATTTACATTATTTTCTTCCTTTCTATTTACTATAAATTCTTTTTGCCAAGTCTGTTAAAGACTTGTCAGAGTTGTCTTGTGAAGTCAGAGTATTTCCACTAGAAATCACCAAATGTTGGAATACTTCCAGCCTTGAGTTCATAGGTGGCAAATGCTGGGATACGCATTCTTGAGTTAGCTTGCTCTTTTCCTTCTCATTTCGCATACTGCATGATGTGTGAAAATCAGTTATCAAAGTTATCAAAGCACTTTATTTATCTGAGTTATGCTGCTTTTGTCACCCGGTAGTCCTGAAGCGGTGCATTTTTCAAAACATGCCTCAAAATCTGCTTCAAATTTCATACGTGTGAAAGATTCCCCTCCCTTTCCAGGGCCTTTGTCTAGTATATATGTGTGATATTTTGTGTTTATATCACTGTACATCTAGAAGAAAACGTGACTGAATAGAATTTTTTTTAAGTTTGGAACACATTATGAGAAAAACAACTATTGGCATCTTTTGGGTTGTTTCCAGAAGAACCAGCTGGCCTAGACACATGCTGACATTAACTGCTCCTGTTTCAAATAATCTTTCTGCACAAAGATGTAAAAGAAGTGTGAGAAAGACTTCTGAAGCACTTTTTGAGTAAGGACTACGTAATTTTTAGTAATTATGAGCTCAGCATTTCTGGTGATTCTCTTTATCCTTATTGTCATTATATTCATATGCATGGACAGCACAAACAGCTTTTAAAATCAGTCTTTAGAAATATCTACAGATGAGGGCAAAAGTTGTGCTTCCACTTTCATGTTTTCACAAATGGATGAATCTTTTAATCTCTGTCTTGCCTTCTCTTGCATCTAATGGAAACATTTTTCATTTCCGGGTCTGAATTACTCAAAGAGTAGTTTAATGTGTGCTCTACAGTGAAAATCAAAAGAAACGTATCTATAAAGCTATTCACAGGTACCTTTGGACACTAATTTCACCATAATGCATATTTGGGGTAGTAAAGCAACCCTTCTTCTCTGTCCCCTGTTGTTGTTGGTGGTGGTAGGATTGTGCATTATGGCTCAGTCTCATAAATGCCTTCTTTAGAGTGTTGAACATAGAGCTGTGAATAAAGCCATTGAAAATGGGAAATGCATAGTATTTCTTTCCACACAGTAGATGAATACCAAAATGTTCTGATCAGTAATTGATCTGTTGCCTCTTAAGAAGTTATATCCTGTTACAAAGACAAACCCTAACAACTGATTTGCAAACCAGTTTTTTTTATGTCCTCAACTGCCAGTTGAACATATTTTTGTCCAAACAGCGAGTCATAAAGTCTAAATTGTCAATGAAAGTCAATTTTATCAGAGACAGTAGTGTGTAGATGTTAATACACTCTCCATTTGCTTCTGCTTTCTTTCATTTTGTGAAAAACGATTAATTCAAGTAGGTAACTAAATGATTATTACATCAGATGCTTGATTGGTGAATTAATTTCACAAAATGTTCATTAATATGCAATAAAGAGAAAGGTGGTGTTTGTTACATTCAAAAAAGGTGAACAAGGAAGAGGAAAGAAAGAAAGGCCTACTTTCACACTTCTACTACTTACAAACCTTGCATTTCATCATTGGAAATATTCTGCTATGCACATACTCCACACATATTGTGGGTAAATACTTCTAAGTATGTTACTCTAGGTTATGATGGTGCAGATTGGGAAAGTTTTTCACTGGCTGTAACTCCAAGGAATTTCATTAATTTAATCCTGAAGCAATGAACTGAGGAATTAGGCCTTAATAAAACTCATATTATAACCAGAGTACTTTCCTCTATTGAAATCTCAATTGCAAATACAAAGCTCAGTCTTGAAAATATTTGAAAACATTTCCACCATCAGAACTTGATCTTCTGAAGTTATTAATTGTATTGAGGTTCACTGGAACCCTACATTTTTATATGCTGGAAGAGTGACTCTGGGAACCAAAGCTTTGACTCATTTGCTGGGAGATGACAATGAGCCCAAATCTTCCAATAGTTGCAGGTGACAGCTTTTCAGGCTATCAGCACCTCTGCAGTGCTCTGCCAGCTTTTGCATTCCTGGGCAGAATTAGACCTCCACAGGTCTGATGGCTATGCTGGTTGCTGCTGAAGAACATTTACATCTAACCATTTTTAGCTGCTCAGAGACAAAGACATTTTGTCAACTCGCTAATGGGAACTGACTCTTAACTCAGGCAGCTTCAAGGTCATGATATCAGTCATAATTCAGGATTGCAAAAGTGCTTCTTCCATAGTAATCTTTCAAGGAGAAATACATTCTCTCTTTCTCCTCCTACAACTAATTGCCTGGCAGCAGTGTAACAGGAAAGACAGAAGGTCCATCAGGACTCTGCTGCTCTGTCCTTGAAAATGTGAGCCATTACTCTCATAAATAGATAGGGTACTATATTTAGTATTAGAGCCTAAAATAATAGAAGTGTAATACCTACATCATGTCATACTTTCTTTGAAATTGTCCAAGTTGTTTTAAACCAACAATTTTATTTACTATGTGTGTTTTACACTTCTTTATATTTTTCTTCTAATACTATTAAGGAGGAGAACTTTGGATCAATTTACTTACAAACCATTAGGTCAACCAAGGTGAAATGTATAAAGTACTCAGTACTGCAGATCTGCTTGGCCTCTTTCCATCTGTCTGTGTATTTTGCCCTTCAGGCTATTTTTATTAGTTCTGTTTGTATTTTTTTCAGTCTGTTCATTCCCTAAAAACATAAGTTGCTAAATAAAAAAAAACCAAAACCCATAGAAAGTAGAAAAAAATACAAAAGCAGAATGCTTGAAGAACAGAGAATATAATGTCAGGAGGTTCATTTTACTATTTCTTCATATCTTTGTCACATACTGTATCCTCCAGTCTTCTCCTATAAACTTCTAAACTTCCTTAGAAGACCCTAATTAATCTCTGCTATTGATTGATGCTACTCTGAACAATATAAATGAATGTTGACTGGTTAATGTTCTATTTTCTTTCCTCTCTTCTCAGTTTTGTTTAATTTTTTTTACTGCATTGAAGGTCTTCTACTCCAGGACAGAAGAGACATCAATTGTGATCTATGCTGCAGGCAGAAAAAATTAGAAGACATGAAAGACCTTTGTCATCTAATGTATTGAGGAGGAAAAGCAGCCTTGAAATCGGAAGCAATACATGAATATGTTCTTATTTTTTGTTTGCCTTTTGTAAGCAATTTCTGTAGGTAATTTCAAAGCTAATAGATCTGCAGGTTTGTCTAATCTGTAACTGTTCAGACATCCTCTTTCCTGAGTGTTTCATACACTGGAGATTCCTTTTGTAAATTTGTCTTTGTATAAACCAAATATTATATGATACACTATACCACATAGTGGTACATATATAGAGCTAAAATGTATGAGTCTTTTTTCACATGAAACATTTGAAATGTGCGTACAAAACTGATAACTTAACTCCTTGAGTACAGAAGGAAGAATAGGTGAAACAATCTCTTGTTCTGCATTGGCTCAACAAGGTCTATCCAAAGAAGTAGAATACTCATATTGCAATTTTCCACTGGTAAAATGGAGGACAAAAGCATGTTAAAAAAAAAAGATACACTTCCAGGGCACTGGAAAATGAGTCATTGCACAAAATCAGATTGTAAAGATTCCAACAGATGTTTCAGTCAGTGTCCTACATATTGTGTAGATACACCATGTTGAATCAGACTGGGAATCCACCCTGTAAGTGAACTCAGAGGTCTTTCTGGTTTATGAGCAGGGAATGATTAAGCCATGAATGTCACCTCTGAACTACCTTTTTTGTTATATTATTTAAACCGAAAGTTGGATAAAATGAAAGACTTCAAGCAAAGGTAATTTTTTCATAAATCAGTGAGAAAATACAAGATGTCAGTAACAAGAAAACGTACATTTGAAAAAAATTTCAATTCATCTGATGAAAATGTTTTTTCTAAAAATATAAAATATTGAACTTTTTTTCCTGTCAGTTCAATGTGAACCTGAATCAGAAACTCAGGGTATGGTTTTATAATGCCACTTCTGATAATAAAAAAAAAATTCAGTGAAAAGACATTTTCCCTTGCAGTAGATTCTGATAATATATATTTTAATTCAACACTCATCCAATTACAGTGATAAAAATCTGATCCTTTCTGATCCTGTACTCATCTCACTGTCACATGCAGTCTCACTTGCATGATTGAAGTTTCTCATCAATAGCTCAAGATGGTTGGCAGTAAAGGAAAATTAAAAAAAATTATTTTGTGTTGGTTCATATGAAGAGTCTAAAAAGTCATAATTAGCATCAGAACTTTTTCTTGGATAATGAGCAAGTTGTGCCTTATTTCATGTTTGTTTGTTTGTTTTGTTTTTTTGTTTTTTCTTTTGACAAACTCATCTTGGTTTCTGCTTAGTGCAAAATAAAACCAAAATCCCATGAAACATTAGAGGTAAGAGCACTAGTCCAGTGTAATGGTTTCTGTGGACTAACTGAGGCTGGAAAGTTCTATTACCTATAAATCATTGTGTTTGCAATGAGAATCATTATCAGTTATAAATTAAAATACTAGGTTTGGTTTAAGGCAAACATAAATATTTTCATTAGTATCTCACTAGAGTCTAGAATCACTTGAAATAGTATAGAGAGATTGCTAAAGGGTAAGACTGGTAGTGGGAATATTGTTTTCACACATTCATCAATTGTTGTCTTACTTTAAGCTTGGAAACAAGTAAAGATGAAAAGGCTCCCAGATAATAGCATTCATATTTATTACAGAATTCTTCTCATTTATGATTATTAGAGCAGTAACAAGAAAGTTCTCTTTCATGTGAGTGATGCCCTTTTATGCAACACACAAGAAAGTCTTTTTTTGGGTATATAACCTGAAGCAATTAACTAAAATTCTCATTTTGAGCACACAAACAAAAATATGCAAAATGATTTAACTTTATAAGGCCGTATAGACAAATATCTCACAATTCACAAACACTATAGCCATAACTTGAAACATGACTTTCAGAATTACAAATCAACAAGCACAATAATTTTGCAGGTTGTGCTCTGCCTCCCACCTTCTATTAAGATGCTTTTTTCTCTCCACAGTATAGAGCTACTTATAGAACTATTTCTTTAACAACATACTTAAATGATTAACCAAAATATTTTGCAGATCATTATAAAGTGTGTCACCTGGAATGTGTGCATAGGGTAATAATGACACTTGCTGAATTATTTTGGACAATGAAAAGAAGCAGACCTTCAATTGAATTGGAGAGACCTTTAGGGGAGCCAAATGACTTCTGCTGGTCAGAAGTAAGAAAGGGACTGAAAAGGGCCAAAATAGTGAAAGCTGAGTAACAGATGAAGAAGGCATCCACAACAGATAGGGAGTTCTCACACTGAGATGATGAGTTCAACTAAGCCGAAAAGTATGAGATTTAAGTGGATGACACTTAGTTTTATGTTGGCTAAAATGGCTTTAATTCAGATCAAGTGTTTCTTTGTTGAGAACTAGTGCTAGGCATGGTTGCATCAGCTAGGGTGGTCATTTTTTAGCTCATTTTTGACATGGTGAATGAGGTAGAGAGGGATAAAGATGTACTCCAAAATGTTGAGGGTTTTTTCCCAGACTAAAGATGTATACATCTAGCATTTTTTATTAGTGCTGGAGCTCCTACTCCAAACAAAAATGACAAAGCAAATCTAAAATTTTGTTAGATTTGCAGAAGACAAGCAGTCTTTTTTTTTTAAAAATAGAAATAACACTATGTAAGTTTATGTCAGTAGGACACTACACCAGAAGAGAACTGACTAACCAGTCTATGCAGTGCATAGTGTTTTCCTACTACAAGGGAATGCTCTTTTAAGTCACTAAATTTGGTTGATGTATTTCAGACAATTTAGCAATGTACAATAAAAACAAACTGCAGAGGGTGATGCCATTTTTTAGAAAACCCTCCAAATTACATCCTCCACATAACCTGGCAGGTTAAGAAAATTGCTCAGCTTCAAAGTGTTTTAGTTCATTTGAATAGGGCAAAGGCTTCTCATGCTTTCAGGAAGAATAGCAAACAATTTGGAAAGATTTAGTTAATTATCAATAACAAAAGTAAAAATCCAACCTATTAAATGTAGAAGCTATTAAAGAGACAGATGGATAAACAGAGCTGTTTTTCTCTTTGGCTTTGGGTTCAGTTATTAAGGGTAGAAAAATCAGCATAATCCTTTCATTTGCTCCAAATTCTAGGCCAATATTTGAATCTGTGTGTTGGGCAGTAAGAGAGTATGGAAAATTTGTCTTTTGCTTTGGATACTCAGACCATCTGGATTCTTGGTTATAGCTGCATACACAGGCCTCCAGGACATCTGTAGAATAGGCAATGGGTTGCGACTGCCTCTGCAGTGCTACTCTCTTCCCCAAATCTTCCACTTTCCTGTAACTTCCCCATCCCACATCTTCAGCTCTAGAACAGAAGCAGAAACTATTCCGGTGTCTAATTAGTTCCATTACATCATCAGCTTATGTTCAGCAGTAATTAGCCACTTATCATAAAGCTAAATACTGCTTGCCTGAATGAGAAGAATTTAGCATGAAAAAACCAGTATTGGAACAGCAGAACAGAAAGAGTACAAAGGCTGGGGTTCTCTGTCATTTCTTTGTCTACATAAACCATTGCAATAGCAAGTTACCATCTTAATACAGCCTCCTTAGAATGGTGATTAGAAGGATTGATTGCCATGGTCTTAAATTTTCTCCGGTTTTACTCAGTTTGTCTCAACACATGCTATCTGGGCTCAGACAGATCTTCTGCTGGCTTTCTGTGGTTTCTTTCATCCCCATCCAGAAATGAAACCCTGTTCCTGTATTCACCTTGTACTCCACTTTTTTGAAAATTCCTTTGAAGTATGCATTAATATACAGCTAGAGCATGAAAATATCTCTTTTGTAAGTGTTTAGAAATTTTAATTGTGCAGTATATTGGTGGAAAAGCTGGAAAAGTACATTCCAGACTTGTCATGTACCTCAACAGAAGAATATACTCTGTATTTAATAACCTTATGCATGAAACTGAAAGGGTAGAAAAAGTAATTCTTCTGTTGTTTCTGTGGGACCGGGGAAAAGCTCTTTAAATTTTTTAAATTAAATTAATCCCTAAGCAGCAACTAAAATCATTATATGTTCAAAATATGAAAACTGACTTCTAAATTGATTCATGTATACAGAAAATACTCAGCTTTGATATTACTCGCTGGATCTAGATTTTATGCATGTTCAATGTTTCCTTAATGTCTTCTAAATTTATATGAAATATTAATGTGTGGATTGGGAGAGTTTAATTCATTAACTATAAATTAAGAGTTGTCTTTCATTATTCAGTAGTGAAATTCTGCATTTCAGCTTTTGTGCTTTTTGCTGTTCTAATTACTCTTTTCTTAATGGAAGTAATTATGTAGTGACAAAACACTAGCTCAAAATGTATCTCCCCAATATTTAAAAGGAAGCTTAATTATCTTTATTTAGAAGTCAGAAGGTCTTATGAATGTACAATGACTTTTCTCACCATGTGAATATGGAATGGAAACAGTATATTTTTATATATCAAATATGTTTTTAAAATCTTACTTTACTTGCTTTATTTTTAGTTAGAGTGGTTATTCTTGTTGAATTAGCAAAATACAGAACTATAGTATCATGTTCACCTTAATGAAGTGCATAAACAAACTACTTTCTTAACCCAGTCCTGCTACTCTTGCTCACACTGTAGTAATCATATATTTCCAGAGTAATCCTTCCAAGCTTGTAGGAGTACTTTTGGATGAAGATTATGCTAATAGATTTCAAAAGATATTGCCGGTACAGTGAAGCTAAGACAATCACGGGGAATGTATTGGTCTATCTAATGAAAAGTAAGACTAAGCGAAAAGAAAATTAACTAGTTTTCAAGATGAAGGGCCTGATTGTTACTTTCTTCAAGAAGTTGGTCATACATTTACAGTACAGCACCTACATTGGAGCCTGTCATGTCAGATTTTCCTCATATTCGAGGGAGGAACAAGCAATTTTAGAGC
The DNA here is from genome assembly GCA_013400935.1 of Turnix velox. NCBI lineage: Eukaryota > Metazoa > Chordata > Aves > Charadriiformes > Turnicidae > Turnix > Turnix velox. Next base: position 68,232 of record VZTY01012138.1, on the reverse strand, counting down.
ATAGTTATCCTAACATTGTAAGGATTCAAACCTCAAAATAGCAGTATTTTTCTGCTGATAATACTGAAGTGACTAGCTTGGAACATATCTACATTAGAAAATTCTAAGTCCTTTGTTTTGATGGATTGCATTTTAGCTCCTGAAATTTTTACTGTACAAAAGAATACAATCACAGAAATAAAACAAAAATATCAAAGCAAAAAATACACAAACTGCCTCTACATCTTCAATTGCCTCTGCAAAACTGACAACAAATAATGAATGTGAAGCAGAAATAAAAGCGAAATAGTTAACAGAGCACTTGGTAAAATAGATATATATATATACTGAGGTTGGTAGTATCCTGACTTTCTGATCCGCATTAAAGAACTCCATATTGGTAGAATGTAAGGGAACATGCTGATGGTAACACAGAAGGGGAAATTTATCATTCACGCTTCACTCTTTAGCATCTTCTCTAATGAAGAGTTGTTGATACACTCCCAAAGATGAAAAATCAGAAAAATTGAAATAACTGCCTTAAAGAGATAAAGGGAGGGAGATAAAAGCTGATGACAGCTGTTCTTTCAGACAATGGCATGGGAGAGCAAAGGACAAGAGCAGGTATTGCAAAAGGCTCCTGGGAAAGCACCACATCATCTTGTATCACCTAAATGTCTCCTTTGTTTGGTATTAATAATACTATGCTATGGTCAACTATATAATTAAAAACCTATCAGTAGCAGCTGAGTTACTCATGCACAACTAATTAATTCCTCTAGATATAGTTGAAAATAGCCAGTGCTCAAAAAAAGTTAGTTCTACTATCACTTTATCAGTGGGAAGAATTGCATCTCCTCCTACACTTAGTATGGTCCCACACTTAATTACTCATATAAATCATAAACTGCAGATGTTTTATTATATCCTTGATAAATAGAATAAAAATCTGTCCATTTTCAATAGGCAATTTCTTTTTACTCCTTCACAAAAAGGAGCAGAAATATTAAAATAAGTATTAAATGTATTGAGATTTGAAAATTAATTACAGATTTTGATGTTATTTCACATGCTTCATACACAGCAATTTAGATTCCTACACAGACGGACATCACCTTCGATCTGTGGTGCACAACAGAACCAAAAAGCTCTTCAGCTAGATGATTGTTAGGCTTTTTCTGTATTTAAACGCCCTCACTTAAAATAATTCTAAATAATCCACATTTTATGATTTGAAGGAGGATGATGGTAGCAATGCATCTACCAATAATGCCTTTAAGAGCATAGCAAGAAGCCTGTATGATTCTCATGTAAAGCTTTTAAGATGCTTTTGTTATAAGCCTTTATCTTATCCTTGATAGTATGATGGTTCCCACCTTTGGGATTTATTAAGCAGATATCTTGTCCTTCACAATTCTGACAAAGGTCGAATTCAGAATGTGGCTTTTTCCTACAAGCAATTACTAGGAAATACTAGTATTGGAAATGCTTGACATCTTAAACCTCAAGATAATGGTACTGGGACTTTTCAGCTCCAGAGCAGACTGATTCTAAATTTTATCCAGTTGATCCCAGAAATGCGTTGAGTGTCTGCCATCTCTTTTAATACAGCCAAAGTGTTCTATTTTTAAGAAAGAATTCAATTTAATCAGCATAGTAGGAATTTTGGCTATGACAAGGGAAAGGACTGTCATTATCTCATTTATTTAGGTTGCCCCATTCTTCCAATGTGAAAGTAGTTGCTGAGCACTTGTATCCTTGTAAAAAATTGTAAAAAATTGTCAAATCTAGTTAGTATTTTGTGTCTAGTAGGAAACCTTTTGGAATATAAAGAACATAGTGCAATGCATTCCAGTGATAAAACAATAGCAACTTTAGACTAATTGAATTGCAATATATAATATGCCACTTTCTAACCTTGGGATCTATGATTAGCTGCATAAAAGTGTAAGGAAACAAAGAGGGCTAACAACATTGTTTCAAGTAATGTAGAAATGAAAATACTAGTCTGCTGAAATACCAATACCACAGTTGCACGACTAGGCCTTGGGTACATTCAAAGGAGTGAAACCCTGGTCTAATTGAGTTACTGTGTTTAAGGATACATATGCAGGAAAAGGAGGAAAGGAGTTCTCATTTCTTCTTAATTACTTCACAACAAACTAACAAAGAAAACTCCTCAAATTCTTAATGATTTTCTAACCTATTATTTCAGTTATTTCTACCTAGAACTAGTTGTCTTGCCTAAACCCAAGTAGCAGCTGACAAATCAGTAAATTTCTTGCAAGTCTAAGGAAAACTGAAGGGTGTCTGAACCTTGTTCTCAGTCTCTGATAGCTCAGTCATACTGCAACGTTTTTCACACCAAATGCAATAGATCTAGCAAATTTATCTGGAATAGATAAAAGTGTTGGTCAGAATGGAAAAACAAAACAAAACAAAACAAAAAAACCAAGCAGGAGAATTTTATTCCTTATTATACTAAATTAATCAATAAGGCTTTGGGGACCACAGTGTATTCATAACAACCATTAATCAATATACTAAATTTAGGTACTTACATCACTTCTTGTAAAGGTACTAAACTTTAAACCAAAATCAGAGATCAAGTTTAGTTTACTTCTGAACTTGGAACAAACCTCATACAGCAAACACAGTTGCACTCATGAAAAACTGATGTGCAAGTAGTAAAAAAATTATAATAATAATTCGAAAATATCAGTGCAATATATGGCTATCTAGAAGGAGATTACAGCAGAATGCAGCCCATATAATTAGAGATTTATGTTTCATGCAAAATTTGCTGGGACCATTGACACAGGAGTTGTCTATTTCCAGTAATGACATTCAGAAACCGTAGTGCATTAGAAAACTTATGAGCATCAATTCCACATTGCTTCTAGGTTGTGGTGTGAATCAATTAATCTCTTCTGTTCTGATATAAATCCAAAGGCTACAATTATTAGAAGCATATACTGGTATAATTGTAGAATATGCAATATGTATTGATGAGTATTCTGAGAGAAATATAGAGATAATTATATCCAACTGTACTTACAACGAAACAAAATCAATGTTGTTTTCTACAGATCTTCACAGAGGCATAAAATAGATTCAATGCTAATAGTTCTGCTAATTGCACATATCCTTATACATATTTATAAATGCAAGATAATCATACTACCTCAGAATAAAAAGAAGCACAGCTCTTACGATATATGCTAGATAAAGCCATGAGAAAAGTAACAGTCATTTTTCAAAGAAAACAAGAAAATAACATCACAGAAATCTGTAAGTTAAAAAAGCTGATCTCAATTTTAAAATCAGATTTTTTTGTGGTAACCCATATGCTTTATTTTTATGGTTCTAAAACACATGCTGTCTTATTTTATTTTGAATGTTTTGACAAAGAAAGGCCACATGAATATTTTATTTGAATATTTTTAATTGCATTAACTCCTAATTTTATGTAGCAGGCAGTTCTTTATATAGTTGAGAAATCCCATTACATCCATATATGATTTGAAAGATATTAAAAATAATTAATATTTTCTGGGTGTCAAAGATGACTAAAATTTTGCTTGGAGAATTCCCTTGGAAGCAGTTGTTTTAATTTAAATATTTAATTATTAATCTTTTTTTTATTTCCCCTTCCTCACATAGCTGCTTTTTTGTTAGATTATGAGATTTGTTTTCTGTCAGTTTTCTAATGCTGCTAGTCTCTTCTTCATTGCCCTTTCCTGCCTCAGAGAGCATAGAAGAGTCCTACACTTTAGTTCTTCCTCCAGCTTGTCCTTAGACCTGTGGCTACGTACCTTCTTCTGGTCAGAATGACACCCACAAGGAGTGAGAGGGGCTGGTGTGCCGGCAGAGCAGCCAGCTGTCACCATGAGACAGGACTGGTAAGCAGCAATCATGGAATCACCTGGGAAGAGGGGGCGGCCAGCTACCGCTGCCTTTGCATCCATGTCAGAGACAGTGGCTCCAAAACCTGAAGTCCAGGCTCTCCAAGTCTTGTTCATTTGCAAGCTAGTCATGCATTAAAAGGACAGCTTCAATGTCGGAACTGTTTCACATTGCATTCAGTTCCTAGCGCCAGGCAGCAGCTCTTGCTGTATCATTGTATATTTACAGCAGCCCAGAGAACTTCCATGATTTTAGCTTTCAGCTAGCATGAAGGATTCTGGCAGCACTTGGACACAAGAAGACTTATCATGTCACTCATACACAGCATCTCTGAAACTGTAACAAGTATCTTAGTTCAATTTTTGAAATAAAATATTACTGCTACTATCACTACAAATGTAATTATTGTTTCTTGGATTCTTTTGTGATAAATTGTAAAGAGACTATCTGCAGAGTAAATGTTGCAGAACCAAAGAGTAAAACTGGAGGGTGCTTCTTGTAGATACTGGGAAGACAAACAACTGAAAGGTGATCCATGAGGCAATCTGCTTGTAACACTCTCATCAAAAAAACAGTAAGGGAGACTGTTTTTAATGCAAGTCCACCAGTGAATTGAAGCTGCTAGAGTAAAAGAAAGTAGCCAGGTTGAGAAGGAGGAAGAGCCCTTTAAAGAGTCAGCTGAGATCTTAAGAAGAGAACAGTGTGGGTGACTAATTTTGCTTAAGAGTCAAAACAGTTTCTGTAAAGGACAGCCATGACTCATAGATCTGTTAGAGTTCTTTGAAGGAGGCAAATAGTGCTAGGATGGCTTATCAGTAGTCATTATAGTGACCTGAAATTAATTAAATTAAAATTAAATTAAATATTGCCTTTTGTATTTAAAAAAATGTTCTATCATGTAGAAGAGTGAGCTTTTTAAGAGATTAATTAGTGGTTCAAAGAAAAATAGAAATTTTCTTCCAAACGCTAAGCTGAATGAGTGCAAACCTTACTGAATACTTCTCTCATAGGAAATTTTTGAGTGAAAAGTAAAAATTGCCATAATTGGCTCATATTTATAGAAAATGGGTATCTGTTGGCTGAGTAGGAAAGCTAAAGCACAAAGAAAAAGTAGCTTATCTTTGGCAGGGGAGGATGTACTTAAACCAATTAATGTAGACATTATATCATACAGCTACAAAGTGCCAATGTTTGGGAATAGTCTGAGCAGCCAAGACTTGGTCACTTGGAAAGTATTCTCAAAGACTTTTTGTCTCCACTGAGTTATCTAAGAGTTTACTGCATAAAATATTTCTTGAATACTTTCAGTGAATTAAAATTTACAGTTTTGATAATGGTTTAGTTCCTACTTGTTTGCTCCATTCAGTTGTGTACTGATTATTCTTGACTTCATTGTGTGTTTTGATATATATTTCCTGCATTGCTGAATACTATTAATGTTTATCTGTAGTATATTTGGAGGAAGAAAACAAAGGAATGAGTCTTGCAGCTGAAAGGAAGCCAGAAAAGAAGTTGAATGAACATAGATTGACTAGAATTATCTGCAGTTTTGCCTGGGAAAAATATGGTAAAATATCATCCTCCCTGAGAGCTGACCATATCTGTTTAAGTATTGCTGTTGTTCACTGTAAATGAAGTCTCAAGGAACTTGAGGGTTCAATGCTTTATTTGACAATTTGCAGAGAATTTCCTGTTTGATATTCACTTATTTATTTATTCTGCTCTGGTTTCCATTGCTTGTGATGAAGAAATGCAAGCACTTTATGGGATTTGGCTTTGTTCTATTTGAACAGTACAGCAACCATATTTCAAGAGCTATTGGCTTTGTATCCTGCTTCCTTGGCTTTGGCAACCCAGTGATACAAGACATTTCCTTAATTGCTTCCTTAAAGCACACTGTTACAAACAGCCTGTACCTGTGGAATGTCGTCAGTCTTTTTTCTACTGCAGAGAAGAAAAATTTATATCCTATCCAATTTAGTATTGCCATGGATTGGGATCCATGATGCAGACCTGTAAAGGTACTGACAGTTTTCAATGTGATATTTCAGCAGATTTCCAGCACTAATGATTTATGTACTTAATTATATAAACTGCAGCTTTATGGAACAAGTGTTAATTTAAGTCTTCATCATAAATTTGTGGCTTTCCTTCTGCCTTTACAAATGAAAAATTTGAAACCAATACTGCAACTAATCAAAATTGTCCTTATATTTAATCTAGCTTATGATTCAATAATTCTGTTGAAATGCTATTTCCATTTAAATATCAATCTTTTGTATGTTTTTTAACAAGTATACAAAGTCTCACACTATGGAAATGAGGAAGAAACTCAGGTTTATAAAGGTCCAACTTGCATACAAACAGAGCAGTGATTTATCCTACTGGAAGATTTAATTAAATATTGCAGAAATACCTTATTTTAGAAAACAGTCACGCAATGCAAGTTGTTCCATCATATTACTTTAACACAAATAGGTATGGTGCAGTGGTAGGCTGACCATGGAAGGCAGCCAGATGCCCACTCAGATGTTCTCTTACTCTTCCTAAACAGGCAGAAAGACAAAATAAGAAAAATCTCAGGACATAAGAAAGGAGGTCACTTACCAACTATTGTCATGGGCAAATCGGACTTAACTTGGTGAAAATTTATTAATTTAATTTCTTGTTAATTAAAATAGAGTGTAGCAGTGAGAAATAAAGATCAAACAAAATGGTTTCCCCTACTCCAATTTTTTTCCCTGGGGTCAGCTTTGTTCCTTCATCCCCAGTTCTTTCTTCACCTTCACAAACCAACTGAATAAGTAGAAAATATTATTGCAGCTTTAGGAATACTGTTATTTTAATTTTATGTTGATTTCTTGACAGAGTGTGTTTGAAATATAATGAGACCAAACATAACTTCATAGAGGCAAGTGCCATTAACGCTTCATTAGGACTATCCTGAGTTGCTAGCATTCTTAATCATGTGATGCAAAATACCTGAGACCTGTGATCTTTCCCTATTATGTCTTTTTCTAGCTCAAATTTTAACTCTAGTGAAACACAAGGAAGTACAAGCTTAAAGAAAAACATGATACTTGCAAATAAGATTGCAAAATGGAAATCAACTCAAATATTTTTCTTCTCAACTGTAAGAACATTTGTGCACTAATTGACATTTGACTTTGGGCATTAGACTTTGTATTTTTCAGCTTGTGTCTGCTTTGGGTTTATTTTTTTCCCCAAAAAGGATAAATTAATTAGTTGATAAGACTGAATCTTACACTACTAATAAAAAAAGATTAAAAATAAAAGTACACAGAAAAACAAAGCTATCATTTTATGTTTTCTTTCTACTAAAGCCTGTAGTTCTATGCTGTCTGGTTAATGCCTGTCAGTTAGTAGCACTGAATAGTATGTTTCATGCTATGATGAACCTACCAGGATCTAATATTTTAATAATATTTAGATTCATAAGATCTGCTAAAATACAATGTCTGCTGATAAACACTGAGACAAGAAAATAAGTCTTTTCACAATGCAATTTTGTTGAATCAGGATGCCAAGGCAGGAGCAGAATTTCAACCAGGAGAATGGCTTCTTCCTGTGGGGAAAAAATTGCCATGCAAAAGCCAGCCAAAATAAACCCAATACCCCAAACATAACAGACCATTAAAAAAAAAAAAAAAAAAGAACAAGAATGAGTTGCGATTAGAAACCTAAGAACAAGAAGGGAAAAGCAGAAAAGCAGATAGGGACAAACTGCATAAAAGACATTCTTCTAAGCAGAGGAGGGGAAAAAACCAGCAAACATACAAACCACCTTCATAAAAGGAAGAGCACTTGTCATTCATGTCATCAAGCCCCCACATGGAAAAACTTGATGGAAAAACTTTCACTGGATAGCATTTAATCAGATTCTTTCTAATATACTGCTAGGTAGTAAACATATGTACCAGGAGTCCAGGATTAGGTTTTAAATATCTTATTCCCTTAAGGCATAGTATTTAAAGCTGTTCTTGCTTTCGCAGAAAGCAAATAAAAGAGAAGTAAACAATTGTTTTTACTGATAATATAACATTCAAATTGCTTCTACTTGAAAGGCAAATGGATATTGGGACAATTAGAGGAAAAGAAACCCAAATTCTGTAGTCTTTACAGCGCAGTAAATCTAGTTAACTTCTTACTAGATCACCACATTTTCGGAGTCAACAGAAAATCTTCAACAAATGAACTTTTGGAAGAAATGACAACTTGAAAGTTCTAGTTTCACTGGAAAAAGTGTCTCTTAGAAAGCAAAAACATAGTTGAAGAGTAATGCTTAGATGAGCACTTCAAGGCTTGCTCTCTTGCTTATGGTAACAATATGCAATCCATATAACAGAGTAAATTAAGAGAAGTCAGTAATCAATTTGACTAAGTAAAAGAGGTATCACATAGATGCTCAATAGTTACTTCAGTTACATTTTCATTAATGTGTGATAGAGCTATTTTTTGAAAGTGGGGGTAAAACCAGATGATATCCTAATTTCAAAACCAAAATTCCACTGTCAATATTATTTTTGATTTCTGAGGTATTTAACTAATAATAAAAGCCTTGATTTATTTACTAAAGCTTTTATTTTCTCTTTGAGTTTTGTTATTTTTTTCCCATGTTTGATTTCAGAAGACTTAATATTTAATCTGTGACTGACAGATGAAATCCAGTCTCCACCCATCCAAAAAATACATGTAATTTTTTGAGTGTGGAAGACAATTTTCATTTTTGCAACCAGAAGTATTTTGGAGCAATGGTACTTGGTGTTGTGTAGCTGCTATATTCCACTCTAGAAAATATTGCTTTCATACATAAGTGGTTCCTGTACGTGTACCACTTATATAGAAGGACAATACACAACTGCTACGGAATAAGGAGCCAGTGTCCTTTATTTCTTTACTTAATTTGTACATCAAAAGTTCGGATATTCTAGGATTTTGGGTCAATTTTAGTAGAAGCTCTCTTCAGAGTAAGATTTGATGATTGGGTGTAATGATCTGAAAGGTCTCATCCAACCTATGTTATTGTCAGCCTCCACAGCTGTGCTATGGAGCTGGGACCCTACTACTGTGTTTGCTGTTACTGCAAAACTGTCTGAGCTAGAAAGTTCCTGCATTTTGTTAGCAACTAGTTGAGATATGCAAGTCCACAGTCTCTTCCCCATCTTCTCCTAAAGTCTTGATTATTTGCCTTTAACACTGATATTACTTGCCAGCTTTCAGCTGGCATGATTGTATTAGGCTTGCATCTGTTTGTGCTGAGTTAAATATTTTAGATATATTTTCCTTTAAAGGCAAATAATTAAAAGATAAACACTAATCACCTTGTAAAGTACTTGTAATAGTTTTAAAACTTAACTTCAGCATTTGAGATGTAGCTTCATTATACAAGTTCAATGAAAGAAAGACAACAGTTATGTTTTTAAAGTGTGATTCGGAAGAATAGCAGCTCCTCAGCTGTTCCTAGAATAATTTTACTTCTGTGATTTTTATTTTTGTGGATGCATAGTATTGATATTTTTAGCACAAAAATTACTTATCTTGGGAAGTTTTAAAATCATACTGTTCCAGTATATAGAGAAACTGACAGCTGGGAATAAGAAGTGTATTATGACAGCCTGTTAGGCTGTAGGGTATAGAGTGAAGTAGGGAATTGAAAAGCGGGGGGAAAAAAAAAGGAGAAACAACCAGAAACCCAAAGAAAAGCACAGACAGGTGGGTAGCAAAACTGCTAGAGGGAACAGAAACTGCTGCAAGCAAGATTTACCATAATCATTCAAGAACGGTTTACAAAAGGATATTAGAGCTACCTGGGAGACCAGAGCCCAGGGCCATTTTGGCACACAGACTAAAGAGAAACTGTGGTGCAGTGATACACTGTTTTAGGATAATAGAATTTTTGTAAGGCAGAAGGCAACAAAAATGGTTGAAACATGAAAGTTAAGCAATCCTCTTTAAATGAGTAATACCATTGCAGTGGCAGAGTTTTGTATCTTCCAGAGACAGTGTGACTGTCATATTCACACAAAGAGGTAAAAATCTTACAGACTGAGGGTGAGCATTCTTGGTGTTAGTTTAGTCTTGGAGACCTGCTCTGTCTGAAAAAAGTGCAAACATTGCATCAGAAACAATTCTCATCACAGTACAGAGGTCCTCCTCCATGATCTGTGACAATCAAATATCTTTATGTAGATAAAGCTCCTGGATTTTAACAATTTTTCACAGTTGAAGGATGTGCAATATATATCTTCATTGTTTCAACAGCAGGAAATGTTTTATCTTGCCTTTTAATTTTAAGAATCTGCTTATGAGATTTGAACATTTCTTTAAATATTGGAAGTAACTGGGTAAATATATTTAAATGGTACCATGCTTTTTTTTCTAGTATGCCAACTTTAGTGCTGAAAACCTCTAGCAAAAGGGAATATAGAAGTGCTAGCCATTCTGTCACCTGAGATAATTTTATTTGAAAAGATTCTCAACCTCTTACGTGTGATTGCAAGCACATAAGAGCTAGGCATTGCAGTACATGGGGATACCAGGTCTCCTTTGTAGAACTACAACTTCATAACCAGCTAAAGCTAAGGAACTGGACTAGTATGAAAAGGGATGGACCTGTCCATCTTCTTGCCTTCCTGTAGGGTAATCCACCGTCACCTCACTGTCAGTATTAATTATGCAGTAAATTAGATCAGCTTGTCAACGTGACAATGTATTTGCTCTCCTCTGCTGTAGTTGTCTACCAGATCAGTTCCTTGAGCCAGTTTACCATACAGCCACCTGGTTGCACAAATGGGGAATGGCACATGTCTTCCTCCAGAGCAAAGGAGGTATGTGGCAGCCTAGGATAAAACCGTTCTACAGTGTCATGGAGGCCCAGCCAGTGTAGAGGGGCTGCTCAGTGCAGTATGTGACTGAGGAATGTATTAGGGGTTGTATGAAGCTTCTTGTATCAGTTGTTGAATCTGTGTCCAAGAGCACCTGATTCCTGGTCCCCCTGTGCTTTGCTTAGTTTGCCCCTCTGCAAGCTGTTCAACAATACAGAGACCTCAGAGGAGGAGGAAAAGGTTGAGGATATCTCTCACTTTTACAGTGATACAAAGTAGCAATATGTTTGCTGGAATTGAAATCTGTAACCCTGGTCAACTGTAACTAATTCATTCTGATTTCTAGTGGCTATCTGTAAATCAAGTGTGAATCCTAGCTGCTGTGGTCAATCAACTCTATCATTTTGTTAAGTAGTTCTGTACATAATTATATAAAAACTATATAAATCATCAAAAATGCATTATAATTATCTTGACAATTATTCTGTATCTCAGTGGGTACAGGGGGAAATGGAACCTGTTCCTGGAGCATTTCTGGTTGCTAAGAAACAGTTTCTTCAGTCATAGAAATTGTCTCTCACACCAGATATATTATTCCGGCAAATTGGACTTTCAGATTGAGTACCAAGGGAAAGAGGAACAATCAGAAAGAGACAATTGCTATTACAGAGCTGCATGTGGTCTAGTATATGTGTGTAAAAGAGTCTTGCTTTGTATCTTCTTCTGCTTCTGTTTTAGTGAATTCTTTTTTCTTTTTCCTTTTTCTTTTTTTTTTAATCACACCATCCCTGCTACCCCCAAGAAAGCATTTGATAAGGCATCCTACTATAAAATCTGATTTCTTCTTGGTGAGAGAGAGATGGCAAATAGGATGCTCACCAGTCCTACTTCCCTCATCTTTATAAAAGAATGAAACCTGTGCTATGGGATTTAAGACAGATTTCAGTAGAATTGCATGGGGCAAAGGACTCTGTTTTTTATAATATGTGAAGCAGATGGGAAAGATAATAAGGTCAATTCTGTGTCTGTTGCACTGTTAGTGACCCACACTACTTCTCCCTGCCAAACTGGCGCTGTGCTGTAGCCTGGTGTTGGGGTCCCCAGGGCAGCAAGGCTTTTGTTCTGAAAGCTACCTTGGGGACTCAAGAGCTGCCAAGCCCTGCATGGGACAGATTCCCTGTCTCTGGACAGGACTGGTAAGGGAACAGGGTTTAAAACACACACATGAGACAGGGACTGGATATCAGCCTGGAATTGAGCCTAAATTTTAATAAGCTTGTTGGACTGGGAGAAATGATACCTTTTCTGTGGAATGGAAATGTAAAAAAAGTTTCTGAAGAGGCAGCACAGCAAGAAATCACTGAGTTAATTTATCAGCCCTGTGAGTAGTTAGGCTGTGTGTATTCACAGTTCACTTATTCTTTACATAAATTATAAATTAGTCCTGGTCCTCCTCAGACTGATCTCCTTTGTTACAGTTTCATATTTCGTTAACATTGAGAGGCAGTTTTTAATGTTGCATTTATATTATGTTGCCACTGAACAAAATAAACAACAAAACCCCAGCTAGCTCTCTGACAAAAGCAATGAAAAAAAGAATCAATCTTTGCTGAACTCCGTATTTTAAGTTTGAAGACATTGCAAATTCTGGACTATGTTACTGCATTTTGTGTTTAAACATCCTGTCTAATTAAATTTCTGTCTGAGTTTCCTCCATAGCTTGCTCAAAGATTTATAACACTAAAGATCAGAAGGTTGAATCAAGGATTTAATAAAATGTGTTGTACAAAGAAAGAAGTTGTGTAGGTGTGCAGAATAATAAGTGCTCATTTTGGTATTCCTGATGTGGCTGTAATGATAATTACTGCACATCTACAGAAATTGATTTCAGTTTCAATCCTATTTAGAAGTTTCAACATGTAATTAATTAATTACTTTATCTAAACACATTTCAGATATTGATGAAAGCCTTGCACAGGAAAAAAGTGGGGACTTATGCTGTTTTCATGTGTAGCTTTTCCATAAGGTATCTATATGTTGCCAGGCAGTGTGTCCATGTACGCATATAAGCAGCAATAGTAATGTGTTGCATTCATTCATAGACAATATCAGAAATATACCAGAAGTATCATCCTAGAGTGTGCTACTCAAATCACATCATAGTTAACAGATTTGCATTTTCAAAGTTCGAAATAACAAAACTTCACAGGATTTTTCTTTGCTATGATTGATAGGATGACACTTGTAAGAGCTATCTGTCTACTTCTGTAACATGCAAATTAGGCAGCTTAGAAAAAAAAGGAAGAGAAAAATGTTTTCATATTGAAAATAAATTGCTGCTTCTCTAAATGTTGTGTAGCTGGGCAAAAACACAAAAGTTGTTTCTTCCTGATATTAATCAAAGGGTTTTTTGCTGTTTTGTTTTGTCTGTGGGTTTGTTTCTTTTTTTTTTTATGATATCTTTCAGAAGTGTGCTGGGCTCCCTTGCATTGTTTGAAAATTAGAGCTATAAGCCAATCTTTGAGAGAAAATAGAGTTTGACTGCTTTGTAATTCAAGGCCCAGAAGGTGGAAACTGGATTGAATCCAAGTATTTGTGTTTAGAACATAACAGAGGCTTTGAAAAGTAACCCAAACAATGGGAGAATTAGCTTTCTGAACTTTGCATCAGAGAATGACAGAACCATTGCCACATGACCTTTAAATAAGCTTCCTGTGGCAAATATTTCACAAGGGAAGGATGAACACGTTTCCATGAATCCATACTCAAAACTGGAATTAGTTATACCTTTTTTAAAATGAATCATTATTGTTGAACACTTCTGTAGAACTCTAACCCAGCTTCTGTCTTTATATATTCCATCTAGTCCAGTTACAATTGCACCTTGGCAGAATTTATCAGAACATGTGAAAGTTTTCATGAAGGTATTTCTTGTATTTTCTATCTACTTTCTTCATAAAAGAGTGATATATCTTAGTAAGCCTGATTTTGGGAGTCACAGGTTCCTTTTAACATCAATAGAGTGCTCAAAGAGCCCTTACAAGTCAAATTAATGCTGAACGTTGCTGCTTCCTAATCTCCATAATTGCTCTGGAAGTGAGCTCTGGTGTCTTCCACTTGTGCTTTGCTCTTGGAGCCAACTGGGGAGAAAATAAACAAAAACCCCACAACCAAACCAAAAAACAGCCAGCCAACCAAAGAATACCCACCAAAAAACCCCAATTTTCAGCTGGCATGTCAAATCCAGGGAAAACTGTTTTGATTTTTGTCTCTCCTCATGGTGCAGGGTCACCATTCAGCATTCCCTTGTAATCCTCATTGCTTTATAAGATGTGGACTAGAGCCTTTGGGAAGTTGACAGCTACTATGTGAGGCTTGGAAGGTTGATCTGAGGTAGCAGAATAGCATGTTCCTCTCTCTCTTTGTGCTGCACAAGATTCAGTTGTTTTGTGGATTGAACCTGGTGGCTCTGCTAAGCAGGTCTATAGTATACAAAGTTAATAAAACATCCAGCAGTAAATGCTGGCTGGAAAAAATTCTTCATATTCAGATTCTAACACAAATCCAGATAATATAGCATGCAATTCCCTTTATAACTGCAAGTACCATTGTTACAGAAGGAATTGAATGCATTGATTAAAATCTCTTTAAAGAAGACATGGAAATGAGCTGATGACAGTTCAAAAATTATCTTTTCCAATAGACTATGGCTTAAGGCCATCTCAGGAAGAGAAGGAAAATCAAAATTGATGTTGCCATCTGTTTGCTTAGACAGATACATTTAAAAAAAAGAAAAAAAGGGTTTGAAATTAACTTTACACCCTAAATGCTACAATTAATACATTTGAAGAAAACAACTGAGGAAACAGAGAACTCAAAGATGCATTTAATAAGAAGTATAAATTTTTGATTTCCAGAGTAAAATTCTCTGCCTTTTACAGAAATTGAATAAATATAAAATAAAATGGCAGAAGGATGAATATGTAAATAAAATACATAAATTCACAGCTAAAAGCTACAATACTTTAAACAAATGTTTGAAATTTCAGGGTTACATTCTCATAAATGTAATGATTTTCTTTTCCCTCCCAGTCCCCTCCTCTGCCTTATGGTATTATAATCCTTTTCTATGGGTTGAGAGTTTTAAAAATGCAACTTCTACAACACAGTGTCAAAACTGAGCACTAAATACCCTTTTCCACCAACTCTGTTGGATACAGTGCAAATATTTTACTGTGATAAATACGTACTCTGTATTCAGGAACAAACAAGCACAGTTGAAATGTTAGTGCTAATAGGTAAATAGCATCTTGGAATCATCTATAACTGTGTTAAACTTTATTAACATTTATAAAATTATCTTAAGAAAAATGCAGCAGGTATGCAGAAACACTGAAGAAATGTTTCAGCATGTCATCAGAATAGAGCTTCAATAATAAATTGACTTCCCAAATAATTATACAAAGGTAACACTGACCTATTAACATCTTGCTGCCTATCCAACAAAATTATATTGGGCAAATCAAAGACAAATAAATGACCAACATTAACTGTACCTCAGAAGACAATGACAAGGGAAACCTAAGCCCTATTTTCAAAAGAAGTGTCAAATAGTATGAAAAGCATAATATGAATCTCCAGAAAAAGATTGGATCATTGTATTAAAAGTCTTAAACTGTATCCTGATTTTTTAATCTAGTTTCTATGGGAAGAAGTAAACTTAATTTCTTTCATTTGAGTACTGTTGTACCTTGGAATTCAGAAGTTGACTCATGGAGATTTATAACCTTAAAATCCAGAATCCTCCAATAATATTAATGTTATAAAAGCAGAATAAATATTAATAGTGAAATAATAACAATAATAGACTAGAAATCTAGAGTAAAATCACGAATTTTTTAAATTACCTGTTTCTTAAAAAAGTGAAGTTTCCAATCAGAATTTACTTTCTCATATTAAGTCTACGGATTTGATATCTGGCTTCCACCTACATATTCCTCTTGCTTTCATAACAGCTTCCTGAAACAAAATCTGAAAAGTTTAACTCAGAAGAAGATTTTATGTAGACATTAAATAGAGCTCGAAAAATAGCAGTCTTCACAAATACTCTAGATTGTAACCTCCCAACCATAAATTTTCTTTTCAACTGTTCTGTCTTGCTTTTAATTTTCCACAGATCCATAAACAACTAAGATATAATTTATTGTTTCAGACATCCATAAAGATGAGATTCTCAGTGAAATTTCTGAAGGAAATATTTTATTTGATAAAGAAAAAGACATTATTCCAGAAACAGAGAAATGGAGGAAAGAAAAGAACTGTTGCTTGTGTGATGGTGACAATACAATACAATTGTATAAAGTTCAGCTCAGAATGGAAAATAATAAATATACAATGTATCATCAACATGACATAGGTGGTTCTATATTTTATTCCAAAGAGATTTGAGCATGTGAACCCTGATTCTAGAAGTCAATAGCATTTAAAATTTGGATGCCACTAACTCTGAAAATTGATTTGAATCTGTTTTGCTGATTGGTATTTTTCAATTTCTTTCTTTTTTACATTTTATAATTGTTAATGAGCTAAATTTTTTTAAATTAATTATTTTTTTAAAATGTATTCCAGGAAAGAAGTTTGATTGTTCTTATAGCATTGTACATCTTGTGATTTTAGATTTTTGTTTTTTTGGTGTGTTTTGGGTTTTTTTGTTTTTGTTTTTTTTAAAAGAAGACAAGGCTATTAGTTCACATATATATGGACCAATTTTTCAATCGTCTCCTGTGCCCTCAGCAAGATCATTACAGTCTATCCAGAGTGCTACGGACAAGCCACTGAACAAATATTGGATTACATTATGCCTATAAACCTCAGGCATTGTACACTTTTCTAAATTATTCACATATAATCACTCCAGGGGATTACACTTTAGGATGATGGGAGGATGCCTAAAATCAGACAGCGATGAAGCACCTTTATTCTGCAGTGTGTTCTTGGAATACATTAATCTTGAAGCTTAAAATGCACAATGATGAGTTTACCTATTTGTAAAAGATGATGATGATTGCAGATCTGCCAGATAACAAGTTAATTGCTGCATTTAACTCAGTTATTTGGAATGAAAGGCAGGTGCTTTTTTTCTTTTTTTCTCTTTTTTTTTTTTCATAAGGACATTTCTAATGACAATTTTTTCTTAGATGTGGCATGACTAGTCATTTTCAGTGGATAGGGTTGCTGCTCAGAAGTCTTGCTGTCAGAAATAACAATTGCGTTAAATTGGATCTCTTGAACTAGTAATAGAAGATTACTGTTATTAATAAGACTATTTGCTTCATGAAAAATGCAGTATTCTTAAGGAATTTTTGAAGTCTAAAGCCAGCAAAGGTGATGGTGCATCTGTTTTTTCCTACTAGACCAGACTTTTTTCCTGTTTTGAAAAGATGATAGAATAATACTGGCAATAGAGAATGATTTTAGAAATTTAATAAAACCTCCACATGTGACAATTCATGCCTTCATGGATGTTTTAATAAATGAATTGCTGTGAATGATACATAAAATAGGGGTAACATATATTAATGTTCCTTCCTTCTTGTTTCTCAGACTGACTGGGGCTTCTCAGCAGAGTACATTCAGTGTAGTGAAGTCTGGGGCTAGAACAGCAGGAAACACTTTTTTTTTTTTAAAGATAATGTGGAAATTATGTTAATAGCAGCTGATGACTACTTGCAGAATCACTTTAAAATATCTTGTAGAAACTATTGCAATTGCAGAAAATTTTGAGATCAGAATGCAGTGTTTTCAGGCATGTATATTGTCTCATCAGAAACTTTTAAATATTACTCTGGCAGTGACTTCTCCTGTTTTCTTTAATAAAATGAAACAGATAGATCTTTTTTTCCCCTCTGTAATTCATACTAATTACAAATATCACAGAGCACCTGATATTTGAAGGCACTCTGGAGACATTCTCATTCAAACTCCTGCTTAAGAAGAGTGCCCAGATTTGTGTCCAGTTGGATTTTTAATACCTCTACAAAATAGATCCTCTATAACCTTCCTGGGCAACCCATTCCATTGTTCACCCACCCTCATAATGTTTTCTTACATTTAAATGGAGTTTTCAGTATTTCAGTTTGTGCCCATTGCCTCTTGTCCTGTCACTGGGCACATGTGGCTAAAGTGTGGCTTCATCCTCTTTGCTAACCTCCACTCAGGTTTTTATACACACTGGCAAGACTCCCCCTGAGCCTTCTCTGCTGAAAGGCCCCAGCTCTCAGCCTCTCTTTGTGAAACAGATGCTCCTTAATATTTCTGTAGTCCTTCACTGGACTTGCTCCAGTATGTCTCATCTCTTTTGCTCTGGAGAGCCTGGCTCATGACCCAGCATTCCAGCTGTGTCTCACCAGTGCTGAGCAGAGGGGAAGAATTACCTGCCTCCGTCTGTTGGAAACACCCCTCCTAATACAGCCCAGTCCTGTGAAGGTGAAAAAATGACATTGATATGTTTTGCTTTTTCCTTATCTTGTGTATTTGATGGACTTCTGTGCAGAGGTGCAGTCAGAAAGAAAATGAGTAGCATTTTAAAAGTGACAGTAAAATGTCACTTTTAAGGATTTTGTCTTTTGAGGAGGAGACTGGAGTGCTTAAAGATAAATAGATTTCAAACTGATGAAGATGCTTACACAGCAAAATGAGATTTTATTTATATATTTGAAGCAAACCACTTTTTTCCTATAGAAAATCTATTTCTCTTAAGCAAGAAATACAGGAAAGAAAGCTTTCAAGTTATTTACATAAAATTTTAAATCCAGTTAGAAATATCCCAAGACATTGTAGACTTAGTTTTATGGATCACATTTACATATAGGTAATTAAATATAGCTGTGAGTGTTTCTAAGTTTGAATAACAAAAAAAATCAGGCCAGAGTAGCAATTCAGACTAGAATGAAAGCTGGACATCGGAGAATGAACCCTCTGAAAAACCCCCATAAGCTCCTATTTTAAAAGAGATCACATTCCAAAAGGTTTAACATAATTCAAATTTTGAATTGTTAGGAGGTGAGGATTCAGTCTTGTTCTTAAAGTAATGATATATAAAGTGTCTGACTTTATGAGAGTGTGAGACACTTACAGCTAATTTTAGTTCTACATTATTAGAGCAAAACATACGTTAGTGCAATGGAGTTTTTTATTTCAAGGTGTCCCTAATGGCATATCCGTGGTTAAAAAACAGGGAAAAAAGTCCCTATAGCTTTTATGATTCAACAATACAAAGTTGAAAAGAACATGTTGTTTCAAGGGTAAAAGTAGTGAATGTGTTCCAAGCAGTTAAAAATATCTCTTGATAAAGTCTCCACAAGAAAGAATATTTAGGATTAAAGGGAACTGTTAATTAGATTAAATCTTTTCATACTGATGTGGTTCAAGAATGTAATCAATCTTCCTGTAAGACTGATGTAATTGAATGTTTTATCTGGATCAGCTCAGGAAGTTACTGAGTGAGGTTCTATGAATATTTTTATTCCTAAACCTGTACATGAGTGCACACATCATTATGGATTCTATGACTCTCACAAAAGGAGAGAAGTAAACAGACCCTGGAGATCTTAACTCCAGATGCTACTGCCCTACAAATAGTTTTGTTAGTGTTTCTACAGATGCCTTTTACTATGAAGTTGCATCAGTTTTGCAGCAAATGTTCTCTATGCAAGTAAAGGAAATCTGGTGCTTTTCTTTCAGAAAATCACACCCTGAGGAGGAAAAAAATAATCAGGGTGAAGTAGGTTTTTATGGAACAGAATGCAAGAAGCAGTACTACTTACAGCTTGAAGATGTTTCCAATACACTGTTTCAAATTGTGTTAAATAGGAATTTTGGCACTGACCTTTCATAAAGCAAGACTCACAGGGTAGCATAAAATAAGCTTGTCATGTAGATAAGGATTGCATTACATGGGAATTTACTAATGTGTCTTCTCACAGCACTTGCTAATGATATATAATTTTCACAAATACGCATTTCCTTCTTTGGTTAATTTTTGTGCCGAAACCCTTTTTGCCTTTCCAACAATGCAGCCCAGCTGTGCCCTTTTTCCACATCTACCAAGTTACACCTTCATTAGTTTTTTCTATCGGATGTCACAATTCTGTCTAATTCTATCGGATTAGAGATTAATGGCCTGAAAAGATAGCAGAGTTTACTGTGCTTGTTGGATTAAAAAAACAGTTGAACAGGAATATATGCCAATTGCATGCCAATGCAAGTAAAGGTGTGCATTATCATTTATTTAAATTCAGATTTAAAACAAATACACCGATTAGACAATTGATTAATAATAAGAATAAAAAAGTTAATTGAATTATTGCTGCAGATTGAAATTTTAGAGTTATACTTGTTTTCTACACCTTTTATTTTCCATTAAATCTGACCGCATATGTAGTTTTCAGGCTACTGGAAAGCTCTCTTTTGCAAGATGCTTTTTTTATTTTTTAACATATGTACAGACTTATTAATACATGCACATTATTTTTTAATATATGTACACATCCTTAAAGTTATATGAAGTACTTAAGTGCTTTTATTTTTCTCTTCTGTATTTCATTGGAAGATTCTCTTACATTTGATGCAATGAACACATGCAGGCAGCATCAGAAAGCTATGTTTTAAGTCATGCTACAAAAAGGTGGTTATCTCAGTGAAGTGGATGCATGTTATTGATTTCATTAAAATACTACGGCATTGAGAGTTCTGAGCACATATGTGTATGTATGTGTATCTATATATATACCCATATATAGATGCATATATGTATACTCAGACTTCTACACTTCAAAGTTTTGCATGATATTTATCAGGGATAACTTTCATAAGCTTGAACACCCAAACTTTTAATTGGTATGTTGCTTTTATATGTGTGAAGTTTAATTTTAATGCATGTAAGGTGAGAAATTGAGGTTTCATGTGTACATTCATAAATCCAAGAACAGATAGTAAGTGTGGGAATCATATAACTTTGTCCATCTAATACTTTGATAGCGACAGATGACTTGTCACTTACTTTATTTTTTCGTCAACGAAAATCAGCTGTCCCTGCTATTCACTTCTACTTACATCCTAGAATAAATGTCTTAAGTAGACAAAAAATACTGTCTTGAAAGTATTTGCTTTTTCTCCACTGGCTTTAAGTAATCAACCCAGATGAAGGTGTCTCTACAAAGATGCCTGAAGGTGGATGACATAAATCCTATCCAATCGCGTTCACAAATTTTGCAGACTATCATCCACGTAATTTCCCAGTCAACCCTGTGTTGTCTTTGACTACAGGCAGAAGTCGTCAGTGCTTACAAGTATTTTCAGCTACCTTTTCTGCATTCCCCTTTCAGGTCATGACACCTCTGAATTGTAAGGTACACACAACTTCATCTGTCAGTTCTAAAATAAGATCTATTATACAGTGCAACTGTCTTTCATTTGGGAAGAGCAGAATCAATGTGTCACTCTATGTAATTGCACGTAGGGGAGAGAAATAGCCTGTACACTGTCATATCCCGTCATATAAATAACTTTCCTGTACACTCATCATAATTATGTCATCATATATAGGCTTTCTGTAAGATTACCCATATTTATAACTATGTCCTTTGTTATAAACAGGGAGCTGTTTACCCAGAGAAATAATAGTTTTATGCTAAATGGAGATCAGTTGGTGTTATAATAAAGTCTACCCAAATACATATGGCGTATGTCTAGACATGCTTAAAAACCCAGTCAATTAAATGTCTGACTGAGGTGTAAGACTCCTGTAAATGCTCTAGAATGCATTTTACACCGATTAAGCAAGAGTATTTCTAGCAAATACAGTTCTTTTATCATCTGAGTAATCAATGAAAGTTGCAAGGCATACTTTTCTTCTGAAAGTTCTTGTTACATGAAATTGTGTACCATGAGTATTATAAATCAGATTTGAGAAAATTCTACAGAAATTATTTTGGGATTTGAAATAGCCAAGAAAATAGCAAATGGCTAGGTGACACCTGCTGCAGCAGTAACATTAAGAATGTTGTCACATAGAAGCCATTTGTCACCTACTTATAATGAAGAGGCAAAGTCAAGGCAAACTTAGTCTACACTCTTCCTTCCTTGGTGGGATATCTGTTCAGTAAAAAAGGTTGACCCAACAAGGGAAAACTTTTCAATGCAGCATAAACTGAAACAACTATGTCTGATGAGAATATTATCTGGGTTGCCCAACCCTTTTTAAATTTAGCCTATGGAAACTTACTGCTTTTTTGACTTCAAAAATTAGTGAGTGGAGCAAGATGTTTCTAAATTAATTAATAAAAATTCAGATTATTTGTATGCCAGTTTAAGTGAGGAATATATAAATTGTAGTTCGAAAATGTGAATGTCAGTTTAATATCTGTTCATCTGTGCTTAGCTACTCAGTTAATGAAATTAAAACTGAAATTTACCTCTGATCAATAGATTCTATTATTATTATTCATTTGTATACAAATTCCAGGGAAATTACCTAGATCTTACTTGCAACATCTTGTCCCTCAGCCCAACCCAAGCTAACTTGCAGCAGCCATCCTGTTAGCCTTATTCTAATTTTACAAATGTGACAGCTATTGTGTTACCTGTCAGGAAGATAAGGACTTCGTTTAGTCTCTCTGTCATTTACTTTCTACAACTATTCTTTGTAAAACTGTTCTTTGTACACGGAAGATGGAAACATGATTATATAAAATGCATTATTTCTCATTTGACTACTTGCTACCCTATAGATTTCTGTTTTGGGGAACTTTATCCCAAGAGCTAGCGCAGTGTTAGTCTCTATACTGGTTTTGATAAGCTGCTGTGATCAGATGAGGTGGTGGTATAGTAATTGCCTCAGTGAGCCTGAAAGCAAACTGGGGTCAGACTTTGCTGGTTGCTAACCTATGAGCCTTATTCTTAAAATTATATCTAGCTGGGCAAACCTCAGTTCTTGACAGGAGCTTTTGAACTTCAGAGTTCAAATGATTCAGCTATAAATAACCCCAAGAGGTGGTACTAGATGTCTTCAAGTAGGTTCACTTTTTCTTCAAGTCTTGTGTTTTTCAGTGTTGTTATTAGTCTGTAGCGGTGATATTATTTTGCTGAGACGATGTTACAGTTCAGAGTGGGTCTCAACCTTTAGCATTATCAAATTCAATTAGAAAAGCAAAAAAGGGATAGAAATTTTAAAAGTCACTTTCAAAATCTCTCATTGTTGGTATTTTATAAGTATACTAATGCAGCAGAACTAATTTAAGCCTGTATTAACATTACTCATGAAGCATATCAAGTGTTTAATTGCAATGCAAAAGGAACAAACAACAAGAATAAGTTACTCAAATTATTTCATTATAAAATAATTAATGTGATGGGCAATTAAATATGCATTTAAGCATACTCATTACATTGTCATTCAAAATTACCTAAGCTAAGGTTAAAGGTGTTATTGAAAACATTAATTTAATTTGCTATATAAAAGCCAGATAATTATCATAAAATATTGCAAATGATAATGAGAAACACTTTAATGAAGTCTTGGTTTAATTAGACAGGGTATCATTATGATTTGCCTGTGGGTAAAATAGCAGATTGTTAATATATTTTCTTTTCATTATGATTAGAGTCTTAGAGAGTTATTTAACAATGTATATGAAGAAATATAGGCTTACATTTATATCTTTGGGATGGTGTCTCATTTTCCTTGCTACAGATTTATGTTATTATGAAGACCTGATAAATCTAATTTTTGAATTTAGTGTTCCAAGTGTTGATTACCCTCCTTGACATCCCAATTGCATGTAATATCTACTGTTCACAGCATCTTACAAAAAAAGTCTCAGGAACTTCAAAACATCTGAGAACCTTTCCTAGGTGCCTTTTGGCCTTTCCAGCCAATTATGCAAAAGTATTTGAAAAATACTTTAAAATCTAATTTATTTTATACTAGGCATCTCCGTTATAAATGTATAAATGAGTTGAATTATCTTTTTAAGTAACTTCTATACCAGAAATAGACATTCAAATGTTCTGACATGAAGAAATGTTTCTATTTGTAAACTTTTATCCTTGTGATAATAGTCTTTCTGCGATTCCTTCATCCCCTGGTTCTTGAAAGCTGATAAATGCTAATAAGATGTATTATAACATAGTTAGGTGAACAGAAAGACCATGAAGGTTTTTAGGAAGTCAGGTTATTCACTTAGATAAATGAAACTCAGATGGATGCCTTTTCTAATTTTGAAAACAAAAAAAAACTTCCCCAAAGTCAATTTTGATCGCAATGTAAAAATGCCAATGAAATTAAGCTGATTTTAATAAACCATTTATTTGATTTCAATGAAATGGAGCTCAAATAGAGTACAGATAAGAACCATGCCTCTAATGGTAGTTAAGTGTGATTTCTCAAATCAGTTTCATAGGTTTAGCAAGAGAAAAGGTCCTCAAAGCAGCCTGGTAACTCCTCCATGCTTTACTACTCTATCAGCTACTGAGCTACACCAGTTTTCAATGGATTATTTAAAAACAGCAAAAGTAATTTAAACAAACCTTTTTATTACACAATCAGGCATGCTATGGTCACATCAAAACAAACATCCACATCTGTCTTACGAGAAAGTGAGACTTGATAGTACACTTTTAATATTAATTAAAGTGATAAAAGATGCAACTGGACAAATTGACAAAACAGATTAATATGCCTACAATGATACAACCACAGTTGCCCAACTCACTGCAGCATCATTATTAAAATTTATATGTCTGACAAATATTTTCCATACAGTGGAGATATTTTAAAACTTTGCTCAATTGAAATACTTTTTTCATAGAATCATGGAGTAGGAAGGGATCTTCAAAGGCCATTCAGTCCAACATCTTACAATAGATCAGTTTGCTCAGAATCTCATCAAGACTGGGCTTGAATGCCCCGAAGAATGAGGCCTCCACCACCTCTCTGGGCACCTTGTTCCAGTGCCTCACCACCCTCATGTTGAAGAACATTTTTCTAATGCCTAATTTAAACCTGCCCTTAGAGGCAGTGGAGCAGGCTCTGAGCAACCTGATCTAGTGCATGCATGATGTCCCTGCTTACTGCAGCGAGGTTGGACTAGGTGGCCTTTGAAGGTCCCATCCCACTCTATGATTCTATATTTCTGTTAGGCTCCATTTTCTTCCAAAGATTTGACTGTGTTTTAAATGGAATTCAATAAGATAAATACCGTAGAGAAGCCTTTGTGCATTGCTTAACTCAGTTCTGTCAGCTGTGTGACACACATGGTTAGTCAACAAACATGGAGAGATCTGTTTTGCCCTCAGGTTTTTTGAGTTCTGTGGTGCAGATCCTGCAAATTGCAGTGGTCCTAAAGGAGAAGTCATTTGCATTTTAGGAGGATTTATGGGAAGAATATTAGAGACTGACATGTTTAGATTATATGATGTTGACACTTCAGTGATACCTGAGCTGCATTTATACATGCCCTAACAGCCAGCTTAAGTACTTTGGCTTATAATGCAAGATGCTACCTTCTGTTCCTTTTGTTCATTAGCATCCAAGTAATGCCTGAATAAGATTCTTATTAGCTTACATAGATGGTTCCCAGCAGCATTTTTACGCATCAGAATTCTGTGTTTGGAAGGTATCCCTTGCTCATGCCAAATGCCTCTTCAGTCTGCTTGATGCTTTGTCAAGTACAAACCTGTCACCTATATGATGAAACTCATCTGAAAGGCACAAAAGTGGCTGCCATTCTTGAGTAGGTTTCATGTCAACAGAACCAGACCAGGTGTTTACCAAAGTAAGCTCCTTGAAGCAAGGATAGTGTAGATATTAGGTCCTCAACACAGAAGTTTTAGGTTTGCGTGGTTCATTTCTGCTCCTAGCTACACACTGCATGCTCTCTCATATAGGGATGGCCTATGCTCCACAGATACATGTGATTCTGATACCTATTTGGGCAAAGGTCTCCACCCACATCACTGCCTGCCATCACTAACAGATGTACTCTGTTCTTACACACAGCTGGGTACTTTCCAGTTGGAATTACAGTGCAGTGTAAACTCCAATGCTGTGTCCTAATTTGAGTAAACTAAATCGCATTTTAATTGCTGCAAAGGGGGTAACATCTGATAGAGTAACAGCATTTTATATGCCACACATAGTGCAGTTAATGAGAAAGGCTGCTACTAACAGTACTCTTAAAGCAGCAGGTTTTCAGGTTTTCTAAGGAGTAAATGCAAAACTTTTCTTATTTCATGGCAGGAACTAGAACTAGATAAAGTGCATGACCTGTTGCATGTGATACAATTAACTTAGGAGCAGCTTGGCCATATCTGAAGCAATAAAAAGTTATTTTCTAGAGAAAGGTTGAAAAAATCCATATTGATCAGCACTAAGTGGTAAAAATTTATTGCAATGTTGTCAGTTGCCTTATTCCAAATCAATACAAATCTCACCAAAAGCTTCTTAAATGCAATAAGAATCTGACAAGGCCTTCTTGTCACAGATTAGTGTTAAAGCAATGAAAAGGCCCCCAAGGAAAACTGTCTCTGACCAGAATGCTGGTTGTATCCCATTTCAGCAATATGCCTTTTGGACATCCTTATTGACATTTTGGACCCCTAAAGAAAAGCTTAATGGTTTATTAGTTAACTAATGCAAATTTTAAGAAATGCCTAAAGACCTCAGATTTTTGACAGTTTTTATTGAATAGTAAAAGCTGCTAGTTTTAAAAAAAAAAATCAATCAGGCACCTGAATAAGAATGAAGGATTGGATGTAGAGGAAATGTTCTTTCTGATTCCAATTTTAGAAAAAAGCAGTTTTAGACAGACTAAGATCCTATGATAGGTGTGTTGAAATTATCACACACTGATTTATTCTTCTTTTTAGAAAGGCATTCTTGTAAACAGGGATTGGTACCACATCCAGAATCCCTTCAACTCCACTGTTACATTGATTAAGCTTTTCATAACTTAACTTTCCAAAGCAGTATAGTGTAATTTCAGGTAACGAACAACTGAAACACAGTCACCAGTACTTTCAGAACAAAGTTTTTTCTGGCTGTACTAGAGTTTGGTCAATGAATTGGTAGCACCTCAGTAGTTCACACAAAAAGTGCTATTTCAGTTATTAAATTCTCATGTCTTTCATTGTTTTCGAGGAAAATTCATTAAAAATGAGAACATCCAGAATTAGTGATAAGTATCTACTTAACATGATCCAAATAATGTATTTTTCAAAACCTGAACTGATTCTTTGATTTAATTGAGGACTGCAGATCTGAATGCCTGCAAACATGTATCCACAAATAATGCAAATCCTACTGAAAGGCAATGGCATATTAGATCCTAAATCACTTCAAGCTGTTAAAAATCACACCGTATTCCTTTGTTTACAATGCAGTATGCAGCAATGTGATTTTGCTTTCTATCCCCTGCTTTTTCAGCATCCTGTGTGCTATACTGCAGTATTCAGTTGTGTTAAGTCAGTCCAAATTTTGAGAATCAGACATTCATCTCACTTAAAAGGAAGCAAATAATAGGAGAAAATTTCTTTCTAAACCTTCCCTTGGGTGTTTCTAATGGTACAAGTGCTGCTGCGGTTCTCTAGATGGAACTGAATAAATTAGATATTTGGAAGGCTAGGGCTACTTTTTTTGTTGAAGCCCCTTATATTATTTTGTCAGACATTTAGCAGTTTTTTCCTTATATAAAGAATTTCCCATGAACTGCTACTTAAAAACCTGAGTAACAAAAATCAGGTGGAAGCGTCCGTCTATAAATGAAAATACTGGAGAATATGGAAGGAAGGCCTGCAGAATAGAGGAAAAATGCTCCAAAGAACAGAATTTCAGAGTAACTAGACAACCAATGGAAAAAAAAATGGATAAAAGTCAGTAAAGGAAGTGAAACCGGTAGCTAAAGATGAACATATGTATATCAGATGTGCTCTATCTTGATGCTGATGTGTTGAGACATCTGTCTAATAAGCTGCATCTGAAAGACAGCAATTTTTTGGAATCCTGTGCATATCTATAAGGAAAGCACCTGCCAAGGGTTATCAGCTTAACACAAAACCTCAAACCTTTAAATAGCTAATTATGAAGTTTTAAATTAGCTAACAACAAATTGACTAGAATTGTCTGTCCCTGATATCCAAATTTAGAATCTTTCTGGAACATATTCTGTTTTATGAGTTTGCAGTCAGGAAGGAACAATGGCTGAGAATCACACTTCTGCTGAAGACTTGAAAGAACATGATGAAAAAACAGTTCCCATTTTTCAGGTTGCAAAACATAACTACAACAGCACTAGTATTTTCATTGATGAGGAAAAACATGGTATAAATTATGACACATAGGAACTGAAAGCAACTGAAAAAGGAAACAGCAAGGTGCAGAAGCAAACCAGATTGAAGTGGTAGCTAGCATTTGGAAAGAGTTTCTGCATTTACAGCAGCAAAATTTATTTTCAGATGCTGCATGCGGGAAGATGCGGACAATCAATATGATTGATAATAAGCAAGCTTCGATTTATTGGGGTTTTCACACACTTATATACAGTCCACTCATTAGTAAACACATTAGGCAGTATCTTACTTGTTGGCAAGAAAAAGGTACATTTGGTCCTCCTGTCCCCTCTGCAATTACTGCTGTTTCTAACTGTGGCACCTTGTTATTGTAACACAGCTGGATTCAAGGGCATGTTATCTTTGCCTTTCCCATGAAAACCTTAGTTAAATCAGCATAGTTCCTTCATGTCTACTTTGTCATGTAGCCATTCTCCCACATTCAGAAGTCTTAGAAAGCAGGTTAACCATCCCATGCAAGTGGCACCAGCATCTCACTGTAGGAGGATGCCACTTAGGCCCAGAGTCACATTTAACACAGTAGTCAGAACTCCATGCAGTTTTCCATAGAGTTCTTGGCTGCAGTAATCACCCTCTCAGTTGCCTCCTGCCAGTGCCCGTTTCCTGATGCTGGAAGTCCCCTTCTTCTGTGCAAACTACCCCTGGTTTAAACTACTTAGTCCAACTCAGCATTAAAAGTCAGTGGCTACCAGTCTTATGTCAGAGACAGAAACACTTCTATATTGATATAATTTTGCCACTTGTCAGTCCTTTTCATCTCTTACTAAGCAGACTAACATATTTATTTAATTTTACACCATAACAGAGCAGAAGAGAAACAGTCACTTGGTCAGACAACAGTTCAGACAAATGAAAGAAGTACAGCTGCAGCAAATTTCAAGTCTGGTGCTAAATCAGCTTAGCCTAGCTTAGTGATAGACACATTATCTCACCTAGTTTTAGTTGAAAAGCAATGTAGGAAGCTGTTAAGAAACTGACAGTAAGAATTTAACATCTGAGATGCTGACAATTCATCAGTAGCTTACAGGCTTTTGAAAGTCTACATATTCAGATTAAAAGAGTCAGAACTAATTTTCATTCTAAATCATATGAACAATTTAGAAAGAGAAAAGAATCTGAAAGCAATTGCTGGCATTCAGACTGATTGCCATGCTTTCTTTCATCTTTTGTCATCTTTTTTTCATAGCCATATAACGTGCATATCTTTCTCCTAAACAAAATCACTTCTAGTCTCTGCCTTTAAGTCAAGTGCTTAGCAAAGTGCAATGCAAATGAAGCAGAAGACACCTTTCTTTTGCATATTATTTTTCTTCAGCCTGCTGAAAACCGAATTCTTACACTGAAGTCAATGGCAAAACTCCTGCAGAGCAACATGCTGCTTAGATGGGTTTAACATTTCTGTTCTTTGTGGGCATGATGAAGCTGGTTGAGGAAATGAGGCCTGTTGTGGCTTCAGCACAGCAGTGAGACTTTTATGGGACTTCAGGGCTATGGAAGGATCCCTCAGAGGACACAGAGAACAGATTTTTCCCTGTTCCCAGGCATGATTTGAGATCTGGTTTCCAGCACATTCTTTTATGTTTCTAGTACATTTATGCTGCGCTGAATGGAATGTAATGCTCTCAGCTGTATACCTGTCACCATAAAAGCAATATTTAATTTTAGTAGATAGGGTAGGGAGATATATGTTAGAAATGAAAATTTGATGTTTTATTTTTAACATAAATACACGAGAATATGGGATGAAGTTATAGCTAAGATGCAGTTAAGGAAGCTGTTTCCTCTCACCTTTCAGTTGGTTGTTATGAATCCATTGAAAAGTGACTGCAAGAGTATTATTTAGCCATTTTGCAGCAATTTAAAACTTGAAATATTCTTCCTGGTTTTCCTAATTATACTTAGGGATTTAATTAACTGAATATGACTTTCAGTTTCCATTCCAAAATCAGCACAAAATAGCAGAATTTTAATAAATTATTATGTCAGCTTCTCATTCTAAGTTCTACTGAGAATATAGATCAGAGCAAATCACTATAAAACAATTCTTACTTCAGAGATGCAGGAAAAATGCATTTGAACTGTTAATCCTGCCAATTTCATTATAGTCAATAGTGGATACACAGACATTAGTTTGAGAGAGTTATTTAGTGGGAGGATTGCAGAGGCAACTCTTTTATTGACTGCTATTCTCACAGAAAAATGGAATTCTGTAAGGCATTTGTAAGCCATGACTGTCTCTTTAGATGGTTTTGGTTCTGTTAAAAGCTGGATTATGGAAGCATCCTTACGTTCTGTGATGAATTAAAGAAAAGATTTGCTGCTTTGGACAATGGGAAATCATGCACTCCAATACTAAGTAACATCTGTTATGTGCTCTTATACCTCTTGCAGACTATAAAACACGTAGTGGGGATCTACTGAAAAAGAGGCAGATTCCAAGGTCTCAAATATAACAACAGGTAACAGATGTTTCGGTCAGATGGTGAAACTAAAATACACATTTTGTTACTTGTGTCTGAGAAAGCAAATCAGGATTTATCACCTAATGAACTTCTTATCGAGTAATTTGTTTTAAAACCTAAAAAATACAAAGCACTCTAGAAATAGTTGTTATATTCTTTCTATAAAAAAATTCTATTTTTGGTCTTCATGAATAGATCCTCAACTTTAAGTTGACTGAACCAGGTACTTCTGTCAGATTTCCAGATTTTCTATGTATCCAGTGAATTAAATTGGGCACCTATGATGTTTTAGTGATTTTAATATGGGTTTTGTGCATTTATAAGCATCTTCTGTAATGTCTTGCACTTCTGTAGGGTAATGGGAACAACAGTTTTCTTTGTGCAAGGGTATTTTTACTTCTTTGTATTAAGTTATGATAGTCCTTTTAGCTGTCTTGTAAGACTTCATTTGACTGTTCTAATTTAAGCTGCTTGTCTTTAATTGACAAAGGAGTTGTAGAAAGTCATGAACGTATATTCCAGAGTTGCTTGAAGTTTGAGTGAAACCTGAGATTTCAGATCAAGATGGATACAGAAAGCAGACGAGTTCAGCCATTTATTTTTAAGGCACTGCCTCTGCTCATGAAGGTCCCTAAATGGATAGTTCGGGTACTTTTGACACTGCTGTAGGAGTGCCAAAAGGAGCTCTTGCATCCGTGAAGTGGCTTCTGACTCATGGGATGCATTGAAACTTTCAAAATGTCCTGGATCTGTGTGAAGCTTTGGGGGTGTTTGCTTCCCACCACACTGTTTTCTAGTATCTGGGCTGCAAATCTGCAACTCTAAAGGGTAGAAGATTCCAGAACCAAATGAAAATGTGCAATTCATATTGCACTATTGCTAGTTCATGCCACTAAGGTTTCTGAAAAATAATACAGATGTTAAAGTATTTTTGCATCCTTGAAAAATTATTCCCTTGCCACATTTTAACCATATTGTGTTTGCCTATCATTGTCATTCTACTTCAATTGATGCACTTGAGTTCTTCACCCATGGCAATGGGGAATCTGGTCTCCCTTTAGCTTCCCTTCAGTGCATCCGAGAACTCCTCAATTTAAAATACCTTACATAATCATATCTTCTTTCTCAACTTGGAAACAAAAATTAGTCAAACTTTTTCAATTATTATTAAGACGATTTTTTATTTCAAGATTTGCCAATTGTTAATATGACCTGAGTGCTTCTTTTTTTTTAATTCCAGTTGGTTTTATTTGTGTATTTTCACATGTCAAATTCCTAAACTGACTTGGTACACAGAATTTTCAAAGATAAACATAAAGAATTGCTTATCAGAGCCCTGCAGGTTGATCTCTATCCTTCCCCATGGTAACACTTTTTTCAGCACAGTAGCAGCCAGCAGAGTAGATAATGGAGCACTTCTGAACCTGAAAATTAGATGCTGTCTGCCATGACCAGAAAGAAAAATCTCACATTGGAAGGCTATGAGGAAAAGAGGATAAAGTTAATTTTTGTTTTGTACTTAAAAAAAAAGGCAGATGGAAAATTACAGAAAGTGAGATTTAATAAGAGAGTCAGGGAGATCACCATACAGACTACCTAAGCAATTGCTGAAAAGAGGAACACAGATTTTTTTTCACTCATTTAATAAGTAGAAAGTTTGTTTGGATTTGTTTATTGGAAATTAGTAATTGACTAAAAGTGACAGAGTGTCTTGTTTCTTCTAATACAATTCCATAGCCAGGTTATCTGAGTATGTAAGAAACTATTTTGCATGTATTGGCATTTCCTTCTTACAGTGGCAATATTTATGAATAAAAATTAAAATTAATAGGTGATATTTTTCTAAGCAGACAGGAAAAAAGCAAATGTATGCTTGAGTGAGAGCTATTTCTAAAAAAAAGATGTTTCAATTTAATTATCTCACTTTAAACTGTTATGTGTATGCACCTCTTAAGGAACTGATACAGGAGAAATTAGAGAAAAGGAAGATTAAAGCCTCTGTTCTTTAATGCAAATATTCCTTTGACTTTTCTACCAATACTGGGATGATTTATCCTTATAAAATAAAAAATTGAATGAATTCCATTGCAAATTTCTCAGTAGTGGTTGCTGATGCTGGGCAACAATACCCCTTTTCTGAGTGACAGCTACAGCCCTCTAACTCTGTCTCTTGTAATACAAACATCACACTGAATCTTTCACGAATAGATGTAGTCTCCTACCCTTTATTAGCTTTTTCATCCCAGAGAGCGCAGTCAGTACAGGCATCATTCCTGTCCTTTAGAAAGAAGTAGATTAGTCCATTTCCTCATGGGGTTTTGCAAAGTCCTTCAATAGACGTGACTGGAAGAGGAAGAGGCTGAAGATGGTGGCCTAAGGGAATAAACTGCTGACTTGATAAATCTTTGGGTCTTAAGAGGTCATCTCTTGATGTCTAAAAGAAAGATTGACTTACCAGAAAATACGAGCACTAGTCTTTATGGCTCTGTGAGGGTTTTTTTAAGTAATATAGAAAACATTTGTATATGAAATACTTAGAAATTTTCTTCAGTTACAGAAACAGTGATTTCTTTACTTAGATATGAAATTCTCACAGAATTTATTCTTCTTTACATTATATACACACTGTCCAGGGATGTGCAGGGAATTTTAATGAATTTTTACACTAACAGATGCACCTATGAAATACAGCATTTAAAAATCTGTAACTCTATCAGCTTCTGTTACATGTGACACTCACAGATCCTAAAAGACAAAAGCAGTGAACACCTCTGATGCTTCATATCCATTGTCCTGAGATGAAGAATCAGTTCCAGCTAGGACTGGATAAATTTGGTTATTTTTCTTTTTCCTGGAATTTTTAATGACTTGTAAAATTTTACTGATAGATTCTAAAATCTCATAGCTGGACCCACAGTTAAAGAAATTGAGGAGATGCATTAGGAATCAAAGTAACAATTTGTGCTTCAAAACATGCTTGGTTTTTTTTTTTTATTGTAACTTTAGTACATGGATAGGGACTACAGACAAAAATATCTAACCTGCTTGTCTTTAGTCTGTGATTTAAGGGTTCACATCCAGGGCAGGCAGACCATCCTGTTACAACACTGTCTGTGGAGAGTTAAGAGTCAGGGTTAGGGTACAGAGTTTCAAAGGTGATCTGCCTTTGATGCCCTGTGCTCCCATTTGGCTGATATTAAATCTATTGTTAGGTTATGCATCCTAAATGCTTTCTTTGTTTCTGTAACTTACTCTTGATCAATTTCCTGCTCTTCACACCACACAAAAACACTGTGTACCTCTGGGTACTTTTGAGAGTGCAGAAGGCTGTCTAGACGGAAGAGGAAGTCTAAAGGTGTCTTTGTTACTTTGGGAAACAGCAGAGTTACTCCTTTATATGACACTCTCAAACTCTCCTAATTTGCAGAAGTGTGGGCCTAGAATCTGGTGCAAATTTCAGGCAATTTTTGGAGCTGATCTTGATTCTTGGAGACAAATACAAATGTTGCACAGTAGGCCATTGTTTTCTAGAAGCAAGTCACATCTGTGAGCAGATTCTATGAGTTACATCCATCAGAAGATTATTATTAATCCCTTGTTAGTGTCTTACATTGTGAAGTATTCTGCTATTTTTAAATAACAGCTGTCAGAACTAACAGTTGCATACAGTTCTGTTTTGGGTTTTGTTTATAGAGCTCTCTCCTGAGAACTCAATAATCTATGTCCAGATTGCTGCAACCCTCCCCTGACAGGCTGGCAGAGAGGTATTGATCTATCATGGGAGGACGTGATGAAGTGACAACAGCAGGGACTTTTATTTCCTCATCTCAGAAGAAAAGTACCAGAAGGCAGCGTCTAATAATCTCCCATGCTTAAGGAAGAAGATAACACATGAAGAACAATGGGAAGAATGTGCCTGATTATTGTTTCCATTACAACCTGGACAAGGGTGTGTTTGCATTAAATTTGCCTTGCTAAGAGTAAAACCAACATAATTAGTCAGCATTTTATGATCATCTGCAACAGGACTGAGAAAAGCACCAGGAATCAAAACTAACAGCAAAAGTGATAGTTTGTCTCAAGATTCTGCAGAATACCTTGCCTACCACCTGACAGAAACCACAAAATGCTTCCAACATTTAGGGAAAATGTCCACTGTATAAAAAAGGACAAAAAGAATAATAAATATTTAAAAGGACAATACTGCTTTTTATCATAAGAAAAGGTACAGATTGAAATAAAATGAAGAGAGAAGAATGTTCAAAGGTATTAGCAAAAG
The DNA here is from genome assembly GCA_013400935.1 of Turnix velox. Classification (NCBI taxonomy): domain Eukaryota; kingdom Metazoa; phylum Chordata; class Aves; order Charadriiformes; family Turnicidae; genus Turnix; species Turnix velox. Next base: position 33,355 of record VZTY01012138.1, on the reverse strand, counting down.
TCAGCATTAAAACTTTTGTTCCTACAAAAGCTTTAGCAGAATAGATTCATATCTTTTTGTTAAAAAAAAGAATAGCAAAATTAACTTGTCATTACTGCATATGATTTGCAAGTGGAATCTGTATTTTTTGCTCAATACTTCATGATGCTCTGCATGTGCTGCCAAAGAAATAAAACAAATATAATGTCTCTGAAATAACAACTGTTAGGTTTATTTAGGGTAGCAGTTCATGTGAACTAAGACCCTCAGCTAGTAAGCCTTAATTCTAGTCCATGAAGAGCAATTATTCTGATGCCCAGATGATGACTTTCACAATTATTTTACATTGTGTTTTTCCAGGTCTAGTTATGCTGCAGTTATGCTATGCTCCTTGTATGACTCACTTTCTTCATCCAGATAGACTGCAGTAGAATCAGCCAACTCTCAATAATTTATAAAACTGGGGCAAAAGTGAAGAATATTTAACATCCTGTTCTTTTTTCTGGGGAGCACTTCTGAAATTCAGGAAGAGATAGTTATCACAGCTTGGTATTGGTCGGTATACAGAAGTGAAAAAAAATCCATTTTACTGGGCAGTATAAAGCATAAAGTCTCTTAACAATTAATTATACTTTGTTTATAGGCAAGTTGCCATATTCATGACTTAACCATTTCAGTTTCTGGAGTCTGGCCTTCACTGAGCCTTGTGTGACTTCTGTAAGAAAATTTAACAGAGATATCGTCCATATAGGGGCATAGGAAAGAAAGAGTAGAAGGGAAAATAGGTCTTTCTCCAGAAGCTCTCTCGACTAGTCATTTCAGCTTCGCATCTCTGAAACTTAATCTCCACATCTAACATTTCTAATCTGTGTCATTTTTTGTTAATGGTGTAAGTGTGCAATAAAAATGTCTCAGAAATGCTGAATTAGATGGATCAAACAGATTAAAGATACTTTCAAACTGTAAAATTTAATTTCAAAAGTATAGTCTGAATTAATAAAAAGCATAATTCTGGCCTCTCAATGACAATGTGCTGCTAACACAAAAAGTCAGAAAGTCCAGAAAATCACTCCTTTCCTTGCAGCTTCTAACTTTGACAAGAAAACGTTTTCCTTGTTTGCAGTTCAGATGATTTTAATTGACACAAACACAAGGAAAAAAAAACAGGAGAGGAAAGGGAAGACAAAAATGTGACGACAGTGAAGGAAGTAGTACCATAATTATTCTGATCAGTAGTTTCTCAATATTGAGTCACACTGAAAAGTAGTAAATCCTAACATAATCTACAATTTTTTTTTCAGTTACACACTACAAAAATTTAAAACCCATTAAATTATTTTTTAAAAATGCTAATGTTTGCTTAATTCTCCAGAAAACAGGAAAGTGTACTGTCAGCTTAAAAAAAGTCTGAAACAAGAAATAAGAAAGGGGTGAGAAACAGTAGCATCCTCAATTGAAGATCAGTTTAAGAGCTAAGAGAACTTAATTCTGTTCCTTATGCATATGAAAAATCTATTTTAAGGGGCATCTTTAGGAAGTTCTATTTTAATGCTGTTAAAACTATATCTTTGTGTGGAACTAATATGTATGTATATCAAAGCATTTTATACATGCTTAAAATTAAGCATAAAATTGAAATCACTTAAATCTAGACACCAAATGGATGTACTTTGCTTAGCCAGTGCAGTAATCTCCTTGTTCAACTCAATTTATGCAAAGCCTTTAAAAATTACAATTTCTATGAACCGTACACCATAATCCTGACTATTTTAATATTTTCCAATTGAATTAATATAGATGATTACTAATAAAGCTCTGTAAATAGATTGAAATACTTTACAGCATTGTAAAAATGCATGTTACAACAAATGCATTCATCACAATCCAATGAAATAATATTAGATCCATACTTTATCTATTTTTGATGCATTATTTACCTATAGATGTTTTTGATTCTGAGACTGTAATCTCATTTTCCTCAGGAGCCGTATTTGCTTGCTATACGTGAAGCAGTATGATTTAATTTTTCCCCCCAAGTTTGGTAAAATGATTTTTAATAACCAGTTAATCAAGATTCTAGCTATAAAGCTATGATAAGTTCATCAACTCAGAGTGCTTTATACATCCTGTTCTGAATCTCTAGTGGATAACATTCTGAAAATCTAGTTATTTTATCAATTGCATTTCTTTCCCAGGTTCGTTTCTGTGTGGAATTTAATCTGATTCAGAAACTGTGTCACAGAACAACTTCTTCTTGTCAGACCTTTTCAGAATATAAACAGCAGCAAAGAAATGCATGGGAGAAAGAGCCAAGTAGCATTCATGTAACTCAGCCTGAGAGGTGGGATTATGTTTCCAATACTCAGGTATTATGTGTTTGAACTAACATAATTACAACATTATCACATTATGTCAACAAAAACTGGTGTCTCAAGCTGATTATCTTGCTGCTGCATTGTTACCCTCCTTGATCTCATTTACTTTTCCTCAGTAGAGTGCTTAAAAAAGAAGTGAATTGATTATCAATTTTTCACTTGCATAAACTTTACATTTTAACCTGTTTACTCTGGTTTTATCTTAGATATTATTTCAGAGTAGGAAGGGAAAGTTATCCTTTTGACTTCAAGCGCAGCTGAGAATTGTTCTGCGTAAAGATTTTAACAAAAACTGCTTCTTTCAGCCAATACAAAAAGCAGTAGTTACATCAAGAGTGCTTGGTCTCTCGGACACAGATTCCATAATCTAAGACATTTCAAACCATTCTCCTTTAAAAAAAGCCAATGAAAACAAAAGTTATGCTTCAATGGGAGCTTCCCTGCTCCTGGTTAATTTTTATTTGCAAAATATATATATATGTGTTTACTTAAATGACAAGTAAGAACATTTAAAGCCCCTAAATTTCAATGAAAGTGTTCATTTTTGATTGCATAAATTCATAATACTCTGATTGAGGGTGAAGCTGAGCAGATTGTGGGAGGTTGACAACCATATCCTATGAGTATTCTGAAGACTTTGTAAACACATATTGCAAATCAGAAATTTATTCTAGAATATCACTAAAATGTACATGTCTTAAGGTGTCTCTTTCCCTGGGTTATCAGATGGAACAGGATGTTATCATTGAAGAAATGAAAATCCATTAGTACTCATCTATCACAGTGAACAGAAGGAAGACCGAATGAAATCCAGCTTAAAATTTGTCTTTTTTTCTCAATATTTCTGTAAACTAATTTGTAAATCAGTATTTAGCTAATAACCTATCATTACTTCTACAAGCTTATGATTTCAGTTTGTGAACATGAGCACATGAGTCCATTTTTTCCCAATATTGTAACAGTCATCTGTGCAATGGAATAAGCCTTTGGACAATGGCATTTTGAAGAAATTGAATTCTACATTTTCTGCAGTTTATTTTTTTAACGGACATTTTCTTGAAATCTTGACTTCTGATGGTGAAAGCTGACTTAGAAGCAGAAAATCACCCTCTTCGAGATTACTGTCAATAACTTGAAGATGTAATTTGAGTGATAATGAAAGAACTCTTTATTGAAAATCTCCAGAGAGTCTATTTCACAAGATATAATTGGAGAGGGGCTAAGAGCCTCCTGCACCAATTTCCAAACTAAGCATCTCAACCATCAAGATGTGTATATTTTAAAACTGTTCAGGGAAAAGGAAAAAAAGGTAATATAATCAATAACAATTTAAGATTAGAATACAGCTATGCTGAAATGGGGACATGGAGGGAACTGGAGAAGAACTCTAAAGTGGATGCAATTTGTGCATTGAAGTTTTACTTGTCAGTGTATTCTTAACCTTCCTTTCCATCAGTATCTTTGAAACTGCTCAGAAAGATCTTCCTGTGTTGCAAAATGTGCAGCCACACTTATCTTCATTTTAGTAATATAAGATGCTTCAATTTTATTTTTTGTTGTTGTTGATAGACAAAGCTCCAAATGGTTTGTTGGCAGATCGTGAGCTTTGTACCCTGTGACCTCAGAATGTACTGAAGAGAAGGCCAAAAATTGCCCTCCCTCTTCTGTGTCTCTCAAATCATATCCGGACATTAAAGTGTATCTTTGTAACATATCTTGCCAGTGTATTTTCAAAGAATTTAAAACATTGGAGTCGCAAGATTTTCTTTGGTTTGTGTTTATTCCCAGATTTTGTTTAATTCTTCAACACATTAAGCCTAAATTATTTGATATTTAGTTGTTTAAGATGTAGCTTTATTTCCTTTTAAATTAGTGGTTAGGCCACAAAAGATGAACCAGGAGCTCATCATTAAGAAAGGTAACAGATTAATTACTCTTTACTGTAAGGAAATTTTGCAGATGGGATCTACTTCTTTGTGGCAAAATCATTCAAATCTGCTGACTATTAGTTTCTTTCTTTAGTTTAATCTAAGCTTTTGTGAAGTAACAGCGAGATTGGTATTTAGGAGTTAGGGGTCACATGAATTCCATTTGACTACTAATTTGTCATCTTTTATTGGTGCTGATGAAAAGCACTTGATTATTAAAAAAACTATGTCAAAGCTAATGAGAGGGTTTTTTTATTCATTATTGTAATTTAACATATTAATAATAATGAAATTTATGCTTGATTTTCATTTTACCAAAACCATGTTCTCTAAAAATCTTCTATCATAGACACAAAATAAATACTTACACTGCAAGCACAGTGAAATTTAGTACCATCGTCAACATTCTAAATGGTGTGGACACATGAACCACCTTAGGAGCATGCTTCATTAGAGCATGAATTCACTGATTTAATTTTGTCTTAGTTGTCATCATTAGGAGGGTTACCATTTTCATAGGTTTAAAAGGATGCAAGAACCAGTGAGGAATGGTTAGCCAGTGTGCTAAGAAAATAATGTTTGTATTCATGTAGTTTTCTTTCATGTGGCTTATCTGCTCCCCACTACCCTCAAATTTTGTTCTCTAAAAAAATAAATTAATTTTCTACTGGCTTCAGATATACTATCTTAGGGCTCTGTGAGTTAAAATAAATATTTCACTCATTGGTACAAACTTTCATGTAAAAATACCCAAAAAATATTATTCTAAACCATTGTAGCTGATTACAGGGGAAGAATTTTGTTGCACATTATTACAAAATAAACTTCCAATCTCCTGTGCTTAAATGACTGAAGACACAGAAAATTATTTGTTTTGAAAACCTTTATTCAGATTCTTTCCATATGCAACTTGGCCTTCCTTTTTCACTCTTGCTTACCTGTAAAAGGAGATGAATGATTAAAACTGATATTCCTGAATCATACTAGGACAACCTAGCACTAATTCCAAATGTAATGGCGGTAATTTTTCTGAATTTCTGTTTAGACACTGGGAAATAATATATAGCATAGGCACTTGACTCTTAACAGCTTGAGAACCACTCAACTGCTGAGCAAAACTGTGGTCTTAATAATCTCTCTCTGTGCTGCCATTTTTATATAATATGTAAAGCCTCTCTCATGAATTTCCATTGTCAAAAGTTTTTGTTTCTTTTTCCTCATTTTTGTTTTTTAACCGGAGTGTTGTTGAATATAGACTATTAACTTTTGCATAAAATAAGACCAAAGCTAGTTTCCAGCTGGAAGCCTGGATGGAGAATGAATGTTTGATGGCTTGATGGAATAGTGAAAATTTTACTGGACTGAAGATTTGAATTAATGGGAGAAGAAGCATAATGTGAGAATAGGAACTGGAAAAGACTCAACTGTGACTCCAGTTCTTAGCCAAATATTTCCTAACAGAGCCTGTTTAGCTTCAGCAAGGCTTGTTCACTTTAATTTATACTCTATCTTAATAGATCTTAACTGATTCTCTGATGAGCTACGATCCAGATAAATCAACTGCAGATTACTTAGCAGTGATTTTGATTTGATAATCAATGGTTCAAATCCTTTTTGTGTAAGATGGAAAACACTACATTAATGTGAAGCATCATTGATCAAACTTTAGTATGGGGAGAAATGAAAGAAAGAAAAAAATACAGTTATTATAATTTCCACAGTATGCTATGTGGAACAGTATGTGGAAATATCTGAACATTGCTTCCACTTTGTTGTGACAGATATACTCTACAAAGAGTATATTTTAAGAGAATTTCAGCAAAATGCTAGGTAATATGAGAGAATTCTTGTTTTCTTTTTGTTTCAAAACATTGCTTTTGTGGAACAAAATTGTTGGTCATATAGTATGCTCTGAAAGCATACAAATGCTCACCTACCCAAACTGCTAAATGGAGAACTGACAGACAAAGCTTCAACTGACTGGCAAAGCTTCATACATGACCAAATTCTAAAACAATCATACTATTCTTAAGCTGGGTAACATCTTTTATTCAGTCATCCTATATTATACACAGATGATCTATGCACCTTTTGAGTCTTAAGATACTTAAATCTTAAGAGTTGCTCACCCAGTTCCTTTCATGAAAGAAAGAAAAGAACACATGAAGGCATCTACCATAGTGCATGACAGGACTGCTAGAGCTGAGTGACCACTATGAGAGATTGTCAGCACCTTGTGACAAACAAGAGTGAGGGAAGACAGACAAAATCCCAACTTCTAAGTAAGGAGATTAAGATTGAGAAAAGAGATACTGAAAGAGCTTGAAATAGGAAGAAAACAAAAGAAAAACCCCAAACTGAATGAGGCAGGAGGAGAATGAAAGGTTGTGTTTGCCTTAACTTTTTATTTTTGTGTAAATTTCAGTGATCAATAGTACTCTTCAAAATATATCATTGGAATAGTTTTCGTTTTCCAACAATAAATGATCAATAATAAGCTACAGGCATGTTCTGGGAATGAAATACTATTATTTTAATTACAACAAACAGATACTATTAAGGTAAAATATTTCCATATTGTAAAGTGAGTGCTTTCTCTCTTAAGAATCAGTCCTTAGAGATGTGGCAAGTAAGGTCAAATATCTCTTAAAGGAAGCAGAAATAAAAAGCACTACCCCATTGATTTCTTCTCCGCTTCCAAAAATGAGATCTCCTTTTTTTCCTCTCTGCCTCATCCTAATGATTCCAGATAAGCACCTACATGATAATAGACTAGTATAGAGAGGTGCAATGATTCATTTCAATTATATTCTATAGTAAGTTTATCATAGGTTCAATTCGCTCTCATGAGATGTGGCTGCAGTTGTGAAGAGGAGCTCTCAATGAAAGTATTCATCTGTGCATTGAAGACAGTGAACCAAACTAATCCCTGCTGTAAATCATCTGACTTTATTGGAACTGTCTCAGAAAAAAAAAATTGTCCCACTCCATTTATCCATCACTCTACAGAAGGGTGACTTTCATAGAAGTTATTTTCCTCTTTGTTGCTCTACTACTTACATATTTCACTCTTTGAGCAGCAGAAGTGAATGATAAAGATGAAGATGAATATTTGGTGCCCTACTTCTTCTGCAAAGGAAGTTCTTTTGTAACTCTGAACATTTCACTCTAATTGACTTGTGAGACAAAGTGTAAGATTTCTTGCAGAGATTGTAATATATACTGCAATAAATGCAAGATTTGATGATACTATAGTTTTGAGAAGTGCTTCCAAAAATTCAATATAAATGATATTTACATAGCAATTCTATTATTCAAGTTGTTTGACTTAATTAATAACTAACTGTTCCTTACAACTTCACTGTCAATGAGGAAAAGTTACTACCCCATGATGTGTGAGCATATGTGATGAACACAGCATACTGAGATAGGCATCAAATCATCTGCTGAAAGAATAGCTATCACTTAAAACAAAATATGCATCCTACAAAAAAAGGGTAAGACTTTCTGACAATAAATCAGATCAGTTTCTTGGATTGTGTTTCTGATTGTTTGCATGTCACCTTGGAATGGCCAAGTTTGTAGAGGATCTTTCACTCTGTACACAAACCAAGTTAGCTAGGAGTTAAACCTGAAGAGCAACATTTGGTTCCTACTGACAATAGTTCCTACTTGTCATATTCTTAGTAATAATACTGAAAAATAAAATAGACTGAGAGACCAAGAGTGTAATGAAATGTAAGAAAACATGTTAAAATTCAAAATACTTTTTCAGAAATTTTTATATAGGTTTATGTTGCATTTTGAAATTTTAAAGTATTGTGTACATCTCTCTATATTGAGCCTACTTGTACCTATTGTAAATAATTATTATGCATAAAGATCTCTAAAAACTCAGATCCAGGATTGTGTTGGTTTTTTACAGTAATGACAGTTGAGAACCTTTTACTCACTTAGAAATTCTAACATTGCAGAACATTCCCCTTTGATACACAATTTTATCCTTTCAGAAATCTGTCAGTCATGAAGCACTTATATCTGTCTGAGTTACAGAAAAAGATAGCTAGTGACATTTAAAATATACTTACTGCCTACATGCTACATAAGGAGAAAGATTAATTAGTATTGTGTAGTTTGTATTAGTGATATGTTGACAGCAAACGGATTACACACTGAGAAAGTGCTCTCAATTTTGCTTCAGCACCCAGACAGCCTGACTTCTGCTCATTGCATGGCATGAAGCAGAAATCCACTCATTAGCAAATATTTCAATCTGACATTTTCTGCTCTAATGAATTGAAGCTATCCTATTGTTTAACAAATACATCATTGAAAATTAACTGCCTAAATAATAAATTAGATTTTCAAATGAAGATAATAATCTCCCTAATATCCAGGTAGGATTTCCCATTTTTCCACTACCCTCTGACATGCTCTGTGTTTTATCCTGTAGAGGGTGCAGTACACAAGAGTTTAGATGTGCATTCAAGGAAAACACGCACATTAGACATGAAAAACCCATGTGGGCTTTTATGTAATCAAACGTGATTGATTTGGCAGTGACATTTTTCATGTACATCTCTGGTACTGAACATGTTTGCTTTTTCTGTACATCTAAATTCAGTTAAAGCTACACCAGCTACTAGAAAACCTGCTGGAATATCTGTTGCACAGAATGTCAAGGTGAGGGAACTAGGGCCCCATAATGCAAAGCCTTTGTGAAAAAGTTAATAATTCCACCTATGTTAACTGGGGCTTTTTCAATGGTCTATGTAAAATATGTATTCAAATACATATAGGCTAAAACAAAACCTATATTGCTTGCTTCTTCTGAAAGAAGGCTGATCTGCCACTGGAGTTTCAGATGATCACAGTGTTCATAGATGTGGTGATTTTCTATTTGTTACTGCAAGTTAACAGCAAGATTTTGTATGAGTTGAAATCACCAGAGAAATAGTAATCTTTATCACAAGTGAAGTTTATCCTGCAAGCTTGAGGGAATAAAGGCAGTTATACCATCTTTTGAAGGTTTGAACCATTTTATTACCCAGCTGGAGAGTAGGAGAAATATAGGAAAGTTGGCTAGGTTGAACTGAGGGTTAATAGTATTTTGAATGATGATGCCATCTCAATGAAAATAGACACTTTTGTGAAGGAAATAGTTTCATCTAAAACCCTCTCAGGACAACTAGAAATCTCATGGAGACTAAGCTAAACTTTAGATCAAACCATCTAAATGGTCTGCAATATTTTAATCCATAGTAGCATTTTAATCCACTGCTAATGTTTTAATCCATAGTAGCCCAGAAGTAAAAGAAGTTACTAAAATAATTGTAGTAACTTAATGTTTGTTGGAAGACTTAGTGGTGCTTGAGTGACAGTATAGCATCAGCTTATCCAAGGTATCATTGAATGAGTGGGGTGGGATATATTGAAAGGCTGATAATTTTGCATATTAGTGGGTTGTATATTGACACGGAACTAGCATACTCAAGGTGGTGATTTTGATTTTTTGTTGAGCTCTCTCAGTGAGTTGTGACAGATCTATATCTAATTTAAAGCATTCAATAGAATCTCACACATCTCTAGTTTGAAAGACATCTTAATCAACAGTATTTTTTCTGAACTTTATTACACCCTATTTACAGTTAAACGTCTCATGCATGAGCCTTGAGAGAGCCTGTCGAATGACTCTTAATTGTTTTGACAGCCAGTTCTATTAGAAAATACACAAAATTTTCTTACTCACCTACTGGTTTGATGGTCTGTGACCACTTCATGGGAATTGCAACATGAAATACTGTAGAACACTCATTAAGATAAAATTGATTAATGTTTTTTACTTGTGATTGCAGCTGCTGTTCAAACATCAGCATCATATTCTCAGCAGAAGCCTGACTATCATCTACCTGTTCTACTCAATAAGGTGCTTGCCTTGCCTTAGGAGCTTGGTACCAATTTTAATTGTTCTGTTTTCCTCATTATTGAATGTAATCAATGTAAATTATATTGTCCAGGAAACAGAAATGCTCATTTTTTAATTAAAAAAGCTAAAATTTACCCATAAAATCTTAGAAAAGCTTTTTTTCTTAAGAAATAAATTAAAAATGAGCTTTGAAAGAGGCTTTTTTCCACACATAGTGCCAAAGGTTATAAAAAACTTCATTAAATGGAAAGAATTATACCTAAAATAATACCTACACCAGTAACAAGAAATGGTTGATGAGGAAAATATGTGAAAGACAAGTAATTTCTTCTCCTACACAGTCATTTCCTTTAGAATAAAGATGCTCATATCAAAAAATAAGAGAAAAATATAGAGATTAAATAACTATGGCCTGTAGCCTCTAATCCTTTCTGGAATGGACAATTTTATTGCTTTTTGTAGATCTGGGAGAGCCTTGATTCAGAATACACATCTGAATTTATATTCAGACAGCAAATCATTCCCTTCAGCACTATGCACGTCCTACAGATATGGATGAGAGCAAGGGCGGGAATCCCATACTCTCTGACTTCTACCTGCTGAGAACTACCAGATCAGAGTCACTCTTCCCTCACTGAATAATAATTGTTTCATACAAAGTGAAATAGATTCACAAAGGAACACCGACAGAGACCCATCTGCTGGTTGGTACATACTTCTGCAAGGGAGTTTGAAGTCCTTCCTTCTAAGAGGAGAATGAAGAGAGAAATGAAACAAGTCCCTTGAAGCTCTGAGCTTTAATGTCTTTTTAATTTTGTTTTGTTTTATTTTGCCTTTTGCTTTGGCTTGGAATTTTTATTTGTAACTTGTGACCTGAGAGGGAATTGGTTTGGAACCAAACCCTTAAGATGTTGAGTTTAGAGATAAAAACAGTATCATCACTCACCTAAGCAAATGCTGAGTAAGAAAAATGTTAGATGCTTAAAATTCTAATACTGACTTCTACAAGTCAGAGCTATAGATGGATTACAATTTGCACATACACTTTATAGTTATGCAACTGTAGGCAGCAGTCTCTACAAATCTTATTCAAAGCATTCCTGAACAAATTATAATATACTACATCCTGATGATAGACTGATGAACGAATGGGAGAATACAGAAGATCAATTTCTTCTTACTCACAAAGACAAAGAAGGAAAAAAATATCTGAAAACATTATGTTCCAGAGCAGTAACACAATGAAAAATACCACTGTTCACTGCCATTTATCCACAGCTTTTTTCTCCATTAAAAATACCTTAACTTTTAATATTGAGTGGAAATTTTTTATTAAGGCAATAGAATGCTGACTACAGTAAAGCAAAATATTTGTAGGAATGTTAATTAATTCCTTTAACAAAAGGAAAACAACCAACAATCATCTGTTTGGGAATATCTATTGGACCGGGTCCAGAGGAGGGCCATGAAGATGATCAAAGGGCTGGAGCAACTGCCCTAAGAAGACAGGCTGAAGGAGTTGGGGTTGTTCAGCCTGGAGAAGAGAAGGCTCAGAGGGGACCTCATAGTAACTTATCAGTACCTGAGGGGGTCCTACAGAAAGGCAGGAGAAGGACTTTTTAATATGATCTCAGATGGGAGGACTAGAAACAATGGATATAAATTGGAGGGGGGTAGATTTAGACTTGACATAAGGAAGAAATTCTTTACAGTGAGGGTGGTGAGGCACTGGAACAGGTTGCCCAGAGAGGTTGTGGATGCCCCCTCTCTGGAGGTGTTCAAGACCAGGCTAGACAAGGCACTGAGCAGCCTGATCTAGTGGGAGGTGTCCCTGCCTATGGCAGGGGGGTTGGAACTCGATGATCTTTGAGGTCCCTTCCAACCCAAACTATTCTATGATTCTATGATTCTATGAATAGATTCTGTATTTTCATGTATAAGCCCCAACAAGAACAGTCATAGGAATTCATAGAGGCAGCTTTGAAGCCCTGTGTTCCAGGAGACATTTCCACAGCAAACTCTGACATTTACTGCTGGAGAAGTGAGCAAACAAGAGAATGAACTCTACAACACTCTTAATGGTGGTCTTAAAATACTTATGTGAAAAATTCTGCTTGATATATTTTGCAAACCTTTGCCAAAGGAAATGGAACTTTTTTCTTTTGCTAAATATAGTTACATACTTCATTTACATGACTATTTTTACATAGTTTCCCAGAATCTTTCATAATTCAAGATTTTTAACAGAAATGTCATGCCTTATTTCATTTTTATGTAGAGTGGAAACAAAGAGCTCTCCAACTCTGCAAAAATCATATTAAATCTTGCAGTTAAACTTGTTCAATGCAAATTAAAAGAAATAAGAGGAAGACAACCACTTCAGCAACTTCCTGTACTGCTCACATCTCTCAACTTTGCTGTACTCTTTCCTTCCACTTACAGATCTGCTAGGTCAAGAAGTGTCCATGGGGTTTAAAAAGAAAAGGTAAACAGAAGTAAAATGGTTGTGCACTTTGGACAAGCAGTGTTTTCAGTACATCTAGGTAACGGAAGTTGCTTAATTCTCAAGCCATAAAGTCTCAGGGGTTCAGCTTTCAGTGGAAAATACATAAAGGATCTGCACAACACAAAGATTTCATATTGCAGGACATGAGCAGATAACTGCCAGAGTAGAGAAGTTCCAGTCCTTCTCTTTCTTGCAGTCTACTCCTGCAAGGCCATCTCTTTATTCAGGGTTTGTCCAGGCCCACACGCACTAGGTTTCTTGTTCCAGGAGGCAGTGCTAGTGTCCTCTGATAAACAGAGCCAGTTTATCCTCCTTCAGGCTTATAAAGGAGACAGTGCCGGCTGTCTAAGCTGGATGGTGCCCCTAGCATGGCATAGCTCCAGTGGGGGGAACTGCTGGTAGACAAGAACATCAAGGTATATAATGATTTTACTATCACAAAATGTGAAAGCGGAAGATACCATGAGAAATAAGGATGTGTAAAAAGTTGTATATTTTCTTCCGGATGTGTCAGCTAATGATTGGCTGCATGTAGTAGTTCAGAAAGTGCTTTCATTTTTTTACTCAACTTTATAACTGAATTCAAAATCATATTGATTAGACCAAGTTTGACTTTGCCATTTTGACCTAATCTCACTCCCCTGTAGGAAGAAAGTGTTAGAAACACTCCATTCTCTGAACAGGTACATAGAGTTCAGTACTGTAGGCATAGCCAGCTATGCAGAGCTCCTTCAGTTAACACAATTCTCAGAGCAGAAGATGCTGTTGGCAAAAAAAAAAATCAGACCAATGTATAGTCTAATATATAACATTGCATGTGAGAGAAATTTAATGGAAGAGTCTTTCATGAGTAAGAGTAATTGGTTTGCTATTTAAATTGGTTGTCTAGTGCTCATAATTCTTCACCATGTACAACTCTGTTTGCCTAGATTAAAAAAAAAATTCTCTATTTTTCAGGGCTTCTTGGTGCCACATGACCTTGTTACAGTTGAGCTGCCTGATGCATTGAATCTCTCCTTTGCTGAGATGCAGAAGTCATGGACAAAAGGCTCTTGCCTTCTGCAGACATTATTCACAAGCTGCCCAACTGTGTTGTATATACATCTATCCACATGACTATTTTAAATTTCACAGACAAAAGCTCAAAACCACTTATTTTGGCTATATTCCAGGAACTTAGAATATTATAAAGATTTTCCTTATTATTTAACTGCTATATAAAGTGGGAGGGCATCATATTAGTAAAGAGAGAGGTTGCTAGTACCTCCCTTGGTATTCTGCCAGTATTGTGGCGCGTAAACGGCATTAGATGAGCGTGTATTTTGTGAATCATCTGGAGAACTATGAGAGAGAGTGGATGAGATGTTTGGGAACTAGAAAATTTCAAATGCTAAGAAAAACGGATTGAGCAGTAGCTGCTGAGATTTAACCATTTCACTTTTCCAACAGTCATCTTCCTCTCCCTTTCTCCAGCTCCCTACAAGTGATTGTTTATAAAAATGGGAGTGTAGGTTTTGTCACTTTGTGTGGATTTTACTCTGATTTTACTGACAGATAGAGAGCATTGTGCTTCCATCTGGCTCATTGTCAGAGGAACAGTCATATTCGAAACCAAATTGCAGCACAAGACTATTTTGAATGACAGACCAAAGTGGGTGTAAGGATGTGAAAACAGGTGGTCTGGGATGTCTGAAATCAACAGAGCATCTGGTCACTAGAGTGTGACTGCATTAAACTTTGTGCGCCTAATCCAGAGTGATATTAGCAATGAGTAAAGGAACTGGCATCTTTTCCAGACCTATAATTTTCCAATCTGTCCTGAGCCCCCAAATACAGACAAACATGTGGGATTTTATGGTTAAAAATACCTCAGTCAATCTATAATTTCTCTACATAATCTGTATTTCCTAAATTACTATGAGTCATATTATCTCCACATATGCCAGAATATTTGCACAACATGGCTTTTGCTTTCTTTCGTGAAGACACACAGCTGCTGCAAAACACTTCAATGATTTTTGACCTCTTTGTTCAGTTACAGCTGACTAAAAGCTGTATCAATATTAGGTATATTAAATCAATAAAATTACTTTAAATACCCTTTGTGGGTAAGCATCCTTTCTCTCTTTGATGTCAAATGCTTGTTAATAACAATTTGTCAGCAATTTTAATTGGATAGAGAAGGAAAAGCCCTGAAACAGTTTCTGTAAGGTGACAACAGAAGGTGCTTGGGACAGGTGCTATAGATTTTGCATTCTTTGATAAAAAGAGGAAAAATAATTTCTTTAGAATGCAAATAAAGTTTAGATTTCATAGCATATCAGCTTTTCCAGGGTAAATCCTTATGTGTACTTAGCTTACTACACTAAATAAAAGGTGTTTCCTGAGATTTCATCACATGCTGAAAGATGAAATGTAGACCCTGGTTTCAGACAGCAAAATTTTCCGTTTGTATTGCCCTTAATGACTGGTGTTTTTACAGTGTGACCCTTGTACCATCTTTTTACAGTGTGACCTATCTTTATGTCCTAGTTTGAAGTAAACCAACAAATTTTCTGGCTGCAACCTCAGATTTTAGCTAGACTTCTTCTAACTGACTGAACTTTGAAATTAACAGCACATTGTTCAGAAACTGTTTGCCCTCAGAGTGATAAGACCTGATAATACTAAATAATGGTATGCCAGAGGCTCCAATTTACATTTATCACTATGGCAAACAAGGATAGCTAAATTTGGTGTTTGGAAGTAGAAAGATGCAAAGGGGTCCCACCTGCATGGGGAGTGGAAATGGCAGGTGACCCACAATAAGTCAACAGGAGTGTTTCATCACACCTGTCCCATGCTCAGTATAAAAGCTGAGGGATCAACACTTTTTCATCAATGGTAAATGTCCAACAAGGACTGTGTCTGTTTAATTGTTGTCTGTCTTGGATTCAAATCCAATCGCTCCTGACTCCAGATCTCAAACCCAGATCCTGACCATCAGTGCCCTCAGTGACCCCATTCTGGGACTTTCCTTGTGTCTGCTAGTAACTGGATCATCATCCTGGGAGAGTAATATAGTTTTGTATACATTGTATACCTTTTATTTTTATTTTATTACTATTTATTATTTCAGTCTATCTTAAAGTAGTTCAGTAATTTTCTAAACTCATAAGCTCTCCATTTCTCTCTTCTCTTTTGGAATAGGAAGGGGACCTTCTATCATTTGGAGAGCCCTGTAGAGTTAAACCTTCAGCACTTTATGAGAAAGATTTCTGTTCCATAATCAAGTCAGGGCTGATGGAGAAGTCTCAGGTCTTCTCTTTGTATAAGATGCTTACAAACACGTTTTTCAGCTTCTGTTCAGGAGAACACATACCTTGAGGATGCTAGGAATCATCCTGAATAACCTTACTCACATTTAAACTCATTCTTAAACAGAAAAAAAAAACCCAACAAAATGATAATCAGGGAATTGGTGAAGCAAATCCTTTTTTACATTTTTGCAACTCTTCTGTTCACAAAGATTGCTGTGTTGTTTTGAATCAGGATGGGCACAAGAATATAGCATCACTGAGGGTCATCCAGAAAGGATTTGTGGTGCCAGCATTATTCCTTTGCCCTTGTGAGAAAATGATAGCAGTACCAGGGTAATACTTGATGAATATGTATCTTAAAAAAAAATAGAAAAGCATGGAGACACCAGCACCAGGAACTCCTTGCTCTTCATGAAAATTATGAAGTATAATGCAGCCATTGATGATAACCATGATTGTATAACCTCTGATTGCAGGAACTGTAGCTTTTCATTGTGCAGAGATGATGGCCTTTCCCTTAAAGAGCCTATTAAAGGAGATCCTATACCAGTTTTTGCCTAACCAAATAATCGGTACATACAGTGGACTGAATTCCCAAAGCACTGGTCCAATCCATTTAATTAAAAAAATAATCCCTAAACAAACCAAACCAAAAGCCACAAATAATTCTGTTAGGTAACTTTTTATAACAGCGTAAGTTTTGATTTGCTAGGTATTGCAAATTACCTAAATGGAATGAGTCAGATGCTAAGGCATTGATGGGTGGAATAGAGATAGTAGTCCTACTCTGGTTAGCTCAAAATACTATAAAGAAATAGACTATACTTACCTTCTATCATGTTTTAAATTACAACACAGAGCATTCCCTGGAAGACAGAAACCACATTTCTGCCTTCTATTCCAAAACCTTCTTTGCCTGGATTTTAAACTACTGTGTGTTATTTCATGAGATTTCACCAAGGAATATCTGTCAGCATTAAAAGTCAGCCTTTTTAGATGTTGCAGCGTGTATGTGTATGCTCTCAGTCCATCAAATAGCTTTGAAATACCAAAGGTCATTACCTGCTCTAGTACCAGAACTCTTGTAACCGGCTGTGGTGTCTCAGGTACATCTTTGAGTTTATGTTAACTTTTTAATGGTGACAGCTTCATTGAGAAACTACTGTTTGTATGAAGTGCTTTGGGTATTGCCCCTTCTCTGAGAAGGAATTTCAAGCTTTGCATTTGGAAATACCACTTATTTTAAAAATTAATATATTAGCTTTCATTAATGGGTGGCATTCAGATCATAGTCATAAATTGCAGAGGAGGTGCACAGTGAGGAGTTGAGACAGTGTACTAGTGCTGACAATAAGAACAAATTTAAGTTACCTTATGAGGCATGGCTCCATCTAGTTGGCTTTGGCTAGATTTTAAGATGCTATTTTTTTGGACCGCTGGAGTGACAAAAGGAAGCAAGAATCAAAAGCTAGCAAGGGAGAGCTCTTTCCAAGCCAGATCAGGCGAGGTCCTTGCTACAGTTAATACCTTATGTACTGTGGGCAGATCTAGGTGCATCAGAGGAGTGTCATGTATCACCTACTGCAGTGAGTCAAAATTACCTCAGATCCTTCAAAAGACAAGGAAAACCAGTGCTGACACTGCTGCAGGTCACTTCTCCACCCCTTGGTAGTCTGGAAGTAGACAAAGAGAAAAGTTTAAAAAAGGCAGGCAGGCTGATCCCTGGCACTCATGCACATGCATGTTTGCCTCTTGTGGGGATGAGCTGGTTTATGCTTTCCATTTCCACATTTATAAATGGAAAGCTTATAATGATGTAAAATTATTTTTGACAAAAGATAAAATAGAGGTCTCAAAATAACATTGAGGACTCCCCTATTTTACACCTTCAGCTGTTTGGCCAAAACCACATTTCTCACCCACTAATTAGGCAAAGCAAAAAAAAATTAGTGACTCAATAACTCCACCAAATTGAGCGTGTGCTCTGATGATCTTTTAAAAACTACATGTTTTTGGATGGTTCTAATAAAAATGTTCATGCAGAAAAAAATGCTGTTACCTTTATTCCATCCCACCTACAGCCTCATATGTAAAACTGCCTAAGAAGAAATTCTGCTAGCAAGAGAAGGGTATATTCAAGCTAGTAATAGTGAGAATAATTATAATTTTAAAATACTCGTTCTTTTTTCTCCAAAATTCAATTTAACTTTTTGTTTCCTGTCTTAGGATTAAAAATTATGTAGTTTACTAATACTAAGGCACTAGAAACAACATTTCATAGAAGCAGTCAGGAAACGAAATTGCCAGCAGTTAGTCACTGAAACATTATGATGCTCCAAAAGACTTGTAAGAACAAGACACAACTTACATTTTAAATGTAAGAATTGCCCTGTTTTTTTTATGTATTACTGTATTACCTTACTGTTTTAATCAGGGGTATCGTGTCTAATACACTTCAGTGCTGAAACACAGATCTTAAATTATTTTAAAATATTCTTCTTTAATTTTACTGGAGCTGTGTTATGATTTAAAACTTGTATAGAAATGTAACAGTGAGCGAAGTAGGATTTGAACCATAAACCATTTTACCTTCCAAATTAGACTTTTATAATAAATGGTAAATTGAAATATCGTTACGAAATTACCATCTTTTATTACACAAAGTTAAGAACTTAAATTTTACTAATGCTTCAATTTTCTCTGTAATTAATCTTTTACCCAATATAATGTAATTGTTTAAATAATGTTTTAGTTCCTGTAAAAAGAGGGTACAGTTAACAAGGAAAACCTGACTATTAGATAGTTCAGGAGAACTACAGAATCTCCTCTTTTCCAAATGTTCAGATATATTACTTTGTGTTTCACTAAGATACAAGAGCATATAATTTTTCACTCTGTCAATTGATTTGTATTTTTTCTGGTGACCACAATCTCTTCCCATTTTTTCCAGCAAAACACCTAGGGGGTTGGGGTTGATGGTGTTTAAAATTCATTTTTTGGAGTCTGGGGTTTTTTTTACTAATCTGAATAAGGTACTACCAATGCAATTTACTGAAATAGATTTGTAAGTGAAAGAAAATGTGCCCAGAATTGCAATTAAATCGAATAAGTGCTTATAGACAAGAAAGTGCAATTTTAAGCTTAAAACTCTCAAACCTTCAGGTCTACACTACCCTCAGGGAATTCTGCCTCTCAGAATGCATAAACTTTGTAAGTCTGGTTGCTTTTTAAAATTCCGGTAGGAAGATCTCTCTGAAATGCTAAGCCACTTTGGCATCCACAAATTGTATTGAGGCAGCAGAATTTCTTTCAACAAACACAAAGTCAGTGTGATTTTAGTCAAGTTGCACACTCTTCAGTACAAAGCTGCTTTGGGACTCATAACCTGAATATTGCACTTCTAAGTTTCCTGAAGTATGGTTAACACACTCCAATATGGTCAATTCTACCACAAACCTACTCTTTCATCCAAATTTGATGATCAAGATGATCATGGTGCCTGTCTCCTGCACAGAGGCTCAGTGTCCAGAATCAGGAGATGGGGGAATATGAATAAAAGGTTTTGCTGAGTCTGATTACTGAGCTCATGCCAACATGTGAGCTTGCCCCTGCCAGCAAGCAGTGAACTCACTTTGCCCTGGACTGGGTGCTCCCACTATCCATCAGGGAAAAACAACTGCAGGACCCTGCTCCCCTTGAGGCTGGCTTAGAGAGTACACCACAGGAGAGGATGCAATGATCAGAAGAAAGGAAGAAAACAAGCAAGACACACCCCTTCAAGAAGAAAATCTGTATTTATTTGCTCTGCATGCTATTATGTATCATATCCAAAGATTCAATGCAAATGTGTTAAAGCTGTTCCTGAGGCTGGAAAAAAAATCTGTAATATTTCTATTGCTGCAATATCTATGTGCCAAGTGCAGACATTTGTTTGATTTAGCCTCTGGCTTTTTTATCTGGCATGCTCTCCATTTAATTTTTCCCACCTTGTAGCAATTTTAAAGCTCTTTTGGTTAATTAAAGAAAAAAAGAAAAGAAAAAGGAAAAACCTACTGTACTGCTTTTCAGCTGAGAAGCAACAGAAACAAGTCTTCTTTTCTGAAATGTTAGTGCTAACATTGCTAACATAGTGGCAGCCCTACAGAAAAGGTGGAGGAAAGGTTTTGCCTGTTGTGATTACCTGTGAAATACCCTGTTCCCTACCAAGCTGGCTGTCATTCACCTCCTAAATAGCGGATGTTTCAGCTGACATGCTTCACTGAACAATGTAGCTCAGTGGCATCCTAATCCTGTATGTCATGTCTGTTGAAATTGCTGCTTTGGAATGTACAGAAATTACAGTACACTTTTTATGACTGCACATATAGTTTTCTTTTTCTCAATATGCATTTTTTCTCATAAAAAGGAGAGGTCCTGGATGAGACTATATTGGACAGCAAAGGTGGGGCTAAATTAACATCTCAGTTCACCGTTGCATTAACTTGGTTTTGTACATTTCAAGTGGAAAACCAAAAGCTTGTTAGGCTTTCAGTTAACAACTATATGTTACTTCTGTTATATGAACAAGAAAGGCTCTAGTTTGCAGATAGATTAAATTACTAATAAATGCTTCCAGGCAAAGTTCTACTGCCTATGGCAGGGGCATTGGAACTAAATGATTTTTAAGGTCCCTTCCAACCCAAACTATTCTATGATTCTATGAAAGTTTACCTCAAGTAGCCATGATACCCAAACTATATATGTTAACCAGTTGTGAGGAACAGAGAAGCTTGTGAGATGTAAGGGAACTAAGTATTGCAGGTTGTCACCACATCAGTATGTCAAAAGGTTTATGACAGGCTTATAAACTAGTGTTGACCCAAAGTTGTTCAGATTAACAAAAAATCTCCTCTGTTATTTACTGAGAGTCAGTATGGCAACACTACAGACTCAATATAAACTCAAGATTCTCTCCAGATGACTGTCAATTAAAGTTGGAAAAAACCTGAATGCAATACTTTAGCTACTGTGAAAAAAGCATTTGGGTTACTGGGGTTGATTTAATTTTTTTTTGTTTTTTTGGTATGTAAACTCTCCAGAAGAGATTTGCAGAAATCAAAGACTTCATTTCAGGATCATTTTCCTCTGCTTTATTTCCATTTTCTTATTGCTAGCTTTATATTTTATGGCAAGCATCTGAGAATCATTAATTTCAAATGGCTGAATAAACATTGCTTGCTTGACAGGCACTTATTTAAATACATTATTTTTGGCATAAGATCTAAAATTATGTTTGCAAGACATGGCAACATTCTAGGCTCTTTTTTTCCCCCACATCTCATTGCAATCTGGCATGATTTTCTCAACCTATTTTGGTTTACCTTACCATAGCTTAACAGTCAGATAAAGAAGGATGAAAAGCACCCACATCTAGAACTATGTGGTAATGATTTGCTTAGTGCTTAGAGCTTTTTGTCAAGCTAATAGTCAGCTGTGTCACTTTTTCTGCAGTCTCCACAGAGTAGACTGTGCTAGTAAGTGAACATTTTCAAGCTCCCCATGTCAACAATCTAAATAGTGAAGAATGATAATTTCTATAATAGAGACCTGTGCAGTTTAATTTTCAATAATAGATGCTAAATGAACAGCAGAAAATGGTTTTAATGAATTTGTAGTTCTTTTGTGCAGCTGTTCATTGCTCCTTACTTTAAGTCTAATTGTGCTCCTTTGTGTGAGTATTTCTGCAGCACCACTGGCTCTTTTTTCTTTCTATTGTCTGAGATCTAATTACAGGACTTGTCAGTGTAGGTAGACTGTTTGGAGGAGCTGAAAAAAATATTCTCTGTCATAAGAGTGCATTCAGAACAGTGGAAAGTCGTTTAATGTGGAACTCTGTTTTCTGGTATTCCCCAAATCAGTGTGCTCTATATTGTAAAAGACATCAGAAAGTGGTCTAAAAAAGGTACACATATTCATCTGCCAGATATGTGTTAACACTTTCTGACAGATTCACCTGCAGACTCTGCTGTCTTCTACCAGCACCTGCAAGCAACAGTGCTTGCAGGCAGAAGCTCATATTATGTTTTACATATCAACTAAAATAAGCATTTGGAATACTTAAATGAAAACCAAATGTTTGTGATGGTAAGTGTACTGTTTCTATTAAAATTTCTGCTTAATTGAACAGGAAGACATTCAAGTAATATGGGGAAGACATGATCTTGATTTGGAGCTATTGTGTCCATTTTGATACCATGAAGAAAGTGTATTCAGTCCCTTTAAATGAATTATCATCATTAGGTTGCTTCAGAAGATATTAGAACGCTGACTAGAAATACTGGACTCAAGAAGCCCAGAAAAACTTAGAAAGTGTATTTTTCTAATAGAATGAATGAACGCTGGAATAGTGCATTACCCTTTATGCATGAGTATGAATAGTTTTCCTGTATGGTCCATTACCATGTATCAGTTGTGGCTTCTGTAGAGAAAGAGCTACCAATAAATATGATATTTCAGAGACTTGTAATAGCATGCAATCTGTTTGGACTTGTAGGGTTCCGTGGTTTAACACTGATGATACTCCTACCTTAGGTACCTTGCTTAAAATCTTGGAGATCAAAAAGATAAACTTGGCTGTCTGATAGGTCTATTCAGGAAACAAACCCAGAACTTCATTTGTCAAGTTCTTGGCTATGCTACTTCATTTCAATGGAAGGACCTAGTTTTCCTGCTAGCCACTATGCAGTCATTTAATCACAATAGAGTAAAATATACCTGGTACCTTACTGGTTCATTGTTCTTGAAGTGATTTGGGTCCAGATAAGTCTTTCTAGATAGAATTACAAATTTAACTTGAAAAAAGCTGCTAAATTTTGTTAATTTGACACTTCTCTATTTATGTATGTACAGATGTGAAATAAGTTTTATCAAGAACAATTATAAAACAGAAATCCTAAGGTAAGTTTATTTCATGAAGGTTATCAAGTCGTTTGATTGCAATTATTTCTCAAGTTGAGATCCAATCTGGGAAAAAAAATTGACACCTGAGTTTCCCATTTCTACAGATCTGATTATATCAGAAAAATGCTCCATATATTTATTTGTTTGTTACTTTATTTCCTTTTCTTTCTTTTTTTTACAGTTGGAAAGAAAATCTGGAATATACCTTGATGTAGGAAAAAAGGGAAGAAGAAGGAAGAGGAAAGAAAGAATCATCTGATGTCATGTGGGAGATGAGACATGCGAATTTCCTGGTTTTTGCATAAAAACTGTTCAGAATAATATAAAATTATGCACAATATTTTTATAAAAACTAATAGATCATTGGAGATAATGACCTGCATAGTACACAAACTAATAATAAATTAATACTTACAAATGAGATAGACTGTGTGAGAAAAACAAGCAATTGCAGAGCAAGCAATCCTGTTCAAGGCAGGAAATCTCCATCCTGACTCAAATCAAATCAGTAAGGAAGCAAAGACAAATCTGGGCATAGCTAGGTCTAAAAGAATTATCAGCTTCTCTGCTCCTAATATCACAGTCAAACTACACTAAAATAGCATTTATGACAGCTGCTAATACCATATTTTATATGGCCTTATTCCTCACAAGCTGAAGAGAAATTATTATTGTAAGATTATTCTCTAGAGAGGGACCACCGTGACACTGATGCCATATTCAAAATGTATTTTATTTATACTGGTTAATGATGCATATAGATTACTCCTAAATTGAAAAAGAGAACAGAAACAAAGAGAAATTTCAACAACAGATAATTTGGGACCATGATTTTCTGTCAAATCTGAGAAGCCTATAGTGCTAGTAACTGTTCTTTATGTGGAGTGCAGATCTTCTAGATCTTATTGTAGAAGAGTGCTTTCAATTTGTAGAAAATCAATCAACAGAAGCAGTAAATGGCGCTGAGCTCCTCATTTCTGTTTGAGAGCAGTGTTATAACATTTAGTCTTGCTCAACGAGAAGTTTTATATCACTTTTGTTTATATATAGGATAATATACTGGGGATACAGGACTTCCGTTTACAAAGGTTATTGGCACTCTGGGTGCTCTCTTGGCATTTATTCTTTGGATTTTTATTGCTTCTGATCTGTGGTATTTATGTCTCTGTGGTGAGAACTTTCATCTGTGATACATGCTCATAATTTACAGAATGCAAGATGCTGTGATGTTTGCTGCAAGAACAGGAAATTAAACGATTAGATGAGAGGCAGACATGAGGAAGAAAACAAGCTATTCCCCTCAGTATATTTATTTGTTGGTCAAGGAAGACTGAAAACCATTGCCATACCAAATGACTTTGGGGGAGCAAGATAGGTTTCAATATATGGATATGAGAAAATGATAAAGCACTTCAGGAAGGGGAATTAACTGGGCAGAACATGAATTCAGCCTTCAGTGTTGCTCTTGTAGTCCAGCTCTCCTTAACCTGTAAGGCATGGCTGAAGCCAATTTTACCAGACCTGGATGCACACATGCTCTTTCCCCTGCTCTAGTTGTCTGAAGTGACCAAGCTCTCTAGTGACTGCTTTAACAGTAATAGCAATGACAGGTCACTTCATTAATTGCAAATTGCACTATCTGATGATGGTGACAACAGATACGGGAAAGATACAGAATATCCTAATTTTTCATAGCATAATCAACCTGTTTGGAGCCCTAGATAAAAATAAATTATCTCAACCTTACAATACATCTGACATATATTTATTGCTACACTCTCTATCGGCAATTGCCATACTCACATGAGGCAGGTTCTCACACATTACCCTAATACGTGAAGGGGGGTGTTAATGAAATAGGGCAGTCAAAGCAGATCCCCGGGAGACAGATCTGTGTTACCTTTCATGCATGCCACCAATGCTGGACATAGCCTTGTGCAAGCCCCTTCCACCCCACTCTGCACCATTGTCCCACCTAGGCAGTAAGTTCAGTGGGAAGTTTCTATTACACATCTTGACAGAAATGCATGACGGAAAAGGATTTGTTGATCCTTCAGTGGTAGAAAATTCAATAGGTAATGTTCAACAAGAATACTAAATGCTGAAAAGAAAATTTATCTTGACTTGTAGAGAGAAAAAAAAAAAGCCAGTGATTTGAGGGGAAAAGCTGGTAATATTAGCTTGATTTTGAAAAAGTGAAGAACCATGACTGTAAACCAACTGTTCATCCACTCGTGGAGCAAGACTTTATAAAGAAAGTTGACAATTTTTCAGTTCCTGTTTGCTGCAGCAGCTTTGGTGATGCCTCGAGTTGTTTGATACAAAGTCTAAATTAGTCTTGAGAAACAGGATTAACCTTTCCAATCACATTTAAGGTGAAATTGCTTAACTACAGCACACAATGTCATGCCGCAGATAATCCATGTGCTTGATTAATGCTTTTATAATCAATTGCTGTCTAGAAGTGACTCCTTCCCATCACACTCTTCAGGAAAAGAGCAGATGGTATTTAAAAGGTGACGGCAAGAGGGCATTTCAGAGGTCAAATAGAACATCGATCAAGTGGGCAGAAAAATTGCTTTTTTTCCTTCCCCTTCTTATCCTCACAATCCATGAGGGAATGTGGCCTATGAATTAAAGTTTGATCTATAGTTCAAGTGCTAAAATGTTTTCTTGTTTCAAATTTCTATGTTGTTTTGGGTAATGAACCTGGAAATTGGATTCCTTTTGTGCCAATAAAAAATTGTTCCCAATACATGTATCTCAGCAACAAAATTCTTAGACCGATAGAGATTTGTGTGCTGCCACCTTGAATGCAGTCAAAATTCTGGTGCTTAATACAGGCTGTACTAATATCCAAAATGTCCTTACATCAGCTTGTAGGACTGATAATGACTGTGAAAAAAATGCACTACTTCCATGCTCTTTTGCAAAACCTAGTAAAAAATGACTTTGTGTGACTGTTTTCACTAAACATTGTTGATTACTGTATTAGAGTCCAAAGTGAGCTATTCTCACCTGGAGTGAAGGTAACAGAGAGAGTAAGACTAGTAGTGCATTCTTCAGTGACAGAAATCATTATCCTGTCATTGTGCAATGTATAAAATACACTAGTACCCTCCCCCTTTTCTTCTCTCTTGTTACATACAGCATGTGATAGAACTGAAGAGTAAAATTGTCTATGTTTTCCAGTAATTTTTGAAGTTTTAATACTGAAATTGATTTGGACATGAATTTTGTCATCTTTGCTTCCTAAAAGAAATGCATTTTTGTTAATTGCCCTACCTTACTGGACATTTATTTCTCATGATTATTTTTATTTATAGAGGTTATTGTGACAAGTGAAGTGCTTATCTTGAGTTGGACTCTACAGTAGACTTTCATCTGGGAAGAAAATGTAAAAATATTATAATTCTGCTTTGTAACCAAAACCAAGATTAATTTGGTATGATAATTTTAATCACTGAAACTTAGATTGAAGGGCCTGGGTCCACCAAAAATTTCTTCTTCAAACATCTCTCATTCATCTCTTGTCAGTAGCCACACAGGAGCCTATAGAGGGCAGAAAAATTGCTGGGTTTATCTTTGTGAAAGAATTATTAATGCCTACCAAATATTGCATAACTGATACTATTAAGGTTGAACTTTTGAAAGGTGGACAAGAGGAGAACTTGGTGAAATTGTGCTATCCAAACCTATTGAAGTGACTTCTTGCTGTCTAGGAGTGGTAGAAAAGCTATCACTGGAACTGGTGGTGCATTTTTAAAAGTCCTAATACACACAGACATTCATAACACAACAATAGACCTTTCAATGTCAGTTTAGGATTTCAATTTCACCTAAGTCAAGACTGTCAGCACTGTGCATGAAAATGAGACAAAAGTAGAAATGCATATTGCATGACTTTTCTATGACTTTGTGGCCAACAGAGAGAGAAAATCCATATGGGTAAGGTACTCACTACTTAACTACAGGTTCTTAAAAAGTAGTATCTGATAAAAAAATGTTCACATGGCCAATTGCATAGTTTTGAATGAGGTGCCAGGGGAGGTTTGCTTCTAGCATTAACTTAAAACATGCAAATTTCCCAGAAAGAGTGGCTCTCTGGGACTAGCTGTACTCAAAGCATTCTTCATAGGGATTCCTGAGCCAGGAGACAGTATTGGCCCCTAGCAGTCAGTTAGTGTCAATTGCGTTGTTATGACTAGGACCCAAGTGATCAGAAGTGCCTTATTAAATGCAAATAGATAAATGGAAGTCTTTACCACTAGTCTAAAGGTAAAAAAGGCTGTGAAAATAATACTAGATGTAATGACAGCATCCTATAATTTCTTATATATCTCATACTGTTTAATGTATGTATTTCATCATTAAACCTTCAGAAACTTTTGAGCTAAGTCTTTTGTATTCTATTGTGTGTCCACATTGATCTGCTGTTGAAGCATTGCTTGTCACTGGGCGATATTATTCATTGTGCTTGTAAGTTACTTAATCAGAGAGGAAAACAATGCACCATGGTTTCAAGAGAAAGATAAAACAAATCAAGGGAAAAGGGAGTTAAATAATAAATAAATTAAGGGGATTTTACTTAAATTCAGGGTATTTTTCTTTGGAACATGCTAGGAGACCTTCAGTTAAATTGATAGTCTCTTAAGTAACTTAATAAATAGACAAAGCCATCTAGCTTTTCACAATAGAGATGTCAATAAATATAAATATGTCATTTCAGCTCTTTTTTCCTCTGATTTTTTTTTCCAATTTTATAGAGGCTTAAATAATGTTGTGAATCAAATAGTATAGTCATATGTATGACCATGACCTGACTTTAAAAATTTATTGTGGATGAATGGTTAGTCCTTTGCATGTTAAATGCAGAACAAGAACTTCATATAGTCAATCATAAAAAGAAAGGAAAATACAGAAACCATTTAGAGAACTTCTCTTAACTGTCTTTCCTCCAACTAAATCTATTATAGTTACATACGGTTATCATTCTTCCCACTCTGTCACTTATCAAACCATAGCTCCCTCTTACCTTTTATAACCATTTATAATCTATCCTACACATATAGTTTTCATTATTGTATGAGAGGACGCAAAGGTTTTCTTTTCTGACATCCCCTATTCTTGATCTTAGACATGGTATCAATCATTGAGGCCATCGTATTTATCTGCCAGGTAATCACTCTTCTGCACCCTCTGAGTATATCCTTGGCCCAATTATACTCCTGACTGGGTTGTTTGTTTCTTTCTCACAAATCTATACTACACTGTCCGTTGGTGGGAGGAGGGGAAAAATGCCCCAGGCTTTCTAGTAGTTGTTGGGTTTCCATAGTTTACATTGCTGCTCTGTCCATAAATGTAGCACTAAAAGGAATTTGCAGTATCTGTGTTTAGGTGACTATTAAACAACAAAACCCGTGCAGTGTTCTTGTACAATCAATATCTTGAAATTACTGGAAAAATAAAGCATAATACAGTATTAATAAAATGATGTCTGTATCTGCTTCTACTTGTATATTTTTGCCTTTTCATCACAGAGTACTCAATCTCAGATCCTTTCCGTTGCCAAGCTTGTGCTGAAGAGTGACACAGACAAAGCATGTGCTATGAACCCTCCACATTTGTCAGATATGCTTCCTTGTGCCTGCCTGATATGTGTTCAACAACAACCTCTGTTTGTTTGAAAGATGGTCTTTAAGGTGCTGCAATTTTAAGCAAGCCTGCTCTGTTATACCTTGGGCTTCATCTCTAAAGGTGAGAATGTAGCTACTTAATTATATGGGGAAAAAGGTAGAAAAACAGGAAAGAAAAAGGGATTAGCAACAAGAGGGCTTTTTATGGTATTATTGGCAAATTCAACCAAAATATGAATGTGGAACTGTTTCCACAGAGGAAAACTAATACTACCTGAAAGTGTTCCACATGTTTCAAGGTGTAGTAACAACAATGTGCTATGACTAAAATTTCTCAATAATTTAAGTTCAACAATTTTACATCTATCTGTCTACTGGCAATTGGAAGCACATGAATCCTTCCACTAAGTTGTTTCTGTTCCTAGAATCTCAGAGAGAGGGAAGTAAAATATGCAATAAATAAATGAGTTACACTCAAAGACTCAGATTTCTTTCATAAGATGATTTCTCATGGAGAGCCAAACAGATTTACGTGAGTTGCTTGTCTGAGGGCACTTGGAGCTGCCCAGGACAGGATGTCCACACTACCCTCATCTTGGCCAGACAAATCAGTGCACGTGCTGTACAGTAAGCTGGCTCAAGAATACACAAAGTGCTGAGCTATGCCACACCTTGCAGGTCATTGCTCCTGCAATGTGATCATGCTACGTCATAGAATCACAGAATGATTTTTGCTGGAAGGGACCTCAAAGATCATCTAGTTTCAACCACCTGCCATGGGCAGGGACACATTCCACTACATCACTTGCACACATCTCCCTAGACCATGTTCCAAAATATGCCAAACAGCTGTGCATTCCATGGGCTTTGTGTGCCTGGTCCAGCTTTCCACTATATACTGCTTTGCAGAACATCTAGCAGTGTAATCATGGTGACAGGTCTAATTGAACTGTGAGGTATTCAGGTGTTCCATGTACAGGCTTTCTTTTTTTTTTTCAGCTGGATCTAGATTCCTGACAGCAAAAGGGCATCTCTAGCATAACTAGGAGCCATATCATGTTCAGTTCTCATCCAACAGTGTCTTTACTATATCACAATTAATAATCAGCTGATTTGAGAGCTGTAGCTAACTGATCTGACAATTGTGAAAAGAAATGGACCCTTTGCTTCACTGTCAAACTGAGTATTTATGTGTAATTTTTTCTAGAATGGTGTACATATAATTCTTTTATCAGAAATTTTTATTCTATTTTAAAGCAGTACTGGAATTTATTAATAAATTAGGCAACTGACAAGAAAATTTAATATTTCTGTGTAAAGGATACTTGTGTTCAAATATGTATGTCACCTCTGAGTTTTGTGCTAAAGAAAAACTACCCTTCAAATAAATGGAAATTTTTTGGCTTTTAAATTTGAATTTTACAAATGAGAGGAATATGTTGAGATGGGAAATTTTGAAAGCATCCTAACTGACAGGGAGATGAATTTCCTGTCCTGAAGAGGTGCGTGGCAGGTGGAAGGCGTTGAGTTTTATTTAGTGGATGGGAACTGGAGATTTTCGTGTGTCGTAAAGTGTCTGTTCCATGTGGGATGCCTTTCAGGCTGCACTGCTCACAGCAGGAAATATTAGTGGGAGATAAAGATCCATACATGGCATTAGAGTTTGATAAAAGGCTAAGTGCTATTCTTACTTACAAGATTCTATACTTGGAATGATTACACTAAAAGCAGTGGACTTCCCCCTGATTCACATCTGAGCAACAGAGAACATTTTACCTCCAAACTTTTTTTTGTTCAATTACACAGCCATTAAATAGTAAGATATTTAATATTTTCTCTTTACTTTGGTTGTAGTGCATTTTGTACTTTACACAAAGTAAGTGGATAACTCTGAGATTTACAAGGATGGTCAGGTTCTTTTTTGTCCTTGAGGAAACATATTACCCACTTGAGGAAGTGAAATGTGTTAAAACATATGACATTCTGGTAAAAAATTATACTGTAAGACAATCACTGAATTGCAGTTGAAACAATATGTATTTATGTAATGGTCATTTAATTGAAACAAATTTAACACACCAGACTGACTACTTCACTTGTCTTTAGTCTTATCCTTACTCATTAAAGATTGATTCTGGCTAGTGGACTCTCAAATTAAATTGGCCACATGCTTTAAGGCAGTTGTCTATTGACAGATGAAAAGTGTAATGTGACTGACTCAAAAGGCCTGCTGAAAGCTACTAATGCAAACAAAGGATTCATACTGAGTCAGATAAAAACAAAAGAAACAAAATCTGAATTAACATGAACTGGACTAGTTAATGAGAATCATAAGATGGCCCCTGTGGGACAGAGATGATAGTGAAAAATTTTAGAATGCGTTTTAAAAATAAATGAAAATACAGACAGTATGAAAACATTAATCACAGAATCATGCATCATCTAGTGTGTCTCTTCATTAGGTTTTAACTTTACAAGCTTTTGTGAGAGTCTCATAGTGAGAACATCTGTACAATTAAGAAAAAAGTTTACTTTATAAATGTTCAATTAATTTTAACTGTTTTAATTGAGTTCTGCTATGTATAAATGTGTCTATCAGGAGCTGTTCTTAGATGACTGAAATACTTTCACATTTATAAAGCGAGCAAACAAATCTAATTGAAGAAAGGAAAATTACTGGTAACAATCTAGGAATGAATGAAGGATAGAGAACACCACAGACTTGAGGAATTCTGGACCTGGGCAGATTTTTAAGCCTTGATTCCAGAGACAAAAGATAATATCATATTAAACCTTTATATTCTGGTACCATCTAGAGGCCAAATGGCACAGCATCCCATTTTACCAAGGGTGTACAAACATGTAAAATGACAGATATTCCCTCTTCAACCCAAGGAATGTTTATGTAATTTTGCTGTGTGGAACATTTTCTGTCTTTATTCTCTAAGAAAATCTGGATCATCCATGCAAAACATGGATGTGCCGTACCTCCTGTCTGCCAGCAGCAGTGTTAGGTACACAAGTCACAAGTACAGAAGGCAGAACATGCCTGTCTGCTGCACAAGCATTGAGTTTTACCCAGCAACATTAAACAACAAGCAATGGACCTAGCAGTAGGAAAGAATTGTTACTCGCACCCCAGTGCTTTGGGATTGCAGTTTTCTATCTCAGAATAACAAAACTGGAAAAGTTCAGAAGATACTTATTGCAACTGCAAATCCTCCTACAGCTGCAGATGTTCGTGTGTGATGTCTAATAAAATGTTTATATATGCTTTCTGCTACTGTTATTTTTGATTTTAAAATGTTGTGAATAAGCCAGTGAAAGAATCTTTGAGCTGCTGCTCCAAGAAAGAAGCATTAAAATGGCAGGCTTTCATGCAGTTCAGGGTGACTGAAATGACCTGTGAATAAGCCAGCCCAAAGGCTTGAAACCATCAAGAGAGAATTACTTGAAGCTCTCCCTGAGCAGACAGAATTAGGTAGCCAGGGCATATAGATGTAGTTATCCACGATATAGCACTGAGTTAATGAAGCTGTGCTGCTTCCAGCCATCCAAGAAGAGCTCTGGTTCCACTCTAGTCTACTGGCTAAGAGGACCATCCTTCCTTCAAATAGGTCTATTTATTAATTGCATCTGGGCAATAAATCAGGAAGGGTCTGATTCCCCACTCGACAATTTTTCAAATGTTTTTTTTCTGATTTCAATGAGATTTGGACTGCGCTTTCTAATCTGCAAACTTCACCTTGTTAGGAATTTGAGACTTCCAGCTTCCAGTTAGATTTTGCTTTGCAGGTAAAGTTAATGGAGTGACATAAAATATAGTAATAGACTTGATCACATATTTAAGTATGGATGTTCCATAGATTGGCTATAGCATACACAGTGATCCTACACACTACTTAAATATCCTTATTAATTTTGTATAAATTTAACACAGATAAAAGATTACATTTTATTTGCAATAGAAAGACAGGAATCTTTAAATTTTCCTACATACATTAGAGAAGGATCAAAAAAATATAGAAGGCAAAAAAAAATGAAGTAGAGATTTTGCTAATATAAAGTAGACAACATTATATCCTTGGAACCCCTAGTATTGCACTGGAATTAATTGAAAGAATTGTGGCTTTTTAATGACCCTTTAAATTTATTACCTTTTAATTTATTTTACATATTAACCAACAAGCATAAAAAATGTCTATCTCATTCAACTCTTTTTAGACATTAATTGAAACCAATACTCCACTTCCAAAAAGTGAATGACAATATTCCTTTTAATTTCAGTAGTAGTAAGATCAGGTGATATATATTGGCAAGCATGTTGACACCACTTATTTCAGTAGAGAAACCTGTGGGGATTGATTGGGTCTTTAAATTTTCCTAGTTGTTTGTTTGAGGTGGCTTTGCTTCTATTTTTTTCTCTTAATTTTATTAAAAATATGAATTCATATTTTCATCAGAATATTTGAAAAAATAAATGGTGGTCAAAAGTTTTCCTGGGATGATATGAACCATTTTAATTGTGGAATATTCTGTTCTCAGTTTTACATAAGGAAAAAGAGCAGATCTCTTTTGTTTAATAAGTTATTTTTGTCAGTGCTTATTCTGTGACACCATTCTTTCTTCCTAAAAAAATACATCTGGATGTTTAGACACTGTTATAGAGCTGATGCTGCAATGCTACTGCCCTGTTCTTGCCACTCCAAGTGTCACTGTCACTGTGATGTCAGCAAGCATTATCAATATATAAGACTCATGGTAAAT
>VZTY01012137.1:31566-58708 GCA_013400935.1 Turnix velox | reverse complement strand
ATGGCAGGGGGGTTGGAACATGATGACCTTTAAGGTCCCTTCCAACCTGAACTGTTCTATAATTCTATACAAAACAGGAGAATGTGGTAGACAAGAACAAGGTTGATGTGAAGTTTTGCTGAAATAACTCTTTTTGGCTATAGGATGCTTCTATCACCAGTTCATGGGTTAAATGTCACTGCCATTTTGCTTAAGAACTGCACTAGCCATTGAAAGGCCTCTTTTCCAGCTGAGGAACGTGCATGCTTGGTCACAAACTCAACTATAATGTTAATTTTGCACATGCTCTGACAATTATCTACATGCAGGAGAACCTCAGTCATGCCTCCAACCTCCCTAACACTCAGCACTTGTAGTGGTGTGTCCTTGTGTATGCAGAGTTTTATATTTTAATTTCCCATTTACAGTGGTTCGGATAGCAATTAGGCATCAAACATTACAGCTTCTTTGGCCATTTGTCAATAGTGTAATTTTATTAATTGGCCAAAGCACTGACTCTGTTACCCTGAATGTAATTTAAACTGCCAAGAGCTGACGGCATCTCTGATGGTACAGGGAAAATATACAGCTCTGTCAGGAAGCTAAAGGTAAGCATTAGTATTAATAGTTTATGTGCCTCTGCAGCACACACAAGTCCCAAGATTCTTTACATGTAAAAGCAAAGATAGATTTGAACAACACACACAAGCTAAATAGGTGCAATAAGTGGGACAGCAGCCCTTTATTTACAGGCAGGTCATTCATTGTAACCCACTATTAATAGAGATTGAAAACATTATGTTTTATAACAAAAAAGTGTGTCTTTTTAGGAAATATTTCAGGATAAAACATTTCTAGTTATTTACTTAAAAATTCAATTTTTGGTTCAGCAGCATTCTCATTGACAAGAAAATTGGCAAGGCCCAGCTGGGATCAGACATACATTGAGAAGACTGTGCAGAACCTGTTTCAAGCAGAAAGGAGTCTTCAGTGGCAAAACACTCCTGATATGACTACAGGAACATGTGAGCCAGTAAATTTTAATTTGTAAAGTCCTCAGTGCATGAAAATTTCAAATAATTTTGTGAGTTTTGCTCATTGAATTACTGGAGACATTTATATCCTGTACCTTCATCTCTGTTGACTGCCAGGGCTGGATGGCTCTAGGGTAGTGTGGATGATGGGCTCCTGGGAAGGCAGCTGTGGGCAGAAGCCCTTCTCTTTGGTGAGTACTGGCAGCTCTCACCTGTTCAAACCAACTTACTCTGTCTCTTGAGTGTTTTCTGTGTCCCTTCTACACTTTACTTCCAAGACTTTCCCAGGAGATTGCATGGCCTCTTCAAGTTAAAAAAAAAAAATCCAAGGAGAAAGAGGTTGAGACACATGGATATTCAGTTAAAAAAGAAAAACTTTATGTTCTGCATTTAATTTTAGAACTTCAATACACTCTTGAAGACTCAACCAACAAGACTTATCATTCTGCTTTGAAATCATTATATTTTTATAGAAGCACCACCAAAAAAATGGGACACAGAGATGCATTTTAAAAGCTATGCTTCACAGCAAAGCACTTCCCATCTTTCTCCATGCAAAAAAAGCCACCCCCAACCCTGAGTTATCAACAAGAAATCTATCTGCTAAAAGTTAATGAAGAACATCTGTTGGTCTACTGGGAGAGACTAAAAAATGGGTGGGAATTTCCAGCTTTAACTATGCTGCCACTCCCACAATATTTGAGTCAACAGAAAAACCTGTCAGCAGAAGGTCAAAGTCATTACCAGGTTGGTTTTTTTTTTAAATCTACAGAGAGATAGATCAGATACCCATAATTTCAGAGAAGTTATTTAGGATTTTACAAAGTTCTCCCATTAAGATAATTTCTCATATAGACTCTATCTTTTGGAGCTCCATTTTAAAGGCTTATCAGACCACAATGTAGCTAGGACTAGAAGTGAGCAAGGGCTCAGATTCACAAAGCAATTCAGATTAAAAGCCTCCTAAAATCAGCCAAGCAAAAACAATTGGCAATGTTGCACAGTTTCATGATCCCAAGGCACATTATCTCAGGTAACACTCTTATGGACTGGGAAAAGTCATTATATTTGCTACTGGCTAAGGCCATACACATCATTGCTGCTTCATTCCTGCATGGTGATGGTTAGATTACCATAATTTCATTATGACTCTCAGTCTTAAGAAGTCAACATCTAAAGTAATCAAATTTCTAGAGGAATGGCAATGCAAAAATGCTCCTAACACACAAAGGCAATCAACAGGCTGTTCAATGTTCTGCAAATACTTCAGAAAGTTTGACCCAAAAGGCAAAAAAGCTGATATGCTGGTTTTCATTACCTTATTAATTTGGAGCAATTTAAAAGCTTTTTTATTATGCATGGTTCATACAAACTTCAGATCTTCCAACCTGTTAACAGCATTTCCATCTCAGTTGTAAGCAGTATTAACCATAGTGCAATTAAGAATAAAACAAAGAAAAATCCATCACTAACTTTACAGTTTTCTTTCTTGCCAAAGTACTTAGGAAGCAAATAGCATCACCAGACACTATCTACAGGCATGACAAGAGATTTTCCTAGCTCTGGGATGACTGTTGAACTTCCTATCTATAAAGAGTAGTCTAGGCTTAAAAAAAAACTCTTGAAAATGTTTATAGGATTTAAAGAAACAATTGTAGGGATTTTTTTAGCAGATATCTTTGCATACAAATCATCTGTTAGCATTGGCTGATATCCCTACCTACCATGGATATTCCACAGTTTCCATCATCCCATATTTTTGTGGGTTTTGATCATTGTAAAACTGAATAAATGTAAAGGTGAATGAGGCTCAATGTGTCAGAGTTTCACACAACTGCTGGTAGAAACAACAATTATTGAGATTACTTTATTCTCCCCATTTTAGGTTCCCAGTATCACTAAACTTCAGATGACTACATTGATCTCTGACAAATCAGACACCCGACTTGGAAAACTTCAGTCAAACAGTTCAACTATTTCCAAGAACAAGACCATGGAAAAACACCTGCTTTGTCCATGTTCAAATCTCTTTCAGAAAATCAGTGCCTACATGCTTTGAAAAGACACTTGAATTTTGGCATTAAAATGTGGCCTGAAACACAAACATCATCATTTCTGTACAAATCTATGCCAAGGAACTAGAAAACTCTAGCTCATATAAGAAGAGTGGACACTTCTGTGATCTCAGTAATTTCCTGAAGGTACATCCACGGTACTACTATTTCAGGATGGAGCTAAAGAGATCTGTCACTG
This sequence comes from Turnix velox, assembly GCA_013400935.1. Taxonomy (NCBI): domain Eukaryota; kingdom Metazoa; phylum Chordata; class Aves; order Charadriiformes; family Turnicidae; genus Turnix; species Turnix velox. The sequence goes on along the minus strand of VZTY01012137.1, from coordinate 55,442 downwards.
TGTTGCTGCCCTGAGTAACTACAAATTATTTCCAGTGATTTCAGGTTACTCACAAGGCAAGAGGACAGAGTAACACGTGCTTTCAGCCTCCTTGGAGGAGATTATGGAAACAGGTCCCTGAGTTGGAACTGAGGGAGGAATGGGGAGCAGACAAGAGGCAAGTGAAGGAAAGCAAACTGAGAAGCAGACTGGAAATCTAAGGGCAGCCTGATACTTGTTTGTGGAGATGGAGAACATGGGGAGGCTAAAGCTCAATGCCAGCTGAGTGGGAGGATGTACAGTCTGGGTTGTATCTAGACAAACAGGACAAAATCAAATTCCCCTCCTAAACTTGGACTGGAAACACAGTTTAGCAGCTTTGCCCATCTGCTGCTGCCCTGAAATATCTTCAAGATCCACTAATATCTTGTTCAGCCTGCCTAAGAGAAAACAAGCCTCTTACCATTTACAGACCACTGGTAACTAATGATTATTAATGCTGCTACTCCATTAATTGAACAGAGGTTTGAGTGGCCAACACAGACTGCAGCCCTGCTGGCTCTCCTGAGAGTCACTCTGAAATGCCAATTCTGGCACTCTACTGGGTTTTTTAAAATATGGGAAATTACAAACCTCAAACTGTGCTAAAACAATCTTGCAGTTGCAATCAGATGTGAGGAAGTGCCAGAGCCAAATTGCCTCTCCAGCCTTGATTCAATCCCCTTTTTGCATAGGCATTATCTTTAATAGCATGATCATATACTTCTCCCTCCTGCTGGGCATAGAATGGATGGGCAGCAATGATAGATGGGAAGATCTAACAAAGGAAGACTGCTCCCCATAGAATGTGGACTTTAAAAGATAGACAATCTATAATAAAACACTATTAAAAAGAAAAAAAGGGGAAAAAAAGAAAAAAACAAAGATGATTCAGACATGGTAATAAGACATGCACTGCAGCATGGCCATTCCCCAGGTATGACCTGGAATTGCAGGTATCACACTGGGGAAGGTAATAGAAGGTGGTTACAGCTCACAGCTTCTCACTAAATCTGCCGCAAGGGCTTACCAGAAAAGGGAGGATGGTTTCCCAATTGCCCTTGAGAGCTGGTTGTATTTCTGCTGGTCACCTCCTATGCAAAGCTAGGCAAGCAATTTAAACCCCTTCTTTCTCTCACAGCTGTAAATCAAACAGCTTCATTTTCTGGGTCCCTGACTCGGTACTGTGGGGTTTCTGAGCCACAGAAGTGCTGAGCATTCACAGTCAACTACAAAATATGACTCCATGCTTTGCAAAGTCAAACTTTAACTAGTGGCAACTGGGCACTCAAATCCAGCAAACATTTCTGGCCTGCCACCAAGTCCCACCTGTGGAGTCAGCTGAATGTCATATCTCATTTGTTGAGCTGCTCTGAAAATAAATCCATTACTTTTCATGAAAGCAGAGAGCCAAAAAGTGTAGGAAACACTACAGAAAAATAATGATGCTGAATTCAGAAGTGGAACTGGCAGGAGGGAGCAAGAGAAGACTTGAGGTCACACGATGAATGACAAAAAGAAAATGAAATATTACTTACTGATCAGAGGAACATGGGCCAATATGTGTACTGAAAAAGGAAGGCAAGCAGCAGGGGGACCGACATGTAGATCTGTAATTAAGAATCACAGCCCACTCATTACACCCAGAGAAACCAAATTAAGATTGCAAAGATAACCTTAATTCTGCTATTCCTTAAATTCCATGCCTTGACTTCACAGATTAGCTGATACAATTCTCATGAAGGCTGGTGTTTGGGTTTTCACTAGTCTGTGTGTATTGTCTGCAAGCATTATTTAGAGAATATAATGTTTAAAAGTTACTGAAATGTATCATTACAATGATCAGCATAAATTATGATATAAAAAATAGAATCTATTTGAATCAACTAGCAATTGTTGTAGAAATCTTTCATTTATTATTCTTCTTCATAATGGAGCTTGAATTGTCACATAGGGCACTCAAGAAATGGGATTTAAGTTAAATGAAAATCAGCTTTTGATGAGTTAACATCATCTGTACTTAGGAAGAATGTGTAAAACTCCAAAAAGAAAGCTTTGATTTGATTAAGAAAATTAGTAGCAATAATAATTAGATGTAACTCTAACTTCACATCCAAATCTAGATTTATAAATTTGAGTAATCAAATTTGAGAAAGCTTTTCCTGCTTTCTATTTCTGCAGTAAATATCTATACTATAATGCTCCTCACAGCTACTTTTGGCATCTATGTTGTTAGTACAAGACTTTAACCATAGCTCCCATTGAAAGTGATATTTTTTTCAGGACTTTTTTGTCATATCATTAATATTTTCATTCAAAGACCATACATCTTGGCTTCAAATAAAGCATTCAAACATACAGTAAACATCTTGTTGACCTCACTTACCAACAACCATTGACAGCTAGTAAAAGACTGAATAATTGCAGAGCACCTGCCCTAAAGTTCAGGAATATTTAGTTATATTTCATGTGTTATCAATTTTAACTCCTTTACTACAGGCAGAGAACCAATGCCCAAGCCTGGCAGTAGTGGTTTTCTGCAGACTTGTTAGATGTCATCACCTTCCAGTACTCAGATTTCTTTTGGCTTTTAAGCATTTCTCTAAAGCTCTTTACAAGGAAACAAAATCTGATCCTTCATAAAACTTCAGCTGTTAGGATGAAACTGCACCAGCAATAAGAGGAAATTAATAGCAAATGTTTATCCAGGCCACTAGTGAGCGTGTGGTGGTTTCCTTGCCTGCAGTTTGTACAGCCTGTGGCAGTTAAATCTTGGCTGTTCAGAGAATATCCACATATTAAGTATGAATATTCCTTAAGGCAACTTTGGTTATTAAGTTGTAAGGTGTACCTTAACCCTCATTGACTGTGGCCAGACCTGCACTGAAGAAATGGTGGTGACAGCTCAAGCTGTAACAAGCTTTCTAGTTGCTTATTGCTACTTTGCTCACCACTACCTGAACAACTACTTCAAGACAGATTGGATGATAGATTTGAAATTAATGACAGGGGGGCACCCTCCCTAATTCAGACAGTTGAAAAATGCACATCAGGAGCACTTCAGGTTTCTCCAAAACTCTTCAGAGCAAGAGTCAGGGCTGAGGAAGTCCATTCCTGATGTTTTGTTCAGCTTTGGAGGAAACTCTCTTTGAGGTCCTGGGACATTTCAGACAAATCTATCACTAAGAAAGCAGAGCACACAAAAACACCCATTACATTTTTAACTGCAGATGTGGGTTTGTCAGCCTGAATTAGAGTTTCGGCTTGTCTTAGTAAAGTCATCACCAATTTAGGGTTACAATGAAAAGAGTTTGCTACAAAGGAGATACATGCTAGAGCATAGGATATTTATCCTTTTTATTTTAAAACCATAGTTTAAGACCCCACTCTGGGCACAGCTAGTAGTAATGGGAGGTGATGAACTCAATGAGAAATTAAATTTTAATCAGTTTTGTGTATGATATAAATACTGCTGTCTTTATGTCTTCTTCCCACTATGTTACTTCCTTTTAAGTAGAATTACTTGAACCACCAGCTAACACTCCTTTCTGTCACAATTTTTCACATCCATGAAAACATCTAACAACAAAGTACCTTAAAAAGATCAGCAGTGGAGCAGTGACACAACCAGCAGGGTATTTGTATCCTTAGAACAAGGCAATTAAACTTCCACATTCCTTTTTACCCCCTCTCACCTCTCCTCAGTTGGCTTGGTTGAAATATTAGAGACAATCTCATCAAAACAATCTCAATGGAAAGTCAGGATCCTTTCAAAGCCCAGAAATATTACTGGAAGAACAGAAAGCTCATCTTCACAAAAATTATTAGGTCTCAAGTTTGCTTCCTGCAAAAAGGTCAAAGGGCCTACATCCAATTAATAGTATGTATCTACTTCAGTCCAAGACATAATTTAGTTGTGACTATACTTTATTGTACCCCAGTCACTTCCAGACTGCAACTACTCTGGCTGTGTTTTTATTTTATTTAAGTACATCTTTGGGTTTATTATGGAGCTTCTAACATAAACTCTGCAAAAGCAGTGACTGAACTGCCTTGCAGGTGAATCTTTATTGGCTTTATTGCAACGTGAGACATTTATTTAGAAATGGGAAAAAATTTCTAATATTTTTTATTCATTTAAGACTGAATTTGAAAGGACAGTTGCCTTAGCTAGAAAGTTTATCTCCCTCTTCTTTAATTCTTTTTCTCTTTTATAGCAAAAACTGTCACAGCTGTAATTAAAGCTTCCATCAGTCCTTGGATGTGCAGAATAGGCTTCTCTTAGTGGGAGTTTTACCTATAGCTTCATTAGGAGTAAGAACAGACCAGTAAATGAGCATGGTAACAAACCTCACCTTGAAAAAAAAAAAAAGCAGAGCAAATACTGAGAGCAGATATAGAGAAATCTCAAAGCAGCTTGGTTTTTAGCACTGACAGTTTCCACAATTCCATGTTGCTCCATGCTGGGAAAGCTGGGCAGTGCAGTGGCTCATACCAGCATCAGAGGACAGTCTCTGCACCATTTCTGAGGGACCAAACACTCACTAATGTGACCAGAGTCCATGGAGCTCACCTGTTGCCAGACTTCACTCCCCCTTTCACCCAGGTGGTCAGGAATAAGTCTTGCTAAACTGGATACAGAGTAAGGGTAGTTTGTGTGAAGAGAATGCATGTATCTTGGTGTCAACTCACTTTCTTATCCAAAGGGACTTGTATGAAGGAGATTTATGCCTCTGAGCTTCATCTCCCCTCCTAAACAAGTCCCAGCCTCTGCTTTCCAGAGAAGTGTTTGCTGTAACCCCCAGGACTGACTCCTGGAACACTGAGCTTCAATAGACCTTCAATTCCAGCAACAAAACCTGTGGCATTCAGGAAATGCTCAAGAGACAGAAGTGTAAGTCCAAATTCCTATCTGTTCCTACTGGCAGCTGGATTTCCAGACAGGCTATTACTTATTCTGTGTCATCCCAGTACAGATGAGAGGCCAGGCACAGCCTTGGTCTCACCTGTAACCCTCAGAGCCAGCTTTGCAAGGAGAGAGGTCAAGTCATGGCATTCACATGGATAATAAAAGCTCGGGTTTTCTTCTTCTCCTACAGCACAGGGATTGCTTATTATCTGAAGTCCCATGCTCTCTCACACATCTTCATCCTGCTAGACCAAGGGAGAGGAAAAACAACATTCAAACTCTACAGATATATGTTTCATGTTTCACTTTTCTCATACTGCTTCAATGGCCACTGTGGAGTTTGATGCAATGACACAGCCCCGTGGCTTGTGCATACCAATATTCTCTATCTTTTCATGTATTCCCTGTGATGTTTCAAGTAAGATTACATAGTTTCTCAAAATCTACAAGCCTTGGAAAAAAAATACAAGATATACACTTCATTCCTTTGACAGTTCCTCAGCTCTGACACTGAGGAACATGAAAAGCAGGTGTTTGTGAACTGCAGCATCAAAAATACAGCCTGGAGAGGATACATCTTAATCTCTAAATAAGATGCCATAGGGAGGAATATTTTTATAGCCCAGGAAAATGTTAAAGTAAGTTTAAATTTTACCACAAAGTCCACCTTGCCTATTTACTGTGCAAGGCTGTATATCACCTTCAGGTGAGCAATAAAGATAAACTGTGCTTTAAGACAGGACTATGAAAATTACAACATGCATACTACAGTCCCTTCCCCTTTATATGATCCATTTCACATATAAACTAGAAATGCAAATACTGGCACCAATACAGGCTTGTAGGAGACTGAGGATGAAGAAAGGGGAGTTATTTCCTCTCCCATGTTGTAACTGTATTGCAAGTATTTGAGCAAAATGTTTTACAGTTCCCATTCTTCCCTGGAGACAATATACAAATAATTATAAATCTTATTAATACCTCCATGAAAGTGCACTTTAACTATCCCAAATGAACTAAGTAAGTCCTGGGGGTTATTATTAGATACATGCATTATGTATACTGTGTAGTTATGGTCAAGAAAAAAAGGCAAGTCAAATTGAAATTTATGGTAGGGTATTTCTCAGTCTCCTAAGGCCAGAAATGATGGCTGTCAGTCTTGGTGGGGTTTGAAGACCTCTCAGTTGAAGGAAGGGAAGGAACTTATCAACACCTGAAGGGGGGACAGAAAGGCAGGGGTAGGACATTTTAATAAGATATGTGCTGGGAGGACCAGAAACAATGGAAACAAGGGGTTAGATTCAGGCTGGACATAAGAAAGAAATTCTTTACAGTGAGGGTAGTGAAACACTGGAACAGGTTGCCCAGAGAGGTTGTGGATGTCCCCTCTCTGTAGGAGTTTAAGGCCAGGCTGGACAAGGCACTGAGCAGCCTGATGTAGTGGGAGGTGTCCCTGCCTATGGCAGAGGTGTTGGAACTTGATCTTTAAGGTCCCTTCCAACATGAACTATTCTATGATTCTAAGTAAAAAGTTCTTTAAAAAAAAATTAAAAATCTGCACAATCTTACACATTTGTATATTTTTCCATATTTTTAAATGTGATTCTTCTGGGAATAGAAGAGAATGGTTATCAATGGTGCCTATCACACAAATGAAAAGGTATTTGCAGCCTATGCCATAATTGAAACTGCAACGCAGTGCCATCTGGTGCACACGCGGGGAATAAACTGCCACAGGGAAGGACGTCAAGGCTTAAAAAATCTTTTTCATTTCTGCAAAGAGGCAGTTGCATTAGGCACTTTCCTCCCTCTAATGAGATAAATCATCCCACAATACCCTTGTCATTCAGACAAGTATCGTTATCTCCTTTTGCAAGCAGCTATAGGGAGGCAAACAGGTAATCTGAGTTACTGAGATGACAGAGGGAATCAGTGTGGAACACAGAATTGGATTCAGGATCCTTGATTTATAGCAGTGCCCAGAAGCCACCCAGCAAGAGGGAGAGAGGGTTCTCATGGTTCAGCATGAGCTGTGAAAATTTGTTCTCGCTGCCACAGACTGTAAGGAATAGGGAGCATCCAGGGAAATTAAGACATAGCAAAATCAAAACTCCTGAAAGGGAGTTTTGTGCCTATTCTGCCTCAGGAACTCACTGTTCAGAGGACATTCACAAGGCCAAGAACTCAGCAAAATTCATTAAATTTTCAGACAGTTTTTGAGAGGGGGTTAGAGTTTTTGAGAACAATTGTTGTAACTAACAAATTTGTAAAGGACTAATAATCTCAGCCTTTGAAGTTTTAAATGATCTTTGATTCAGAGAAAGAAGGCAGAGTTGAGATGCTGGACAGAGCAGATCATCCTGTATCTGTGGGAAACTATCACACTTCTTTAACCCACCTGGTCCTGTCTGGGCCATCAGAGGCAAGACCCTGAGATTCTGGGGTCACATTGCCTTGCACTTAGAAGAGAGCAGCTTCCTGTAGTGGCATGGAATTCCCATGAGATTTTGGGCAATACACTTGGGGTCCAATTATGCTTGTTAATTCAGTGTAACATTTTGCCATCAAAGGGAACCTCCTCCTCCTCCTTTCTACTCCAATGCAGGGTGTCAGGAGCTCTTCTCACCTCCTAGTGAGCCATTTGGTCTCACCAGAGTAGAACAAATCTGCCTTGAGTCCAGAGAAGAGAAAGAATCAGAAGTGACCTTTTCAGCAGAAGAAAACACATATATTCAAACTATAATTTAATGCCACAGGATGAGCTACTCAGACAGTTCATTGCCACCAAAACAGAGAAATTCCTTCTCTTCTCCAGTCAATTCCATGTTGTCCCTCAGTGCTGTTACTCATTTGGCACCACTTCTGGTGTCACTGATCCCTTTGAGCTGGCTCAACTCTGGCAGAAAATGCTTTCCACAAGGAAACCAACAGGATTTCTCCTGGGGTAATGAGCTCTAACTCTTCTGCAGGTCAAGTCAGTCATCTGTCTTTTAACTGATGCTATCAGTGGCCAAGCTCGGGTAAACCAGAGTGGCTTCTTTTTTTTTTTTAAAGCAGGATCTAACTATACCAGTGCTGATAACAAGAAGCAGGACATCTCAGTTGGGAAAGAGAAGGAGGGAGGAAAAAGGGCTGAAGGGAAAGAGTGCGTAAAAAGAGAAAGGTAATGGGAAATCACTTCTCTTTTGGGTCAGTCATCAGCTCAGCTGCTCATGAAACCATGTACAAGTCCAAGTTGTCATCTCACAGTTAACATCATCACACAGGATTCCTGATCTCTTCTCTACTTTTGACTGTCTCATTTGCTTTCTAAGTGTTGTGGAAAATACAGGCTTTTTTCTCTCATTAGGACTGTTGCAAGGATTAATAAAGAAAATGCATGTAAATCATTTACAGCTGTACAAATAAGACTCACTTCTGCAATGATGTATAGCCAAATTCAGGTTCATTCCAATCATCTGGAGATGGAGCCTACACCTCCATCTCAACCAGACAGACAGGGAAGAGGCTACAAAGTATATTGCAACAAAATGGTAAAAATAAACTTAAGATGCTTCCTAACCCTTTACATCAGTAGAACTGAACAGCTAGTTTGGAAAAGGAAGAAATAGAGACAAGGGTATAAGAAGGCATAAGGAAAAAAAGTCTCTGTGGCAACTTTCCTACATTATGTAAGCTAATTCATCAGTGCCTCTTAACCCCAAATATAATTTATATCTCTATTTGTCCTGTGACTGCATTTGTCCTACAGTTTCATCAGGATTATTGCTTGCTCTGACAAGGGCAGGGGGTAAACTCTCTAAGAGGAGAACTCAGTGGCAAAACTCCTGCTGACTTCAGTAAAACCAAGATGTCATCCCAGGCACTCGGATGCCCAAGCTCTTTGGGGGTAAGAGAGACACACAAGTTTTTAGCTAAATCATTGGCCAAGAGCAGGGCAGAAAGATCATTTGATTTTATACAAATTACATATTTCTCAGGTCTGAAAACTGGCTTTCCCCTATTCTGGCCTAACCTTTAAAAATCTCCTTTAAAGGCTCTCAATATTTTTCAGGAAGGTATGATGGATTCCTGCCTATAATTGATTTTAAAAAAACAACTGTAGCTCCAAAGTAAAGACCTGGGTATAAAAAGTTGTAGTCAGTAGTTGTTGTAGTCACAAGTTGTAGTCAGTATGTCCTACACATGGGCTGCCCCATAGCAATGTAAAGTACAGCCATTGGCAAAGTTCAACTTCACCTCATGCTGCAACATCTCACATCCATGGATGGATTGGACAAGACTGGCAAATTGCATTAGGTAATTTCCAAGAGGTTAGGTGGACCTTGGGGTCTGTGAAATAACATCAGAAATTTCAAAGAAGGTTCCTTTGGTGTTTCTTATCTACTTCCTCTTCCAGCTTGAAGCAGCATCAGCAGCTGAAGACCAAAGTTTTGGGGAAAAAACGCTAGGTTGGTTTTTATTATGAGTAATAATATTTACAGTACAACAAAGCCTGGAGGCTAACAAGATTGGGATCCATTGTAGTAAATGAAAACCACTTGTCTCCAAGTAATTAAATAATTAAATTATTAAATAATTTTCAGATCTTCTTTAAAAGTCCTTATTTTTATCTACATATGAAACATCCAAAACTCCTCCAGTAGCAGGGTAAATGAGAGGGAAATGTCTTCTGCAGAGAACTCAGTGGCTGCCCTTGGTTCCTTCACCACAGTCATGTGGCTTCCTCGTGGTAACCCCCTCATCCTCCCAGTCCCTTAGAAAATCACTTTCCTGGACAAGGCAGTCATACTGATAGAAAAACGGGGTGTAGACCAGAACAGAGATAGGGAAACTTCACTAAACAGGTGTGGCTCATTATTAGACACTTCATGTTTTCTATTTTTACCTTAATCTCTTTGCTCTTCCCTCAGGGCTTGTGTAGTCTAGAAAAGATTTATTTTAAAACCTATTAGCTCGAGCATTTGAGCTAATATATTTGAAATCCCTGGTTTCTGATCCTCACTCAAACCGTGGCTACTTTAATCTCCCCAAGCAGAGGGTGCAGGAGTCACTTTTTGTCCACTAGGGTCTTTCAGACCTTTTAGGTCCTATCACTTCCCTTGACTCTTTTAGCTAATTTGGCCACTTTTCCATATATACAAGGTAAATAGCTTGTGCTGCTTATTCCAGGGCTTTAACAGGTGTTAATTAAATCCTTTTAGCTTGCACATTTTGAAAATACACCTTTTATCCTAGGGCTCAGATAAGGGAGCAAGTTCCTGCAAGGCAGCTGAGCCCCCATATACCTGCACAGGCACTGTCAGATGCCTGCCAGAGACCTCCACTCACCTTCACAGCCCTAATTTCTACACAGGCATCATCCACAAGCCAACTGCCAGGAAAGCAATTTTTTATAAGCTCCCCAATAAGTTCTCAACCCCTTTTCAATTAACAAGGGTAAAACCAGCTCCAACATCACCAGCTTAGCCCCTGTATGGCTTTAAAACTGTGTGCAGATTGAAGAGAATAGTGGCACATCTGCCACCTTGATCACTGCCTTCGTATTATCATCAGCTTCTGTCTGAGTGCCAAGTAATTTAACCAAACTTGTGAGAAGAAATAACAACGTTTCAATTGAACAATGGCGTGGCCCTTTGAAAAGGCAGAGATTTGCTCCAGGGTACACTAAAAGGAGAGAACATCTATAAACAAAGGCTAACACTGTGAAAAATTTGTCTGTCAAATCTAGCTGCTTTTCTTTTCTTTTTTTTTTTTTTTTTACTTTCTACCTGCAAATCTTTCTCCAACAGCCCTTCTCTACTGCCCTTCAATGGATATGCTGTGAAACAATGCTTGTGTAGAGATTGCTGGCAGTTTGTTCTGCCTGAGTATTTAGGACTTCATACTCTGTGATTAGTCCTCAGCACACTGCACTGTTTCCCCAGCCAAGGGAAAACGAAATTTGTCTTGGATAAAGAAAAATTAATTTAAAAATTTAAATGAGAAAGACATAGGAAGAAAGAAAAGAAGGCAGCAAAGCTGAGGAATTGTTAAAATTTGTGAAAAGTCTCCCTGTCTTTTCCAGTGTCAGAAAGATCATCGTGTCTGGTTTTGCTCCCACATTGTTTAAACTATTGATGGAGGAAGAGAAGGCATAAGTCATATTTACTGACTGCCTGGAAAACTGTTCAGCCCATGTAAATTCTTTGCATGTGAGTGCATGTCCATGTGCCGTGTTGTTTGCAAAGGGTGCAGTCCCTTATCCTTGGCCCTTTTGTTTGAGCAAATGCTTAAGAGCCAAGCCTTTGGCCAGAGACATCTGGGAAGTGTTGCCCATCCTCCTTACAGCACATACAGCACACGCTTCTGCAGGTAAAGTCAGTCATCTGTCTTTTAACTGATGCTATCAGTGGCCAAGCTTGGCTAAACCAGAGTGGCTCCTTTTTTGTTGTTTTTTTCCAGCCTCCTCATAGGCCTTTTCTGCTTCTTTAGCTCTCCCTTGCCAACCACTTAATGCAGAAGCCAGAAAATATTACCTCAAGCTGTAGATCTGCACCAGCAAGGGAAGATGCTGTGTTGATGACAACAGAGACAGCATGGGCTCTTAATCACCAAAGGCTGACAAATATTCAGGCTGTCCACAGAAAAGTTTTCTCTGGAAGAGAAGCTGTGAACAGTAGTAAGGACTGCAAGAAATGCCTGCCATTGCAGGATGGTTTGACTGCAAGTGACCCAGCAGCAATCCTCTAGCAGCCCCATCTTCTCCCCCTGCTCCTTTGATGATGCGTGGGTTGTTAGTGTGGGATGTGCTCCATGGGGATAAGAAGACCAAATCCCAATGTGAGAAAGCTTTCAGATGATCTGAAGGGAGCAATATGAAGGTTAGCATTTATATGACTGTTTACAAGAATGTTGTTATTACCGTGCTATAAAACAGAAAGGAATGTGACCAGACTAGTACAGAACATCAAAAGAATTGTAGAGTCATTTTAATGAGTTACTAGAAACTAAGTCAGGTTCTGCTGTTTTAAGGCTGCATGGTTCTATTCTGTGCAATGGATTTAAGTCACTTAGCAACCTTTGTACAAGCTGCAGCATGTTAGGGCATGCACCCAGCTGGTGCTTAGTGCTCCCAGCATCCCCAGGTGGACAACCTCTCCTATCCATATTTTACAATAGAAGAAAAAAACAATTACAGAATCATAGAATAGTTTGGGTTGGAAGGGACCTCAAAGATCATCGAGTTCCAACCCCCCTGCCATAGGCAGGGACACCTCCCACTACATCAGGCTGCCCAGTGCCTGGTCTTGAACACCTCCAGAGAGGGGGCATCCACAACCTCTCTGGGCAACCTCTTCCAGTGCTTCACCACCCTCACTGTAAAGAATTTCTTTCTTATGTCAGGTCTAAATCTACCCCCTTCCAATTTACATCCGTTGTTTCTAGTCCTCCCATCCGATATCATATTAAAAAGTCCTTCCCCTGCCTTTCTGTAGGACCCCCTCAGGTACTGAGAAGTTACTAGAAGGTCCCCTCTGAGCCTTCTCTTCTCCAGGCTGAACAACCCCAACTCCTTCAGCCTGTCTTCATAGGGCAGTTGCTCCAGCCTTTTGACCATCTTTGTGGCCTCCTCTGGACCTGCTCCAACAGCTCAATGTCCTTCTTGTGTTGAGGGCTCCAGAATTGGACACAATACTCCAGGTGGGGATAAATTAGACACAAGAGTTCTGCTCCTCTGCTGCCCCTGACCTGGTGTGGACAGTGACATCTAAGTAGGAAAAGTGAAAAGCAGGGCTTATGGGTGGTCAGAATAACATCTTTCCAAATTCATTCCACCCATGGGAAAATAGTGGCATAATTAAGGCAGGAAAATCAAGTCAATGGGGATTTTGTACAGATCAAAGGAAAAGGGAGGCTTAAGCAGGTATAGTGGGAAATTCGCCATGTTCTTCCCATGTAGTGGGAAGAGCACCCATGTCACTATATATAACCTATATTTGATAAGAAATCTAAAGACATTTTCAAAGTCAAAAAGAGACATTCTGCTGTATTTCTCCTTAGAAAAATCTTTGTCATGTTTACAGCACATCATTTTCCTGTATTTTCTGAGTCCAACTGTCGTATTTTGTAATAGCAAAATGTCACCTGCACATTAAACAGACAAAGCACCTCAGAAGCTCCAGAGATGTTTCTTTTAATCTAGAATATCCTATGATTCTATGAGATGGTCACTGCCTTTCCATATAAAAGCATCTGAACAATTCAGAAGTCTCCAGCTGAGGGTCTGAGACAGACTGGACAAGCTTGTGCAAGGTATGCTGTGGCATCTATGTGCCATTATATGGTTATATGTCTTATAGCAAATTAAATTTGACATTGCCATAGACAAACATTCATGTTATTAATAGTCATACTTAGGACCATGGCATTTTCACAAATGGTGCACAGACATTTCAAATTTCCAGTCTCCTACTTTTAAATACATATGTATTTGTTCAGTTCAAACCTGCTTTGGGGTTTCTTTTTATTCACACACCAAATATAACTGAAATGAAAGTTTTCCCTGTAGTCCCTTGCTTATATGGCTGTGGTTTTTGTCTCAAAAACCACCTCAAACTGATACCTTATTACATATTTCCAAAAGTACACAAGAAATAAATGGTTCTGACTGTGAAAATCTGTCCTGGGAAGCTGCTGGAAATGCAATTCTCTCTGACATTTACAGCTGCCACCACTGGGAAAAGTTCCCACACTGATTTTGACCTTCTGAAGTCCAGAAGCAAAAATCTCACCTCTCTGTCAGCTTGATGTTGTATCATTCAAGTGTAAGAGTACAATTTACTGCTATCCAGGCCTACCCCTACCCTAATGCAGGAGAATTATCATCTGACTAGTTTAAAAATATCATCATTTAAATAAATAAATTCTATATTCATCAAGGATACAATTGAAAAATTTATTAAAGTTCATGTTCATATCCATAAAAACAAGGATTTAAGTAATTCTAGCAAATGTCACATGCCATAGTGTATATATGAGTCTATACAGGATGATCTTGAAACAAATTCATCTTATTCCATATCAAAAAACCCTAAATATCAAAGAAAAGGCTCTTACACTTGTCAAATCTCAGGCACTGGGCATCAGGCTCACCATGTGGGCTCCTTCATACTGCCTTATGCTGCAGGTCTTTCCTCCAGCTTTCGGACCAGATGGCTTGTGGTGCAGTACCCAAAGGTACAGGGAGCAAAATGGTGGCAATGTTCCACAGGCAGCAGGGCAGAGGTGGCTAGAGGGTTCCATGCTCTATCAATTGATAACTCTGCTGTCCCATCACACAACCCAGTATAAAACTTGTCATAATAATATGAAGACAGCCTCCTATGTGGGCATGGGGCTCATAAATCTGGACAGAAGAAATGTCGCCAGATGTGCCCTGACTATGGCAGGGGGGGTTGGAACTAGATGATCTTTAAGATCCCTTCCAAACCAAACTATTGTATGATTCTATGTACCAGCTGAATGCAATGCCAGCAGACACGTGGCTGTGGAAGAGGCTGTGCTCTTACAGGAATTAATAAGGTGCCCCTGGACCAAGAGGGATTTTCAGAGTTGCATTGCCTTCTCTTCACTACTTCTGACCAAGAACGCAGGCTGTCTGTGCATGGACCTCTGGCTCAAGGCAGAGATCCACATTAAGCTCACCAAAGATGTGCCTTCAACTGGAATCCTTGATTTTAGATGCCCAGCAATCAACCTTGCTGTAATGTGCAGAGACAGCAGAGCAGCAGGTATTCTGAGTGCGATGTGGCTCGTCATAGCAGATCCCAAAGACACAAGCATGATGCTCCAGTGACAACTGCAAGCCCACAAAGGGCAAATTTCAAACTTCACAAACTGGGATGAACTTCCTAACACCTGATTTCTGGAGCTTACTGTTAAGAAGTGGATTAACTCTTTCCCAGGAAATTTGCTTTGGTAAATACCATTTAAATTCCTGGTGTCCTGAGGTTGCAACATCAAATCTTAATTATCTAATTTGAATGTATTACACTTGATATGCTCTCCAGCTAGCTGTGTGCAATATCCAATAGAATATCTAGACAGAAGCTCTTTTTCACAGCTGACAAAAGTCCAGGATCCTCTCTGTGCCTGGAAGAAGAGCTTGAAATGCTTATTGAATCATAGAATAGTTTGGGTTGGAAGGGACCTTAAAGATCAAGTTCCAACCCCCTGCCATGGACAGGGACACCTCCCACTACATCAGGCTGCTCAGTGCCTTGTCCAGCCTGGCCTTAAACCCCTACAGAGAGGGGGCATCCACAGCCTCTCTGGGCAACAACTGCCATCACATCACCACCCTCACTGTAAAGAATTTCTTTCTTATGTCAAGCTTGAATCTACCCCCTTCCAATTTACATCCATTATTTGTGATCCTCCCATCAGATATCTTATTAAAAAGTCCTACTCCTTTCTTTCTATTCGGCCCCCTCAGGTACTGATAAGCTATTATGAGGTCCCCATACAAAAGGAGACACTTAACTGATGACTCAGGTCACACAGAATTATGCAGAATCTTACACTTGAACATAAGTCCTAGAAAGCTAGTCTTGATCTGTTCCATTCTTGGGATGGGTGGGAGAAATGATGCCTGGAGTGCAAAAGGAGAGAGAAGTGGGACCCCCAGGCAGTGCAAAGACAGCTGAAATCCCAAGCCCTGCTAGCCTTCTATGCACAACAAAAGCCCAAATCAGCTCCAGATCACTAGAAGCTGCAAAGATTGGCAAAGCACCTCTCCATCCCTGAAATTAGCTCTTCTTTTTTTTTTTTTTTATTTACTAGACATTTCGCACAGCTCTGCGTGAAACCACCTGCCCCACACAACCACAAATATTGGAGGAGTGGAATAATTTTTCTACCACCCACATTAGATAAGGTATCAGGAGAAACAAAGCCTCATTGTACATAAACAAAAAAATTACAAGCAAAAACATAACTGTTAAGAAGAAGCTGAGAAAGTAGCTGAAGAACTTAGCTATTGTACAGTCAAACACCAGTTGAATTCCAGGGTTTATTTTTATATTAAGCACATCTTTCTAGTGAAATCCATGTTCAAGTCATATTTTGAAACTTGAAAAATCACTATCACAACTAATATCTCAGATAAATTCTGCCACAGCTACTTTAAAACAGTTTCACAGCCTTCAGTGTTTTAGCTTGAGTTTCAGTCAACATAAAGAAAGCAGAATTGGCCCCTTCTTTCAACTTCCTGCATATCAGATGATGTGAATTTGGACAGGAGCTGAGCTGGATGACAGCTTTTTTAACCCAAATGAGCAGGTGCCTCATCTCAAGATCAAGCTTGGAAACAAGTCAGCTCCATTAGCTTTCCACCTGATCTTTGAGAGGATTTTGCAAAATGAGAAGGGAAGATGAGAATGGGCAAGGCTTTGCCTACTTGTCGTCTATAAATTAGTTTTCTCTCTGCTTCAATGGGAGTCTGCCATGAAAGTGAGTCTCACAGGGATGGCTGTTCACAACAGCAAGCCATACTGTTCTCTTGGAGGTTTTGCAACCTTAAGCAGATATTAAACTGAGTACTGCACTAACAAGGGGACAACATCCAGTGCTCATACACTGACATCTTGTATCTTCAGACCAGCATTCCACATCAAGGCCAGATGCTAAGGGACCACTGAGGCACTGAGGTTTCTGAGAAAAGAGAGCTTCCTATCAGAGAGGGGTTGAGTGTGACAACCTTTTGAAAGTTCACACTTTTCCTGCACCATAAGAACTTTAGACATAGCTCTGAAATACTTTCTTAATTGGGGTAGTCAGAAGATCAAGCAACTATTTCCTTAGCTGCAAAACTTCTCTAAAATATCCCAATGCCCAGAGCCTCTCTTGTGGAGAACAAATGTGTACCTGGATGCTAAGATCCCAGTGTCATAGCTCAGGTATGTTGACAGCCAGCTCTGTCGCTCATCAAAAAAGAAACTTGATCCAGCCTTCAAATCCATCCCTTTTATTTCTCAAATCAACAAAAAACCCACTTCTTTTTTCATTTACTTTTATGCAGAATCATAGAAAACAAGCCTAGCCATGACTTTTAAAACCATCTAATGCACATGCCTCACCTGCTACCCCAAGCAAAGCTGGAATCAAATACACCCAGCTCAGTCCTGACAGCAGCAGCAGCTGGTAAAGCCAGCAGCATGCTCTGAAAAGCATGCCCCAGAGAAACACATAATGTTTCTCTTGCCCTTTTTAATTTGTAATTCAGTCCCTGCTGTTGTAAATTATGACCTTAAAGGGCTGAATCATTCAAAACAGCATCTCAAGGCATCATTTATGTTAAGCATGATCTCCAGAAAGCAGTAGCATCCTCAGGATTAATAATGTGCAATGCTGAAATACAGAGGGCATCAAAGAGGGACTTAGTTCAGTAGCTCTTCCCTCCAAATAATCCTCTCTAGGGACTCCTGAAAGTCAACAGAAAGCTCTGCATCACACTGAAGGCTTGGACCCACGATGAAAGGTGTTCTAAAAGAGTCAACTGCAAGGTCAATGTGTTTTACACCCACATGTTGAAAAATAAGTAAGCATCAGTGTCCAATTTAGTTGTCATCACAGAGTGGGACTCTAAGGCAAAGGAATGCTATAAGCTTGTAAGGACCATGCTTCTTTCCTTCCCTTTGATGTGAGCCAAGATAATGGAGATTCTGCCAAGGTGTGACTAATTCCCTTTTACTATATTGCATAATCTTCATATACTTTTGGAAAAAAAAAAAAAAAAAAAAAAGGCCTTTCAGAAATTGGAGGGAAAGAGAAACTCACCCCTGACATTCCACAGAACACAACCAGCAGTACAAAGCAAGTTTTATTAACAGACGGTGAAAGCTCAATTTAAAAAGTACTGTGGGCATTAAAGGAGATTGTTTTATGTCTTTGACATGAATACTCAGGCTAGATGAACTATCAAGAGTTTGGTTTAAGTGAGATTAATGCTTAGTACTTGGAACCCATCCAAACTGATTAAATCTGATTGAGTAAGAGAGCACAACTTTCTATATCACTTTCAAAGTGATATGATTAGGCTGTATATGCACTATCTGAAAATGTAAATATAAACAGAAGAGAAAAATACCCTTTCCATGTTTTAAATGCACAAAAATAATAACCAACCAACTGTACAAAACACTTACAGTTTAGTTGACTACTAGAACAGTCACGTAAGAAAAAGGGTATTAATAACACATAGAATGTGTTACAGGAATAACAAGCCTGTGTTCTGCCCTGCTGAGTGACTCATTCATCTCCTTTGAAGTCAGCTGAAGGGTATAAATTCGGGTGAGGAGAACTTGACTCCAGACTATTTCATCAAGGAAGGTCAGAAAAACCTGGCACTTTCAGGCTGATGGCAAGCATGTCACAGATTTGCAGCCAGTAGTCTTCATTAGGAACAGTTTGTCTGTACAAAACACTTCATTTTTTTGCCATAGTGAACTTAGTATTTTTTTATACATTCAACAGTTTTGCAAGGCACACCTTTACATACCACCCAGATAGAGGCTCAGCTGTAAATTCACATACCTGTGTGTTGGTGCCTACATGTAAACTTTGGTTCTCAAGTTTAGTCTCTGGAGATCTGGTCAATGGAGTCAAAATCCAGACCCCCCCATCAGCTATGCAATTTTACATGCTAGCTGGTCAGCTAAAGTCACATGTTAACACCTCCATCATCTCCATCACCTATATGTAGAGTTTGGACAGATAATCTCTCCACCTTCCTTTTTCATGCTGTAGGTAAGGGGGCTTGGAAACATTACAGGAGAATATTTCTTTGAACACGGCATTAAGAAAGCAGTGCTGAAACGTTGAATCCACTTCCACAGTCTGCAGGAGAACTGGAGAAGGTTCAGATCAGGCTTATAAAAATAATTAAAGGCATCAGAAACCTGACTTACACAAAAAGACTTACAAAGTCCAAAGGGTTTCACGCGCCAAAGAAAAAGTTAAAAGATTAATCATGTTCTATGAACCTATAGCCTTTAGGAGGAGAAGACTGTTTCAGGAGACAATAGCATAACATGGATGTGTGGCAATGTTGAACACTAAAAGTAAAATAATTCCAAGACTGGCCTTAATATCTAGGTCTTTACTATATATGTAGTTGGTAAGAAGCAGTTCTAAGATTAGCACAGAGACCTACCACTATCATAGTGATCATCTCTAGAAGCACCCTGTGTGACCACGTAACAGCCTGGTAGTCCAAAGCTCTGGAGCTGCTTAGACAAGAGAGACTTCTGCAATCCTCTTGAGATGTTGCACCTGCCTCCAAGACACATTGTCCTTTCTAGCACTTAGATTTCCACTGAGATTTCCATTTCAATCTCATTTTAAAAAAATGTTCCCCCTTTCAAGCATACATGTGGGCACCATTAAGAGTCCTGCTCCTACCACTGGAATGAAAAGAAAAATCACAACTAGGTTACTGAAGGTCTACAAACTACCACAAATCAGCTGAGACATAATAACAGTGTGAGATGTGCATCTAATACACATACAAAGACAGAATTTTAAATATTAAAATGTTGCCCTAGAAGTTCTAAATAGCACTTCTTTTTAAACTAGAACCACAAAACCAAACGACAGATTATTCTCCCAAGTTTAAGTTTGCTTTGCATTGTTGTGGATGAAGAACAAGAACACATTAAGCTGCAGTAACTTGTCTGACCAACCACATTTCACAAAAGCTTTTCTAGGCCTTGATGTGAAGGAATTGCCTGTGAATATATGGGAGAAAGTTTGGGATGGGCATATCATCCACGTGAATGCCTATATAAGGCATCCAAAACACCCAGAGGAAACTTCATTCAAACCTCATCTAAGTAAATAAGTAAATTCCCCCATGCAACACATACACAAGTGGATGAGAATGGAGAAAAAAAAAAAGAGAGAGAGAAAACACCCTTTTACTCAGCTTTTAAATTCAGTAAAAACTTTTTTTCTGAACTCGTTTTCACTAAAGCCACTACTTGTCCTCTCTCCCAGAGGGGCCATTACATTGATAGGGCCTATCCTGCACCAGGACTTGCTTCATGGCAGATACAGAAACCCAGGAATGCCCTTTTTGTAGAAAAAAGAGCATTTGTTTTTAGCACTGATGGGCAGAAGGCCTTAAAGCTGTTCAACAACAGTCAAGGTCAGGGCATTGCTCTCCTCTGGGCCTTTAGTTAGCATAACCCTACTACAAAAAAAAGAGGGGAACACACACAAAAAAAAGGTGTTTGTGAAATCTTCTGTGTTCTCACACGGATTTTTCATGGAATAGCTCTAAATTCCTAAGTGTTGGTAGTCATAACTGAGAAGATAGAATAGCAGTCAAAGTGCAGGCTCACATTGTCATAGAATCATAGAATAGTTCGGGTTGAAGGGACCTTCAAGATCATCAAGTTCCAACCCCCCTGCCATAGGCAGGGACACCTCCCACTACATCAGGCTGCTCAGTGCCTTGTCCAGCCTGGCCTTAAACACCTCCAGAGAGGGGGCATCCACAGCCTCTATAGCAAACCTGTTCCAGTGTTTCACTACCCTCACCCTGAAGAGTTTCTTTCTTGTATCTAGCCTGAATCTCCCCTCTTCCAACTTATATCCATTATTTCTAGTCCTCCCATCACATAGCTTATTAAAAATTCCTACCCCTGCCTTTCTGTAACTCCTTCAGGTATTGAGAAGCTTCTACTTATGCAGAAGATATTCCTCTCTTCACCAAGCTGATAAAGCCCAACTCCTTCAGCCTTCAGAGGCTGATGTATCCCCAGTTTCTCAAACACTTGTTATCCAGTAGGTACAGCACAAAGGAAACAGGTAGTGAAATGGGTATCCAGATATGCCATAACTGGGTACCTCAGCTAAGTCAGATAATAGTCAAGGATTAAAGGCAATATAATGAATAATAAGTTTCATGTAAGTTGAAGAGGTCTCTGTTTGACACTGCTGTTTAATAGGCAAGAGGCAGTTGAGGAATGCACTGTAGTTCCATGGCTTCTTAATGAAAAAAAAAAATAACAACTGCTGAAAAACTCTGGCAAACAACAAAGCTTACATTTTATACACGCTCATCAATTTAACCCTAAAACCTTAAAAGCCTCAGGGTGATCCCAACGCCTTTAATACCAAAGGGCCTAACTATGCCACAGATCAAGCACCAAGCCCAAGCCTGCTTTGTCTAGAAAGATGAAAGCACACTCGAACAGGTGAAGGCTTCTCTGGAATCATCACCTGCAATTAAGCAAAGGAAAACTAAGAGGAGAAGAGGTAAGCTGAACTTGCTTTAAAAAGACATCACGGGAGCAGGTGGATGCTTGCTAAGGATAGCTGTGGTGTCTGCTGTCATTCTTTCACCAAATGATGTGCATTCACTGGGATTTCCTGAACGTTAACAACAGATCACTTGGTGGGAAACTTGGGTGGGTGCTGCTAAAGCAAAAGTAATTTTTTTTTTTTCTTCCCCCTCTTGTGTATCACTCTGGGAAGAACAGTGTTGCCAAAACTGCAATGGACAGAATTACCAGGGCTTCATCTGTCACAGAAGTCCTCATTCTGGGATAAGGATAATTTATTCTTCATCTCCTTAAACCAAATAATTCGTAAATAACTAAGTAACTTAAAGTGAGGGGTATGTAAAAGATTTATCTTTTCTTTCAAAGCTCAGTTCCTAAAGTCATACTAATTCAATTATTATTTTTGGAAAAGAGGAAGCATTTAGTCACTGCTGCCAAGAAGAAAACCTTGCAAATGTAAGTAAAGGAATAAACACCAGAATGCAAATTCAAACAAGGCTGTAGGTTTTTAGCTACTGTTGTATAAATATTCTAAGTGACAATAGATGACAATTACATGTAAGAAGGGAGAAAGGAAAGAGCAACTTGCACTAATTGTCAGATTTTTGTGGCTGTAATCATGTTTGCATTCTGCATTCAGAAGGCACATCCAAGGATAGATACTGGGTAAGCTGATAATACTATTTATACAAATATTAATTAAGCTAATAATGACCATAATAAAATCCACTATAACATTCTCTGTGTTGTTAATATTTCTAAAGCTGTGGTGGACACTACTTATGTGACTTCATTAATTCCATACATACATTCAGGGTCTACCTAAAATTCAAATAATCACTGGCTCCCCTAGTAAAAGTGCCAAGCACTGCCATTGCCATCAGCATCTCCCTCCTGTCACACACCTACCCCAAAATCCATGTAACTAACATGTAAGACTGAGTGGTGAGAAAATTCTCTTTCAACTCAGCGTTTACAACAACCTTTCAATCCACCACCAATAAAATCCTAATCTATGACTAAAGGGAACTCTGGAAAACAGCTTTTCTGAGCAGTATTGTATGGACTTCACCATCTCCTTCTCTCCTGGAAAGGAGCAAGGCCAACCACAGCTAAGGTTCCCCTGCTGAACAACAGCCAGCCTACCTGAGCTCATTAGCTGGGTTGCTGTAATTATTCAGGCAGCCTTTGACTATTCATAGAATCATAGAATAGTTTGGGTTGGAAGGGACCTTAAAGATCATCGAGTTCCAACCCCCCTGCCATAGGCAGCGACACCTCCCACTACATCAGGCTGCTCAGTGCCTTGTCCAGCCTGGTCTTGAACACCTCCAGAGAGGGGGCATCCACAGCCTCTCTGGGTAACCTGTTCCAGTGCTTCACCACCCTCACTGTAAAGAATTTCTTTCTTATGTCAAGTCTAAATCTACCCCCTTCCAATTTACATCCATTGTTTCTGGTCCTCCCATCCAATATCATATTAAAAAGTCCTTCTGTAGGACCCCCTCAGGTACTGATAAGTTACTATAAGGTCCTCCCCGAGCCTTCTCTTCTCCAGCCCAAGACCTCTTTTCCCAGCCAGGCACTGGCAGAGCAGCCTAAGCAGAAATAAATCCCATGCCTGGGGTTCAGTCTGAACATCAAATACTCCAGAAAGGAGAAAGGAGGGAGTCAGTTGGCCTAAAACTTCTATGTGCATCTTTTTATTCCCCACCTGGTCCTGAGGCAGGTAGAAAAGGTAAAAAGGAAGAGAAATGTTTAAACTACTGGTCATAAGCAACAAGCCTGATCTGAACAAAATGGACCATCTGAAAAAAAAAATCCTTCCAGATGGAGATTATATAAGGAGAAAATCAATATAGTCAAAATACATAAATAGAGAGTTTGTAGAGGGCATTTATAGAGTGCTCAGCTGCAAACTCATGGAACTGGGCAAAATAGGAGAGGGCTTTATATTCCCTTTTTCTCCTTTGTATTTTTCAGGTCACTGTGGCTTACAAAAATCAAGTTGTATTTCTTCTGCTTTGCTTCCTGTAAAATCAATAACAACAATCAATTAAAACTTGTTTTTTGCCAGTAGGCTATTGTTTGTGGTAATAATGCATGGAGCTGAAAGAAGATTGCTTCATTTCCTTGACCTCCTCGGTACCCAGATAAATACAATGTCTGCTCCCTCTACAATTTGAAACCTCAACCCCATTCCTGGATTGGCTTTTAAATTATATGAAAGAAGATTAGACACTCTCCCACACTGCAAACAGTTTGAAGTATCTGCTTTCAGTATCACCCTAACTGTCTGGGAGATAACATCTAATTTATGCCTAATTCAGCAAAAATTCCCAGTATCAGGCTCAGTATCCTCTGTGATCCCACTGGCTACAGCCAGTTTTCATTCAATGGAACATGTGAGGAGTCAAGGAAAAGAAACATTTCACAATTCCTATCAGTCAGCTGTGCTCTTATCATAGAATCCAGAATCTCCGCTGTATAGTCCTGGTACCACCAACTGGCAATTCAGACATCTACATTCACACACAGAAACACCAATCAAGCTGTGTGGTGCACTTGATACACCTGAAGGAAGGGATGGCATCCAGAGGGACCTTGATTGGCTTGAGAGG
>VZTY01012137.1:0-23032 GCA_013400935.1 Turnix velox | reverse complement strand
AAGAGGAAAGAGAGAAACCGCAAGGGGAGGGTTCTACATTGATGGATGTAACATGTGACCAATGGGAGTATTCCATCCCATCTGCCCCATGCTCAGTATAAAAGCTGAGGGATCGAAGGGTCAGTCCCTCTCTTCCCTCCTCGGTCTTTCCCTCCTCAGCCCTGCGCTCTTCAGACCCTTCTCTCCTCAGGCCTTCTCTACTCGGCCTGCTCACATGGGGACGTGATCATCATCCCGGGAGCTGGATTCGGTCTTGTAAATATTGTACACCTTTTTGTCTTTTCCTTTTGATTTTGGTCTATTGTTTCATTATCTATTTAAGTAGTTTGGAATTCTTCTGAACTCATAAATCTCCTCCTTCCTTTCTCTCCTCTCTTCAGAGAGAGGAGGGAGGGCCATCTGTCTCTGGGGGGCTAATTTTGGCCCAAAACCAGGACACCATGCCAGAGATCCCTGTGCTGCAGAGAGCAAAACTGCAGCAGCAGAATTCATCTCTAGTGCTAGGTGCAGAATGACACAATTAAATAAAAATTATCTCCTTCATTTCCCATAGCAGCTTCTCTTGGAGGGCCTGACACAAGAACAGCACACCTTATTATACCTCTGCAGTTTGTAATTCCAGAGATCAGCCTTCACACACATAGGGAAACGGAGCTCAAAGGACTTACTAAGACTAAATAAGTTTGTGATGGAGGCAGGAAGTGGAAACAATTCTCCAAACACTCCCAACATTACTTTCCTTCAACAGTCCTTCTCTCCATGGATCCTGCTGCTCCTTTGCCAGAGAAGGAAACAGATATTTACATTTTTACACCATATCCCAGGCAGGGGCAAAGAAAATGGACATCAGGATAATGCTGTAGCTGCAATTCGAGAATAGATTGATTAAAACAAGATGGCTCTTTTGGGAGCCGCAGTATCTCAGAAGTTCACCTCAAAAGGGCCTAGCAGCTCCTATCAGCCCAGCCTGTGGCTCCTTGGGTCTAGCCAGTGTCAAATCCATGCCTTAGCATGTACATCAAAGCAGCCCTTGAGTCACTCCTTGTATTTCCAGATCCTAATTAATTAATTCAGCAGCTGGCTGACCCCACACCCTCCATCCCCAACCACGTTCATGATGTGGAGACCAGGGATGCAGATGCTGTTGCCCTTTTATATTTCTGGCAGCACTCCAGCTGGGTCCTACAGGGGATCATTCCCATCCTGAGGCCAAGCCCTACCCTCGGAAAGGTCAGAAGATGCCCTGACACATTCAGACCTGGCAATCACCTCTGTCTCAGCCTCCAAAACCAAATCATGGGGGAATTCACCCCTTTTCCACCATCCTGTTGCCACTCTGCAGCTTGTTCTTGGGCTTTCCAGACTTCTACAGTTCCCCAGGCACCCGTCAGAGGATTTGGCAAGTGACTGAAAAGCTGTGCTCACCCAGGTGCACCCAACCTGAAGGCTCCTGACAGGCAGCGATAGTAATCACAGCCAGGCCTGAGCTTTTGCCCAAATTGTTCTCAAGTGTTTTAAACCCAGGACTTGAAACAGCAAAGCCTGGACTCGGGCTCCAGCCAGTCCTTACCCATCACTTGCGGTTTTAATGAAGGCCAGCTCTGCTGCTGGGAGTGACAGGCACAATGCTTGTTGTACATGTTCTTTCAGCATCCAGCAACAATGCAGCTTATTGTCTTACTCCTCTTATTTTTTTCACTTTTTGTTTCTACAAGCATGTGTCAAAATCTCACTGCTCCGTAAGAGCCTTGGATACCCTGGCATAGATTCAGTTTCCACTTCAAGTATGGTAGTTAAAGAACCCTGCTAGATAACTCTTAAATGCATACAAAATACTAAAAATACAATTTCTTACATTTTTTTACTTCACCTCAAGTTGCCTCTTTAACATGCCACTGACTCTTATTTCAAGATATTTTCAAAGGATGCCAGGAATTCTCTGGGGCTGGAAATGATGCTGGAATGGCAGCACACTCCTTCTATAAAACAGAAGTGAGTAAGGCACTTCATCATGAAATTGTGTAGTGTAATAGTTAGATAATAGAGGTACTACAGACAACACATTTGTTTTAATAAGTTTTTAATTTCTAGATAGCTGGAATGCCCAAAAGTTGCTTATGTTTTAATCACAATACATAACAGTCTGTCTATTTACCTTAATTATTCACGTTGAGGTTTTCAAGGTTCTTTGTCTTTGTGCTTCTATCCTATGAACTCATCAAGCATCAAAGTTTGGAAGGTTTTTTTTCAGCTTGAGTTCTGAATATATTATGGTTGGCATCCCACCATAAAATGCTTTGGCAGCCAAACAAATAGCTTTACATGAAACCCAACATAATCAAGGGTTATTGAAATGTGCTTCCTGTACATGCCTGGAATTCCCCTAATTAGCAGAGTATTTTCTCATCTGTCCAAAATGTATCATGCAAATCCCACAATCTATTGTCCCTCTTGTCCAGCCAGTTTTGGAGACCCACCTGTAACATGAAGGGAAATGAAGCACTCATAATCTCTGAATGCACAATTCCCATCCCATCGACAAAAATAATAACAGAGATTACTTGGCCAAAATGCTTTCACAGGGCAACCCAATTGCCCATGAGAAAAAACTGCGTAGCCACTCTTGGGTTTTCATGCCACTGTTTTGCCAACTGGCACTGCAACTGCCAATCTGCCACTTTGCAGTTCACACCAGCAGCATTTTATTTTCATTTTTAGGGATTAATCATATTTTGGGACATGTAGTTCTGACAGGCTACTTTAAGAGAAAAAAACAGTTGTATGACAAGTTACTAATGTAGTGCTCAGCTGCAAAATCTGCCACAAAATCCTATATGAAAACAGGAGGCTTTTTAAAGAAAAAAAAAATACAATTTTTCCTTACAGTTATCAGTGAAAATGTCTATCCTGGACGCACCTCAATTATTGATACTGGAGAAGACTTCAGCTATATAATGATTATTCTGTAGATCATTATTCACTGTGGATCTAAATTCCCAAGCAGAAGTATCTCCAGCTTAAAAGCTTTCTGTGGTTTTCAGCAGAGAAAATGACCAAAAAAAAAAAACGAAAAAACACATGCCCTTGGTAGCCAATCATGCAGAATAAACAGCAGATACTGATAAACTCTGATTTCAAGGTAAGTGCAGCCCATAGGCTGAAATGTATCCAAATAAATCTTTCCACATAGTGTAGAAATGTTGAAGGTCAAAAACTATATGCAGATAATTCACCAGCAGCAAAAGAGACTGAACTGTACAATAAGGAGTTCACTACAAATAAACCACCTCCTTTATGATTAGATAAATAAAACACTTTTTAAAAACCACTGAATAAGTTTTCAAAAGATAAATGGTCTTTGAAAATTAAGAGAAAGAAAAAAATTTCTTCTGTTATGGTGAACAGTACCAAAGCTTGAGAATATAAAACATTGTGCAAAACCAAATTCACCTTCCTACATTACTTTCCAGATTTTGAAAATGTGGACTAGTTTTTGAACACGTTGACCAAGAGTATTAGCTTAGATGATGCATAATCTGTCTGATTTTACCACTGATTTATAGCCTCAATTACAGAGTTCTACATCAATCCAGAAATTAATATTTCAGTCTAAACACCCTTTCACACTCTCCACAATATAACTTGTCACTGTTAATCTCCAGCTTTGATGTTAAACATCTCCACACTATCAAACCATAAATACAACATGGATTGTATTTTCTGTGCTGCTGGAAATGACTGAAGACTGAATTGATTGAAAATCTTGATTTATCTTGTCTACAATTTCCAACAGTGTGCAGTGATTTATGTACCAGAGAAGGTTCTTTGATTATCTTACCATAGTCAAGAAAGGCTAAATATTATGGGCATTAAAATTCTAACACAAATGTTATCTGTGCTGTAAGCACAATAGTGACATCTTGTGCCTATCAATACGTGTATTAACTGAAGTTCTGACACTTTCCAGTAGAGATTTACCTCCAGATCTTTCAGGTTTGAGCAATCAATACATAACCTACTTTGATGCAATCCACACACTAAACTACATTAAAATAACATTAGGGCTTGCTTTAGGCTGACAGGAGCCAGGAAGTGCAGAGCTAGAGGCAAAAAAACACTTTACATAACCTTACATAATTTCAGATTCTTTAAGCAACATGTGAGTTTGTGCCACAGTAACCAGTTTGAGCACAATTCCAGTCCCCCAGTTTTCCAGGGTTTAGCTACATTACACTCCTGGTCTGACTATTTTAAACTAAGTTTAACAGACTCTTGTATAACAGAAAAAGGGAAGAGATTCATAATGTCCTCTTCAACAGCAGGCAACTGCTGCAGGAAGGATGCCTGCTCTACTTTATCCTCTTTCCTTTGCATGAGGATCTATAGAGTAGCAACTGGGACCTTCCACTTTCCTTCTGCTGCAGGTTCCTGGAAAGCCCAGCCCTGGAAGGACTCTGGATACATGTTCTTACAGCCACCAAAGGAGGACTGAGATTCTGTCATTTAAGTATCTTAACAAAACCAAAATGCACCCATGAAATAGTAATCATTAAAATGTTGGTCTTAAAGAACAGCCCTTACACTCTTTTGTACAGAGCAGGCATAATCAGGGGACTTGGACAATTCTGCTAATACAACAGATAAATGCCTTGAGCAAACACACTATTATATTTTTGCATCAATTTGAAAATATCCATTTAAAAGTTAAATGAAGAGGAACTAATCAATAAAAACATGCACGGGGTCTCTGGGGAAGTACACTGGAAAAGACAACAATAATCTGCCATTAACATGCAAATAAAGACACAGCAGGAAACACGAAGGGTATTGACTTCACTGTGGTGCTTCAGAATGTTCTACTAAGATTTGGCCAAATTCAACTTTGACTTAAATCATTGTAAACACAGAACAGCTCAATTTGACACTAGGGAAATGAGCAGAACCCCTAAATGCTGTAGGCACACAGACAGCCACCAGTGCTGGTGATGGACAAAGCTGGCCACAGCCTTTGTGTGGATCTTGTGCAAGGTGCTGTAAAAGTATTTTTAATTAATTGCTTGAAGAGCTTTGTATTTGACACTGCATGGAGTGAAAGGAAGAAGTAACATAGTGCACAAGCAAAGGCTTGAACTGATCAAGACAGTTCTTTTTTCCTTAATCTACCTAATTATTTTTTATGCTAATATAAACATTGCTATGCACCTCTAGCCCTCTACTTAAAACTTATGAGCTATTCCCCTGAAACATGCATGTCAGAATAGATTTTAAATAAGGGATTAAGTCATAAAGAATAGAGGGATATAGACCAAAATTCCCTGTCTCACAGAAGAGAAAATAAAAACATGGCCATGTGGGGAAAGGGATTTTGCTGGCATCAAAGGAAGTTGGATAAACCACAAGCAAGAGCACGTACAATGGTACCACCAGAAATGTGTAAAAAAAAAAGGTTGAATGTAAAGTCTGAATTTTTTGAAGCAGGAGAGAATGAGCTCTCTGAAGAATAAAAAAGTTGGAAAGATAGGCAAGGCAGATTTTTGTAGAGTCTGTGAGAAGAAATCCTCATAATTGGATACAAGAACAACAGAAATTTCTTTCATAAACTACATTGATACTAGATGATTTGATCTGTTAACCCACAATTCATGACTCTGTTGTGCCACGGGAAAACATTACACAACTCAGCTGCAACTGAGCTACTGC
Organism: Turnix velox; assembly: GCA_013400935.1. NCBI lineage: Eukaryota > Metazoa > Chordata > Aves > Charadriiformes > Turnicidae > Turnix > Turnix velox. Next base: position 17,332 of record VZTY01012137.1, on the reverse strand, counting down.
CATGGAAGTAAAACAAAAATCTCATTCAGAAGTCAAAATCAACACCTGCAAGATGGTTGTTAGTCAGTACTGGTTTGCCCTAGAAATGAACAGACTCAGTAGCCTGGGCCAGCCAGATATTCTTCCCAGGTTCTTTTCTCCACTTGTGAAGGGACACAAAGATGCACATTAAACCAGCAGAGTATCTGACAACATTTCTTTGTCTTCCTTTAGCAACAACTTATTTTCTTCAAGTTGCCAGCAGATTTCATCGTGATTATAATTTCCATTATTTTGGAAACAGTAACACTATGAGTAGTCTCAAGGACAAAACCCTGAGCCTTCTAATTCATCTATCTGGGGGAACACCTTGCCTGATTAGGGAACTATTTGGCTTTTTTGTCTGCAGCCAGGTAACTGCTGGCAGGTCTGGACATGGTTTAGGGATCCACCTTCTGCAGTTCACTAAAGAAAACCAGAGCTAATAGGTTGGCTTTTATATGAGAATGTAAAGCAAGATAAGAGTCCTCATTTCTTCTCACACTTCTTTATAAAAGGTGACACAGGCTCAGTTTTCATGCCCTTAAACAAAACCTCTCCATTTCCACAGTATTTTAGTAATTGCCACCTTGATTTATCTGCTTAACAAACCTTCATTTAGATACTCAGCCCATCTCATCCACCTGATCTCAGTGAAACCTTTAAATTTAGCCTGCAGAAAAAATATTGAACACTGTTCCTATTTATACACTTCTGTGACCACACTAAAGTAAAAAAAAAAAAATCATCTGATGAATCAGAGGAAAGGAGCACTGGCATTGGCCCCCTCTCTGATCTCACTTGAGCCAGCCTGCTGCCTGATTAATGACTTGTGATATCATAGTCTGTGAGGAAGCATACATAAGTGGCAAGAAGAACAGCCCCAGACACTGTCAGGTTGTCTCTGTCCAAATCTAGGAAATAAAAAATAGAAGGCACAGGTTTCTATAAAAGAAGAGCAAAATCTTCCATATATCAAGGCTGCTGGATTTTAGGAAGGTTGTTTAGGGAGCTTTTTCCCAATAAAGACAAATTAAACTAGGGGGGTTTTTTTCCCAATGTGCAAATGGCTTTTGTGAAACTCTATTAAACAATTAGTAGTTACTGGAAAAACAAGGGGTATTTTTTAACCTGAAGAAGTCACTGTAGCTGACAGCTTTTCGAATTGCTTTGTGTTTTCCTTAGAAACTGGCAAAAAGAATATCCATGGTTTCTCAGAGGAAGACGTTTCTCACAGCTATTGAAAATGAAAAACAATGAGTTGGGGAGAAGGATATTTCTAGGTCAGAGCTGGTCAATGGAGACTCATTTCTGTCTTTTATGATGAATTTCTTAATAATTTTCAAATATGGTATCCACTACATATAAGCAGAAGTTTTCAGTTAGTCCATTCTGGTGCCTGGGAGAGAGACTAAGAAGAGAAGAGATAAATATTTTCCTGTTAGATTGTTGGACTGGGATTCAGTACTACATTTAGGGATTTCCTAAATTACTCCAGAGAAATTTTTTCTACCACATCTCAAAGCTATCTCTGCAAAACATGGAAAATAAAGTTGTTTTGCACTTTATTCATTAAAACATACATGAGGAGCACAGCCTTTTGATTGTGTATTTGTGATAGTCTCAAGACTGTGATTAGTGCCCTTGTATTAAAATTTCTCAATAAGGGTCACAAGCTGTTGGTCAGTTTGACTCCTTGTTTGATTACAGATGGCAAGAAGGACACACAAGTACATGGAGACATTGTCCTTGGCATGCAAATATTCCTAGGGCCCACTTACTACTGTCATATCTGCTTCAGCCACTTGGGACATGAAGCAAGTGGACATTAATGACAGCTGGAAGCAGCTGGAAAGAGCATCTGGAGGCTGGATTTGGGGAAGCAGTTCCCTGGCCACGCATCCATTTGTCTGTCTGTCTGTCTATCCATTCATCCTTTTATCTCATTAAACTAGAACTGTGGAGCAGGCATGCAGGTAGAGTGGCAGTCATATAACCCTGGTAGCAGGGCTTGGGTAGCAGTTAGAAGGAAATGGCTAAGGACTGGACTGGTACAAAATTATCCCACTCCAAAAATCTACTCCCAAACACTTGACAACCCATGATTCAAGAGCTTCTTCCAGATGTCCTGCAGGCTTTTCCTGTAGTTGTTTTGATGGAACCAAGTTCTACTACAACAGGACTCAAGCCAGAGAAGATCCCCATGTGCAGCAGGGTAGAAAAACAGTTCCTTATTTCAGGTTTTGTTACTTAGGGTTTCCCTACAACTCAGCAAAAGGCACTTCTTGCATCCTTCTTGAAACCTATTGCAGAAAAAATGTGTTTGGTAACTAATGTAAGGACATCCTTAAATTCTTACAAATTGTACACAGTTACACCAGTGAAGAAGAATTCTGTAGTTTTCCATAGAACAAAAAAACCAAAAACAGTATGAAGGCCATCTTTCCAATTCATATTAGAAAAATTAAGGACTTAGAAATATAAATACAATAAAGCTACACAGAAGTGCAGCAGATAGGTAATATCTTTCCTTAAAACCAACCACCTTCCAGGGACTGATTTTTACCATAGAGATTCCAGTTTATAGCACCATTTTTCTAAGTGATTCTCTGCACTACAGTATAATTCAGATGATGGATCCCTCTCAATTACTGTCCATTAGAAGACAGGAAAACATTAAGTTCAAGTGAGTATTATGAGAATTATGGGTTACCCTTTAAGTGAAGAGATTGTAAGTGAAAATTAATTTTTAACTTGTTCATTTCTGATGTTGTGTGGTGTGATTTTGAGCAAAAAAAAAAAGCCTTCCTACAAAACTTATTCTCATAAGTAAAAGCATCTCTCATTAAGCAAAAATCCTTTTTGCAGAATAGGAAAATCATCTAACTGCAAAGGTCCTCAAATAGCAAAAGTATTTCACATGATTTCCCTAATTGATTTTAAAGGAATCTTGTACTATAAGGTGGAGTTGGCTGTGACATGGTGCAGGAGATGTCAAAGGGCTGTGAGAGAGCACAGGCATTGCCCAGCTCCTTCAAGGAACATTCTGGTGTTGCATGGGCACACTTTTGTGTACACCAAAGTAGAAGGCTGAAGGCTCCTACCTACAAACACTGCACAGATAATGAGTAAAATTTTAAACCAATTCACTGAATTTTCAACTAAATTTTCCCCTGGCCAAATTTTCCATTTGCTCATACAAACAGTATTAGCAGCTCTTCTCTTTAGCTACCTACTTGTCAAATTTGCTGAGGAAGTGCAGAAAGCCAAATTGAAAAATGCAAACTCTCTCATAAAATATTCAGACTAATTTAGAGACATAACATGACCACCTTGTGTTTGAAAGTCATATGTCTGATACATTTTTTCAAAACAAACCTGAGGATTCTTTCAGACTAATTTTTTTTAATTGATAGTATAGCTTAATAAGAAACATAATTTCTTTACTCTTTGAAAATTAATGGAACAACTTCACCAATACTATTACAGAGTAAAATCTTTCTCTCCCTGTAGAGACCCATGTGGAAACAAGAGAAGATGAACACTTTGGCTGACACAAAGAACAATTGCTCTGCAGCTGCTACCATGCCCCTCAGGCTACACAAGAGTCATGGCCCACTTCTCTTCCCCTATAGGGATCTTTTGCTTAATGTATCCCTTTAGTATACAGCCCAAGCATAAATCCTGTTTATGCCAACTTACTGAGAATTTCATTGCTATCTATCTCTGTGGCCTGCACATCCTCATACAATAAAATGTCTGCATTTAAGCAATAAAATATCTGCATTTAAGTCCTTTGTAACACTATGTGGAATCAGAGTGGTTTGTGCAGTGAAATCTTTGTCCTTGTGATGTGACTGATAAAAATCCTAGAGCCAGGAAGACACACCAGATATATTTCAATGTTCAGGGTATGTGGAAGGAGTGACTTAGTCTCCTCATGTAATAATTTTGTTAATATTCAACAGTCAACACTCAACGGCTTTCAGAACTGACACATAACACAAAATATTCCTAGAAATACAATGCATATGAAGATCCATGATATCAGTGCAAAGTCAGTCAGTCAATCATCAATATTGTCTGTGATTTGCAGACTCATGGAACCTTCCACAAGAAGCCCTGGACCAGGATTAGTTAAGCCCCTTGCAGCACACCCATGAAGATGGCAGAACTCTCCACAGCTAAGCCCTGAACACAGAATCATATTACAGAAAAGGGAGAAGTCCTGATGCAGGGTGAAGAATTGGCCTTTTCAAGGTGAAAAGCTGTTTTCATTTCAAATTAAATAGAAACAGGAATTGAGTTCATTTGCTTTCTGTCTTTTCCTTTTTTTCCTTTCAACCTAACGAAACCAAGGGTCCTTCCACTCCTCCTCTCCTTTTGGCTGAACTCCAGCTCCTACACATGCAACAGGAATTGATGACAATAAAATATGCTGGCATTGAAAATCTGCCCATTATTAATAAGGTGAATGACTCATTACTCTTTCAATATGATGTTAACACCAGAATAAAGCTAGCCTTTTATTGCTGTGGGGTTTCTGTTTGTTTAGTTTAGAGCACTGCTGCTCCTGCCAATGGTTTAGACCTGTAAGAAAGTGACATCATCACAAGTGCTGCTGTAGTGACACCAGTTTGGCCCCTGTCCATTCCAGACAGTGACAGTTTTTCCTTTCTTCTGAACTGGAGCAGAATCAACCCTGCTTTAAATCACTGGAAACATCTACATCCTCCTGTTCTTTCACAGCATCAGGTTAGGATTCCTCCATAACTGTACAATCAACTAAGAGTTACACAAACACACATGCTAGATGAAGATTTATTTAATGTCTTTATACCAAAGGGAGTAAATGCAAAGCCCATAGTGCTGCTACATGACAATCCAGGCTGGGCACTTCTCATCCCTTTCTCCTTAAATCCCAGTGCTCAATAAGTGAGTATTTAGAATGTATACAGAATACAAGGAGAGGAAAAGCAGAGGCTGAGATAGAAGTACCTAGGTATTCATCAGTAGATGACCATGAAAGAATGACAATTTAATTTTATCAGATTAAAACAGGAACATTAAATTGTTGGTATCCCATTCCTTGAAGCAGTTTCTCAAATCTATATTTGAGATATTTTTGTTAAAGTGACCTCTGTTTACAAAACCTTTATGCCTGCAAGTGACTTGTGTATGCTATGTTCTTTGATTCTAGGACTGTCCAAAACCATAGATATCATGAATTTCTGAATTATGGAACCTATTTTCACTTTGCACCAGAAAGAAGATGCAAACATAATAAGATTTACATTTAAAAAATGAGAGGCAAGAGATTCTAGATTAGTAGAGCAAGTATTTCTCTAGAATGCAGGAAACCTACTCTCAAGGATACATTCATTTATCAATTTATACTGTCTTTGCCTTTCTACCAGACAAACCTGGTGAGCTAACTGCAGTCTTCCTCTTCTTTGTGATAAAACTGATAGTGATTGTTATAGAGAAGCTTTATCATTTAGTTAAAACATGAGGAGGAACTTCCCAGGTGGTATCTGAAATGAAGCAAAACCCATCCATCATAAGCTGTGCCTCTGAAATTGATGTTCACTTCTCCTCTTTCTGCCAGAAACCAAAAAGTTTCTTCCTTCTACCAAATTGCAGGAAACGTCTCATCTCATTAACGCCACTCTTTCTCAGGATCTTTTAAATATATATTTTTCATTAAAATTCTAATTCTTGATAAACTGAAAGCAAGATCTGGTGACAAAGAGGTTATAATTAATCTAGCAAGAGCAGTCAGAGAAATCCATGTAATTGAAGGCGAATGTATGAATGAGGAGACTAATGCTACAGAACTTCCAAAGTCTTTTCTAGGGAATTAATACTACAGAGACCCATAAAAGATTAATCAAGATAAGCAATCAATAACTTCTCAAGTGCTAATAAGCACTGCCATGTTCCATGATATGTTGAGCAGTTTATCATGTTTAACCATATGAAGATTTATAGAAAATCCATTGTTAAAACCAAAGGATGAGGTAATGCACCACTTAGTAAATGAAGTGCAATTAAAATTTATGCTTGATATTATGCATTCAAAAGATCTGTAAAAATAATTTTGATTTCCTCTTGCTAAAGAAAAGAAATTAAGGTACTGGTTGCACTGATTAGTAGAAGTCCTGGGAGAATAGTGAAGACAGCAATGGTATTCTTCAAGTTAATATCTGCTTTCAAGTAAAAGGTGATGAAATAGCCTAAAAAAATTCTCACTTCTCACTTCATTTTACTCAGCAATCAAACTTTGCTTGAAAATTTTTGAAAGTTACATAGAATACCTATTAGGAACATAAAGGTCTCTGCTATCCATCAATCTGATAGATTTGCAGGTCAGATGAGAGAGTGACTTAATGGCTAATTAATAGTCCATAAACTACAAGTCTTGACCTTGGGGTCACCGTGACAGAACTCCACACTACAGCATATTATTAATTAAAACCATCAAATTATGTATTTAGTAAATCAATTCTTTAACAATATTAAGATCTCAAATGTATTGACATGATTTATTTATTTGTTTGTCATTGGGCAGCAGATACATTCAGACAAGCACATCAGAAGCTCCCTTCATCAACAAAATTACAGCCACAGAATGTATACCAGTACTTTTAGATGTAGTTTCTGTTTGTCTGGGTTTAGTTTTGTGTGGGGAAATACTTACTTTGTAAGTGCAATTCCCCTCCAAAGCTCAGCAAAAGATTTAGTTCAATTTTTTTTATGAAAATACACATTTCATACAAAATAAAAAATAAGATCCTGTCTCCTTCCTTGATAAATTGCTAACTTTTAAAAGCCTTATACTAAAAATATATGCTCATACCTTGTTGCATACACATACACAGAGAAATATATACTTCCCAAATAATTTTTATGTCCCAGTTACAGTCACTCCTAAAGCAGAGATGGCTCACATTTTTTTTATGGCAGGCAGACAAAGATATAGGAGTGAAAATAAGTAAACTCTGTGTTGTCCCGAGACAGTTCAAAATGACAATCAAAACTCAGCAATCAAGAGACAGATTTTCAAGACATAGACCTCTGTCATCTTTTAGGACTGAGGAGAGTCACACTGCCAATAGAAGCTGTATGAAAAAGAGACAAGCTTAGGTACTTCCACGGACACATAAAAAGACTAGCATGAGGAAGAATCAAACCTAAGGCTCTGGAAACTCATGAGAATGCCTATTAGTTAGTAGTCATGCCATTTCATAAAATAAACTCTTAATTTCATCACAACTGCTCACAAGGAGAAATGAATTAGTGTGTTGGGTTGAACAAACTTTGAATTGCCCTCTGGAGGTACCCGCTCCTCTCCTCTAACATGGGAAACTGAAGTTCCTAACTTCTGATGTCCTAAATGACACCTAAATTACTTGCCTTAAATAAACAGTGTGATTTACCTCCCTTCGTGGACAATAAATTATCCAGACAAATGTATCCCTATAAATTAAATCATTATGATAGATACATACAATTGAGGGTGTGTAGCACCTAATTAATTAGGTGGCATATTCATCTGCAATTAGCAAATAAGTTCTCAAATCTTGGCATGGGCACTGTAAAGTGTATAAGGCATGACTGTAATTACAATGAAGCATGATTCTTTCTCATGATAGGTTCTTCAGGAAAACATACTCCCTCTAACTTAAATTCACAAATTGCTGTGACTCACCCAAAAGTTTTTTTTTTCAAAACAAATGCACTTTGTAGAAGGCATTGGTAGGATTATTAAGGTTAAATTAGTTTCTTTTGGTACATCACTTTTTTATGCAGTTTTTATTACTAACATCAGTGGATTGTTTTTAACCAGCTTTGCCTCAGAGTGGTACAAACCACTTTGTGCTATCTTTAATTACATATATAATACTTCAGGAAAAAAGTATTCCAGAAACATTTACAGCTGAGGCAAGTTTGTTTGCAAAGTCTCCTTCCCTGGTGTGAGTAGCATGAGTAAAATTCTACAATGCATCACTCTGCCTGACACTGAAATTCATGCTTAGTGGTGATAATTTATAAGCAGACCCTGACAGAGCTGACCTAGGATCTTCTAATAGCTGCAATCCCATTGACTGCAGGGGCAGGAAAAAAAACCAAAAAATTTCCTCCTAAATACTGTTCAGCTCTTCCATTGACTGGCATGGAGACCTTTGCATTACCAGCTTTGTAGCAGAACCTTCCCAACCAGCCACCACAGCCTGAGCAAGGAGCCACCTAAAATCATAGTGCTAAAATTCCATGCCAACATTTTCACTCTGTGCTTCAATGATAGCAACAGGATGAAGGAGTTGGGGTTGTTCAGCTTGGAGAAAAGAAGGCTCAGGGGGGCCCTCATAGTAACTTATCAGGACTAGGAGTGATGTATGCAAATTGGAAGAGGGGAGATTCAGGCTGGAGAGAAGAAAGAAGTTCCTCTCTATGAGGGTGGTGAGACCCTGGAGGAGGTTTCCCAGAGAGGCTGTGGATGCCCCCTCAATTCCTGGAGGTGTTTAAGGGCAGGCTGGATGGGGCATTGAGCAACTTGGTGTAGTAGGGGGTGTCCCAGCCCATGATAGGAGGATTGGAACTAGATGATCTTGAAGGTCCCTTCTAACCCAAAGCATTCATTCTTATTAGATATGTGACGGGAGAACTAGGAATAATGGAAGTAAATTGGAAGGGGGTAGATTCAGGCTTGATATAAGAAAGAAATTCTTTACAGTGAGGGCAGTGAAACACTGGAAGAGGTTGCCCAGAGAGGTTGTGGATGCCCCCTCTCTGGAGGTGTTTAAGGCCAGGCTGGACAAGGCACTGAGCAGCCTGATGTAGTGGGAGGGGTCCCTGCCTGTGGCAGGGGGGTTGGAACTTGATCTTTAAGGGCCCTTCCAACCAGAACTATTCTATGATTCTATGACATGCCAACTTGTTGTACCACACCAGAAATCATGCTTGAGCAGCATGCAATCAGCAGTACTGAAAAGGAATGCAGTGTCATTAATACATCAGGCTGGATGTATGACCTGCAGATGAAACACTGCCTTCAGAGCAACAGGCATTACCTATGAAAAGCACGTTCCTTCCTGGCATCTCTAGGGCATAGGGCTCGCTGCGTTTATAGCGATCGTCTTAATGTATTATTATATTAAATGTTTCAGGCACTTACACTTACCCATCAGAATTAAAGATTAATCAATTCCATGATAGTGGACATCTAAACAAAATGTATTGATCCCATTCATTTTTTAAAGCAAGACAGTGTGTTGTATTTCAATATGTCATATTCTAAGGCTCGCTTATTGATCACATTTTGAGAAGTCTTGCTATTCCATTGGAATTTAAGTTACAGAGGAAGCGAAAGGTTTTCATTATGATGAATCCACAGTCTTGGGTATTGACAAGCTTTTGTTTGTATTGAGATCCACACACTTCTCTTACTATAAGCAGAGGCTCAGCCTGAGAATCATTGGCCCTTTAGCATTTCTGTGATTTCACTGGGACTGCAGACACTGGAAGTCCTTATTTCCCAGAAGATCCTTACATGCAAGGAACATAGCCTCACATTGAAAATTTGCTGAAACTAGTTAGGTTTCTGGGAGCAATTTTACTAAATTCAGTTACTTACTTCAACATTTATAGCTGTTAACTTCTTCAGACCAGAACTAGCATCTTAGTTTTGCTTTGTTTAGTATTTAATGTTTCTCAAGATGGCTAAGAGAGGATCAACTTCATGGAGCAGCAACAGCTTATGGAATCTAGACACTACATTGAGGGTGTCATGACAGACAAATTATGTATGAAGGCACACTGCTCCTCACAAATCTACAATCAATCTGGGAATCTGGAGGCATTAAGCACTAAGTTCATATTCTTTGGTACTATTTTCAAGATTCACAGCTCCATATCATGGAGCTTTGGAATGCTTATGATGCAACAAATGGAACTTTTAGAAAGTGGCTGTTTTCCAATATCAATAATTTTCTGAATGGTCCCAATTTCTTGTATATGTATTTCTGGATAGTGGATGGATGGATGGATGGAAATTGAGGCATATAGTTCTACTGACATCAACAGAAGTCCAAAAGCTACATAGAGAAACAGAGAGCATGCTCAAAACATGCCATTTTTGTAATACTTTGCTAAAATGGGAATAGACTGAGACAGAAGAAAGGAATTAATCATTTGTGGATGCTGCTTGGAACCCACCAGCTTGGCAAGGTGATCTCAAAGATGGCATGTACCTTAAAACCAGTCTCCTGTGCATGTGTTCCATGTTCTTGCTCTTCAGCATTATCACTAAAGTGTCTTCCATAAGTAATAAATATGTTATGTAAATAAAAACACACATAAATAAATAATAGAGCTCTAGGCAAAAAAGAGCTTATATTATAATATCATAAATTATGTAGACTGTAATTGCTACTGCCAATAACATTTTAAAACAGAACTGTGCTGATAAATATGTGCGATAAGGCTGAGTCACGCTTACTCAGTTTCAGACCAGAATAAATCAGTTGATTTAAGTCAATGTAATTCTAGGAACAAGCTCATACAGTGAAGTCCTCAAAAAGTCACCAGCTTTCTCCTAATCCTTTTTTAATGCTGAGAAATAGCAATGTAAATAAAACCTCCACAAGAGATCAAAAAAACTACTGAGAACTAAAAAGATACTGAACACTCACACTTTTTTAAGTACCTTCACTCTCCAGCTACTTTTAAGAAATCAATACAAATCAGTCAGTAATTTCCTACTTATAAAATGCAGAGGAGAGCAGAAACTACAGACTTTATGCCTCATCACTTCCTGCAATGTGGTGGTTTAGATGAAAGTCTATTTGAACATACCTACCACAAACAAATGCACTTTGAAAAACAAAGCAAAAATGCAGCACTGTCTGCTTAGATAGGAGGTTTTCCAAAAGGCAAGCTGATTCATCAAAATACAGGTGAGGCAAAGTGGAAATTACTTTCAAATATCCAAGAGCATTGACAAAATGAGATTAGGATTCAACTTATTTATGTTTTAGTGGAAGATTCAAATTCACTTAATCAGTTCTTAAAAACAAAATTCAAAGTGTCACCCATTTTTCTCAGAGGTAATTTCATCTGTTGTAAACACCAATGTTTCTGCCTCTGTACCTGTCATCCACTAGCACAGTAGCAACTGCATGGTGCAATAAATGTCTCTTAAAAATCTTTAGGAAAAGCAGAACTGATAAAAAACAGTGACATTTCTCAGTTTAAATTTTCAGTCTCCTTGTTTGATTTTCTCTCAGACAATTTCCTCCAGGCTAATTACCTCTCAGTTTCTTAAGTGACCTCCTTTGCTATACCCTAAAGGTTTTTGTCCCTCCACCTTCTACAGATCCTGCTGCACCTAAGATATCTATATTTTTATTAAACCATTAATCCTCAGAATCACTTAGTAGTACACTTTAGCAGGTAAACTCTCTTTGGTAAAGGCCATTTAACTCAAAGAGAATATGACCCAATATGGATAACAACTAATTTCTTTTCCTTATTACTTATTTGATGATACAATCCTTTTTATTGCTGAAATCCCCATCATTTTCCTTTCTGGAGTCTTCATATCCAGATCCTAAATATCTACACACTTTCTGTATCTCCAGCAAAGCAGAACTGATTCATCCTTACTGCTAAGACTCAGATTAATTTCCCATTTTCCATAACATATTCTCATTCTCAACCCTTCAAGCTCACTTGCACAAGACACTCATTCTGTATCCCCTCTTTCAGAGTTTCCCCAAATCTCCTATATCTATGTTCCTTCTTTCTTTCAAAGCCTCATCTCTCCTTTCATCTCCTCCTACTCATTTTAGCTCTGGCAAATTCATCCTCTTCACCACCTTTCATGTATATTCCTTATATTGTGCCACCCAATTTGTTTGGAACAAACTCAGTTATTTATTAAATTCTCTCCTTCCTCATCTGTGGAATAAAAACTCCTCCATTACTAGAAATACTAGCCATTCAGGTTAGCATGGATGCATAAAATCATAAGTTGCTCTTGTTTTACACAAAACATGCTATTGGTGTTTGGAAAAGTATTGGTGACTAATGTGGTATTAACCAGAAAAAATCTCCAAGTCCTCTTTCAACAGATCTTTATCTTTGGAATAAAATCATGTCTAAGAAATCATCAATAATACATCCAAGCCTATGTATGAAGATTGCAATATTCATTGCCATGTTTCAGACCAGACACATTTAAAATTCACTCTCATATGTAATCCTCTATCAGAACTGACAATTTTAGCCACCTGCATTTGTAAAAATGAAGGTCTAATTCTCCCCTGCAATTCACTCTCAGGGAACCAAAAGAATCCTTTAGGTATGCCAGACTCCTTGAACACGTGACACTTGCTAGATTTCTCCAGCTTTCTGCAAGCATCATGTTATGTGGTAATACCAAAATGTTGTCCTAAGGGTTTGACTTCAGTTCAAATCTCAGAGCTTTGATGGCCTTCCAGAATAAAAGCATTTTGTAAGCATGCCAAATTAATAAAAATGCCTCCTTGATAAAATTCGCCTGGCCTTGTATTACCTGTCTATACCCATTTACACCAGAAGAACTATGTAATTCCAAATTTGACATGCTAGAGGGAGTTAAAAAGACATTTCACTCCATTTGGGAATACTTGTTTATCTCTACTACATTAAAAAAATACTAAATTCAGGTAGAAAATAGCTCCTTTAAGCTTGTCTATGCAGGTAATGGTTTGTTTTCTACTAAGCCTAAATGTAATCACACTGTAGATTCTGTCTTTCTGCAAAATAGGGGTCCAAATTGACTTTTCCTACCATTATGCTTTAACATTTCATTTTTAATCAGTCTAAATTGCACTGTGGATTTTGTACAAGAGAACTTTTATGTATTGATGCATTTAAATCAAGAATGTATTCTAGAAGGTAAGTATTTGAATTATGAACTTTGTCTCTTAAGAAATATCCTGCTGTTTAGTATTAAAAAGCAAAAAGACCACACGTGGAAACATATCAAAACATACTAGGGACATCCAATTATAAAGGGAATAAAGGAGACTAAGTTAAGGAGTAACAGGGTGACAGTGGTCAATCTAAAGATACATCTGCACACAAAACCAGTCTGAAGGCAATATGATTTGTTAGTTTATTTTAAAGTGAGGAGGGAAACTAAATAGATTGCAAATACAGAGAAAATCTCACTCCGTAAACTATGTAAAAATTTAAATGTTGGCTCAGTTTAGATTTGCCATAGAAATTCTAAAATATCTTTGCTTCCTGAGTGCATTAATTACCTAAAACATTAGTGTAGAATTGAATTAGCAGAGCCATAAATTCATTATTCTGCAATGCTCCTCATCCTTGAAACTCCAAAGACAGAACTAATAGATTCAGGAGTGATGTGCTGCCGGAACTGAAACTAAATCAATTCCAAAAATGAAAACTCTGATATGAAGAGGTACATCACCCATATCTCATAAACATCCTTGAACTATCATAAGCCATGCCACTCAGCCAAATGCTTTCTTCTTTTCCAGGTGTAGCTGACTTGCAGCTCCATAATTTCCACAGAAAATCTTATCTAGTATCAAGCAAGTTCCTTCTATTCAAAAAAGTCCCCTATAAAATATATAGCCAAAGATAACACTATCAACTTTCTTTGCTGGTAGTCTGGTGTAAATCTTATCCCATATAAAGGAGAAACAGCAGCATCTTGTCAGGACAGTGCATACTATTGTGAAGATACCAATCTATTTCAGCTTTCATCGTATCCCCAAAGCTCATCAACATCTGAGATTGCAAATACTATGAAGATCTTTATGCATGGTGGATAATCTTTTAATAAAAATATTAAGATGTTGATATTAATAATATTGGCATATGGTCAGAAACACCCAGATGCAAAAATCACATTCCTCGCTTCTGTAGGCAAAAGATAAAAGTCAGTTTTTGAAAGGAGAGCATGACACCTTGAATGGAACACTGATCTGCTTTCACAAAGTGCCAAATTTATTAATATCAACTCCAAACTTTTAATAAATGTCATCCAGTACAACTTCTAAGCGCACCACTACCTCATTGTAGAGAGTTGTCTTCATTTATGTTGCAGTAGTCAATAAAAACTAATTAGTCCTAATTCCATATTCATAGCTTCTTCTAGATCTCACTAAATCAATATAGCATTCCACTAATTTTATTCATTTCAGTTGGCTTTGGATTTGTTCTGTATTTGATTAATTTAATACAAACATCCAAAGATCTAAAATGGGCTTATACTATAATGTTATTCAAAAGATATTATAAGCATGTCTGTTAGCTGACAGGTTTAAGTAAGGTTGGAGATGTCACTGTTTATTCATCAATTTAAAAACTGAACACAGCTGGTTACTGAAGGAAGAGCTGCAGAAGGCAAGGGGACAGCACAGATTCCTGACAGTGATAGAAATACACTTCTGTTGTGTAGTTTTCTCTTGGCTGTTCCTATATTGTCCTTTACAGTACAGTTTAGTGTTTGGTAGCAGTAGATGTGTCTTTGCATAACTCATAAATTACCTCCACATAATAGAATCATAGAATCGTTGAATGCTTTGGGTTAGAAGGGACCTTCAAGATCATCTAGTTCCAACCTCCTACTACACCAAGTTGCTCAATGCTTCATCCAGCCTGGCCTTAAATACCTCCAAGAATTGAGGGGGCCTCCACAACCTCTCTGGGCAACCTCTTCCAGGGTCTCACCACCCTCATAGAGAGGAACTTCTTTCTTCTCTCCAGCCTAAATCTGCCCTCTTCCAATTTGCATCCATCACTCCTAGTCCTGCCATCCTGTGCCCTATTAAGAAGTCCTACCTTTCTGTAGCCCCCTTCAGCTACTGAGAAGCTACTCTGAGGTCCCCCCTGAGCCTTCTCTTCTCCAGGCTCAACAACCCCAACTCCTTCAGCCTGTCCTCAGAAGGCAACACTCCTTGTGGTTTGTTTGTCTGCTCTAATTTTAATTCCTTCATTTCTAACTATTTCATAAAAAAGAAAGCAAAACAAAACTTATATCAAAGCCAATGTGCTGATGCAAGAGCACACTAAATCAGCACAATCTGCTGGTACAACATGAGAATTACAAACCAGAGATAAGCTGAGTTTAATTTTCTTCTCCTCTACTTTCAGGGCTGCCCACATGCAAGCATCTAGTGCCACATGAGATACCATAAATACTCTCATGCATCCACCTGACATCCATCAGATGTGATGCAGGATTTGAGAGACCTACACCCTTCAGGAACATCAGCTGCAAGCCAGCCATGGCATCCTGAGGTACCTCAAAACAAACTAGATATCTATGGTTAGGAATCTGAATCCCACATCTTTTGATTTTAGCAGCATGTTTACCAGAAGGAAGGTTTTGGGACATAGTATGAGTTGTCATAGGCTACAGCATTCTACTCACTAAGCTATTTAATTTTTTACCTCCCCACATTTTGTAATGGGAGGTGGCTCCAGAACTTTAACTGCTCTTTCTGACATTTTTTTAGTTTGAAGAGAGAAGATACCTACACTAACAGAATGGTGTTTGCTGGGTTAAACAATGCTAGGCTTTAACAATGCTTTTTGTGATTACATTAATACTATTTATCTCTGCTGGAAATACAGTGTCAGAGATTTTGCCTTTTCCACATCCACTTTGGTGAATCACAGTCATCCCACTACTAACAGGCAGGCTCCAGCCTTTCTACTTACCCTGTCATTTTGAGTAGATGAACTTCCAGATGACAGTAGATTTGTCTTTTTTTAACACAAATTTATACTATGATGTTTTATTTAATTTCTTTCCCTTCCTCCTTAAATATTCAGCTAGGTTTTCTTTTTTACATCATTAAATATAACCTTTCTTTGACAAAACATCTTCACTCTTAATCATTGCAAGCCCTCCATTCTTTGTTTTAGCTGAGGAAGGTCTTTATTTGTTCAGAATTTACATCCTAGGCCGAGAAGAAAACAGAGTAGCTTTCTGTTAAGAGTATATGTGCAAGAAAAGAGGAGGAAAAAGCAGATGAAATGAGATGATTATCTGCACAAGGACAACCCAGGTTCTTATATCTGGCTATTTAAATCTGGTTTCTGTAGAAAGGTATTGTGAACAGCAGCTAGACTGGGCAGGGAACAATGCTAAAAGTTATAATAAGACTCATAACAATGGCATTACCATGGCCTTGCATGTACTTCAGATGAATAATAATTGCTTTTCCCTCTGAATGAGACTATTTACAAAAAAACTACCTTCATCAAGATTAGTAGATTAAAAATACTGTGCAAAGCACACCCAGTATTGCAAATTCCCTTTCCCAGCTGGTGGCATTAGCAGTTGTCTGCTGCACAATTCCTGGATAACATCAAGTCCAAGAAAGCCAAATACTTTGGCAGAAGAATCTCAGAACCGATTTCTTGACCTTGCAGCATTTATACACCCTCCCTTTAGGGAATATGATGAAGCAAATAATCCTGGAAATCATTTCCAGAAACATGAAGGTCAAGAAAGTGACAGAGATTAGTCACATTGCATTTATGAAGAAGAAATACCTGCCCAACTTAGCCTTCTACCAAGAGATAACTGGCTTGCTGATTGAAAGAACAGCAGTGAAGGAGAGCAGTGGATGATGTTCATCTGGACTCCAGTCTAGCTTTCAGTGGTGTCTCCCACAACTCCTCACAGAGAAACTGATGTTGTACAGGCTAGATAAGTAAACTGTGAGATGAATTGCTGTGCTCAAAAAGTTGTGATGAGTGGCATGAAAACACTTCTGTGGCTTCTCCAAGTCACAGAAGGCAAAGGCAAAGACTGGGAGAATGAGGAACCACCCACTGCAGGAAATTATTAGGTTCAAAACCAGCTGAGGAGCCTGAAGATTCCCAAAGCCATTGGGCCTGAATAGATTTATCTGTAGGTCCTAAGGAAACTGGTGAATGACATGGCCAAACCACTATCCATCATGTCTGAGAAACTGTGGCAGTCTGGTAAAATTCTCACTGTCTGGAAAAGGACAAATAATATTTCCAATTTTTAAAAGGGAGAAAAGGAACATCCAAGGAACTAGAGATTAGTCAGTCTCATCCGTGTCTAGCAAGACCATGGAGCAGATTCTCCTGGAAAGTATACTAAGGCACATGGGAAAGGCAGTGATGGATCAGTGATGGTCAACGTGGCTTCATTCATGCCTGTTGTTGTGTCACAGTGAGGGGCAACTGATGTCATCTCCTTGGATTGTCTAAAGGACTTCATTCTGTCCCACATGACATAGAATCATAGAAT
>VZTY01012135.1:33632-84881 GCA_013400935.1 Turnix velox | reverse complement strand
CGGACAGAAAAATCAGCCGGTTAATTGGCAGGAGGTTAAAAGGGAGCTCGTTAATAGGAGCCGCGGTAATTTACTCAATTTCCCCACGTTCCCCCCAGTGATTAACGGGACTGAGACAGGCACACATTCTCCATGATCAGTTTTTATTGCTTGAGAACCAGAGGATTCATTCCCAAAGCCCCCCGACTCGCTGCGAGGGGGTGGCTGAAGGCGGCGGCAGCCGTGCCCCGGCCGTGCCGCCCGGACAGAGCTGCACAGCACACCCCCCGCCCTGCCACGGGTAGTGATTTACACCCCAATCAGGCATCAATCTAATGCCATCACACAGTCCATGAACTCTGTAGTGTTCTAAATTAAATCAATAAAACATACATTTGTGTTTCATCAACAGACGCCCTAATCACCTTTTAATGTTGTATTTAGTAGTGGGAGAAAAACTGCGGGTAAGTAGATGACACCATAGACTGCGCTCGGCAACTGAGCGGGAACATCTACAGTCTCTCTTCTCCTTTCACACCGTGTAGGAACAGTCCGTGGCCCACACGGCTGCTACCTGAAGCCGTTTTCTTCTCCCGGGGTGGTTATTGTTTCTATACAGAATACTTGGCACCATAAAACAGTAACAAAAGACGGACAAAAACAGTTTACAAAATTCAGGAAAGTTGCACCCAGACCTAGCTAAGAACTTCACATTCAATCCTTAATATTACATAGAAAGAGGGGATTATAGGAGTAACAAAGTGAAACTTCTAATACATGTGCTATATAGTGGGCTATATATATATATCTGTGGGGTTGGTGGGGGCTGGCGTGTGCGCTGAGCTAACCCTACCTGCACATATGGCACTCTCAAGCATCCAGAGGGGAAGTATATTTAAGCCTAAAGTTTTGGTCAGGTTTATAAATTATTTATATATCTGTGTATATATATACACACATACATACATATATATACACACACATATATGTATGTATAGAAAGCAGCTGCTGTGTGATTCAGAAACCATGTAACATGGCAGTATAGTAAATAACATGAGGAAAAAAAAATATATAAAAATGAAAAAAAAAACAACAAACCCAAAGTACTAAAACTAAAGCACAAACCATAAGCCTTGGTCAACAAACCAAATACCATTTAAAACCATCGGTCTCTCTCTGTCTATACAATCCAATGTACAAAAGCCCAAAGTGGTTGGTAAGGACAGGCAATGTTAGGCATGACACCTTTCAAAGTTTATAATAAGATGCTGAAATAGCTTTTTACACATTGACAAATGCTTAGAAGTAGAAGTTGAAAGTCGTGAAATCTACAATACGTAACTCTGCTGCTGTCTAGTAGAGTTTTGGCAACAGAATCGTGACACATAGATGGATATAAAAAAAATTTATCCCACGTTCCTACTGGATGTCAGATGAACACACAGGACAGTGAGGTATGTGAGGCTGTTCTCCGACACAGCCCGGGCACGGGCAGCGCCCGCCGCTGCGGCACACAGGGCTGGAGTTATGGGGTATGGGATGTCGGGGTGCGGCGCCTTCCCTCCCCTCCTCTCTACGGCGGGGGCTCACGGAAAATCTTCTCCGCTCGTTGGCATCTTTTTCCTGTCGCAGAATTGGCAGTTTTTTAAAAAAAAAGAAAAATAAACACAGGGGAAATGATGTAGAAAACGTAAGCGTAGGGGGGAAAAAAATGATATTTACCACCACATCACTGCACGACACAACACTTGTGCACATTTGCAATAGGTTTACCTGCCCCCGCAGCTATTCGAAAAGACAGGAACACAGGCTGCAGCAAGGCAGGGAAAAACACAAGTTACACATTGGAAATACAAACATTTGCTTTTTCTTACACACAGTACTAAACACAACCAAAATTCCATGACTGGAAACAAAGCGGTGCAATGATCATTTTTGTGATTACACTAACTACAAAATGCAGGAGAAAAACGCTCAGCCCCTCACACAGCTTGGATCCCACTGTGACCCAGGGGAAATTCCCACCAGTTCCGTGGGGAGGGGACAAGGTCCCACCTCAGAACTGGCTCCACTGCAAGCACCAGTGACAAAAGAAACACAAACGGGTGTTCCTGAACCTCTAGCAACCCCACTCTAAACCTCACCCTGTCACTGCAGGGTGTCCTGAAACTCTCCTGAAACTGAGTTGGGGTGGTTGTGGCCCTAGGATCTGATGTACATGTGTGGAACACAACACTCTGTCCCACCAGACCCAGCTGGATCCACTGTGTGTGCACACACAGGTAATTAATTACCCATCACAGAACCATCACCCTGGAGCCCCAAAGGACTGACACCACTCCTGCACTGTCCCAGTGCATTTGCATGTTTCTAGCTGAGGTTTTATCCAGGTTCTGTAGAGTTTTCATACAGATTTTCAGAGGTCACCTCCTACTCTTCAACCCACTTTATTTTACAGAAAGCAAACACTCAGTTGTGCTGCATCTCTCAGCCCAGCTTCTCATTCCAGCACCTTCTCTCGAGAGCATTATTTATATAAATCCTGTCTTTACCTTCGCTTTACCAACCAGTATTTGAGTAGCTATACACCCTTTTTCTCACTTGCTACTTCAATACGGAACTGCCAGTATGTTCTGTCACTCCTAAGCACCCAGGCAACAAATTAATTCAAACTCTGTTTTGGGAGCAATTCTGATAACCCCACGGAAATAATTTTGTTTGACAAGAGCATGGACAGCTGTGAGGCAGTGCCACACTCTCACTGCCATACACCACCTTGCTCCTCACTACACTTCTATTGGCAAACTTCAGCTGAACTCAAATTCAAAAAATCGTTGAGAATTTATATTAAAAAACAGGACTGAGCTATAGTTGACTCAAATATAAAAGCATCAGAAACTAGTCCATATATTGTCCTTCCTAAGGAAAAAGAAGATAGAGTACTAGAATGTTCTGTTACCTTGTGATCCCCCATGCAGACGTTTGGCCCAATGTGGTCATATATCACTATCTTCTCATCATTTTCTGACTAGTTAAAAAACACAACAAAAGAGCAGTCAGTTCTGCAATTCTCCATGTCACTGAAACAGAGAAATATGTCAATAATTCATGCCAACAGTTCAATTCTCTTTCTGAAAGGAGTGGCACCAACACATCTCTGTGCCCACAGCATCATGTGGTGCATCTATCCTTGTGCTTCACCCCTCAGGGGGTCCCTCCCAGGGTGTGACCGTGTCCCTCTGCCTGTCTCCCACCACATGCAGCCCCCACACTGGGCCAGGTGTTTGTTAACACCAAACATTTGTTATTGAATTAGATGGGATAGATATTGGTCTTAGAATCCACACTTGATTTTGTCACGTAGGTGATTTTAAATTTTCAGAGATTAATTATTTACAGTCTATTAATTTAATCTTTAATGACTTCTATGAGATTCTCATCTTTATCAGAAAAAAGAACTAGGTGATTTTAAGGAAATCAGCTGCAAAGGGATCCCTCCCGTCCTCATTGAGAACTGCTTGTTTTGTTCTGTGCCAAACACTCTCCTCCTGCACACATTTCTTACACATTCACAGCTTAATGAACAATCAAATGTACTCCTCTTTCTGCCACGTGCAATAAAAGGGAATTGGAGAATCTGGTTCCTTCAGGAGCGAATACAAACACACAGTGCCATACAAGGCACTTGCTCATTACAGTCCCTATAAGCTAATTAAATCTGCCATTTGCACACTCCCAGGTCTCTCTCACAATCACGGATGGGCTCTGAACTTCTTGGCAACACTAATTTATTTTGTAGGGAACAGTCAAGACTTTCACATCTGTAATCAGTCAAGTCTGACCGGGCAATAACTTTATATAAACAGTAGCATTTAGGACTATAAAGTTAAAACTGAATTATCTTTAATGCAGTAAGGAAGCTTAAGGTCAGACTTACTTTACAGCACGCTTGCCTGCCAAAAATATAAACCCATAACCTTCTGCATTGTATGCATGAGCACCTTCCAATATTTCAGGCTGGTAACGCCGGCGGCGTCGGAAGTGGGGATACATTCATCAAAAGCGACTTGATAATTTACAAAGGCAGCATAAAATTGTGGATTTTCAACTGCGTAATCTTTAGACAGATAAACAAATGAGAGGGGTGCAGGAGCAGAAGGGAGCACACCCGGCTGAGCATTCATCACTGCGCCCGCACCAGCGCCGCCGCCGCCACTGGGGCAACCTCTGCTGGTTTAGGGCTCAGGAAGCAGAAAATGACATGCTGGTGAGTAACCGAGCGTGCTGTGATGGATGGTGCTGGCCAGAGCTGTCTGCACCCAGCTTTGTGCCTGCACACACTCTGCAAATCCCCACGCACACACCTCTTTGCGGGGCACCAACATGCGGGTCATTTACTGACACTTTTGTGTAGGGAAAAAACAGAAGGCACAATCCTACTAACGCACGAATTCTTTGCTTGCCTACAAGAAAAGTTAATACAGCAAATAATTACCTGCATCTGTATTTAGCTACAACTAAAAGCTCTTTAAATCATTATTTTTTTACATGTTTTTTACAGCGTAACCAGTTAATTAAAATTCACCTTTACTTTCTTCACAGTTCCCTTCAAAACTTGGTCTCTGCTATGAAATACATTCCCAACGGCAGCAGAACTTGTTCAGAGTGTGTAGGGACAGAACTCAGAGGGGTTTTTTTTTTGCTTTCTATCACTTCAGGTTCTTTTTTACTGGACCATTCCATCCAGGCTTATGGGCCAGACCCACAATGTGGTTCTGAGCTGGAAAAAAACAACTCCTGTCCCACTGAGCTCAACCTTCCTGTAGGGCTGCTGCATCTGTGACTGCACATGAATTTCTGCAGATAGCCCTCACTCTATGCTAAGGATTTTCAAGTGCCAATTTGCAGAGACAAATTTATAAGCATATTAAAAACATAAGCTCGTAATAATGCAACTGATGGGGTTCCTGTTCCATGGAGAACAGGAATTGGGCTAAGTGATAGCACAGCTACAAATTTCTTAAAGGTCTACCTTTGTTTTTCTGTGTTTAATTTTCTCCCATTATATCCAAGTTATACCCCCTCAGATAATCTGAAAGAATTCCTTTCTCCCTCTGTACTGTTTACACTCTTCAAGCCTTTGTGTACACTTCTATCTCCTTATTCATAGCTTAAAAAAAATCCTCCCTCATTGGCTACTCTTTCCATGGTTTTAATCCTTTGTTCTCTAGGAATTTCAAGGGTGTCAAGTATTATCTGTAAGATTTTGGGTAAAGTCTTACTTTTTAATATGGCATTTTTGTATAAGGAGATCGAATTGATGTTAATTTTATTATAAATCCTGCATTCCTCTTAGCTTCACAATTTTTTTTTTTAAATTAAATACTGCATACAGTGTATACATTGTTTAAAATTTTGGCAAAACTTTGAGATTAACTGCAGAGACTTCTTCAGTGCTAAAAGGCATGAGGAAGTACATCACACTGCTACTGGAGTAGCAGTATGGAAAAAAGGTTCTCAGCCTTTCAGGGAGTTATGTACTGCAAAGCAAACAGTTTGATCACAAGATAAATAACCCTGATGAGAGAGAAACAGACAGCTATAAGCTTCAGCAAGGCGAATTTTGAAGCTGCAAAATATGTATTTATTTGTAAAGATTATTTTCTGCAGCACTGTCTGCTAAAAGGCACTAATTCCAGAGGAGCACAGAGAGGATGTGGGGCAGGCTGGGTGTAAGAGGCTGTGCAGTGGGCACAGCACTGTGGGACAGGCTGGGTGTAAGAGGCTGTGCAGTGGGCACAGCACTGTGGGGCAGGCTGGGTGTAAGAGGCTGTGCAGTGGGCACAGCACTGTGGGGCAGGCTGGGTGTAAGAGGCTGTGCAGTGGGCACAGCACTGTGGGGCAGGCTGGGTGTAAGAGGCTGTGCAGTGGGCACAGCACTGTGGGGCAGGCTGGGTGTAAGAGGCTGTGCAGTGGGCACAGCACTGTGGGGCAGGCTGGGTGTAAGAGGCTGTGCAGTGGGCACAGCACTGTGGGGCAGGCTGGGTGTAAGAGGCTGTGCAGTGGGCACAGCACTGTGGGGCAGGCTGGGTGTAAGAGGCTGTGCAGTGGGCACAGCACTGTGGGGCAGGCTGGGTGTAAGAGGCTGTGCAGTGGGCACAGCACTGTGGGACAGGCTGGGTGTAAGAGGCTGTGCAATGGGCACAGCACTGTGGGGCAGGCTGGGTGTAAGAGGCTGTGCAGTGGGCACAGCACACCCCCTGCCCTGCAGCTCAGCAGGGTGGGCAGTGAGCACCCCGTGTCACACACATGTGCCCTGCTCCTGCACAACACCCACGACCAGCCAGCACAAGAGGTCTCCAACTACCACAAAGGAGCCCAGGGGAGGTGAAACTGGCACACAGCAGTGGTTTCCTGAGGAGGGGAGGAAGGATAACCAGGCATCTTCTGAACTATACTGAGGTAATTTTTTTTTTTGCTATTATTTTCAGCAGCCAGAGGCTGCTGGGAGTGGTACACAGGAGGCAGCAGCAGCCTGTGCTGCAGTTCAGACTCTGAGAGTGTTTCCCTGAGCTCTGCTAACAGCCATGGGGTCAGCAGGGACAAATCCATGTGCTCAGGCAAAACACTGGAGGAAAAAAATCATCCTTCTGGCCATAGTATGATGTCTCCAGCATGGGAGCATTTGCTACGAGCCAATGGAGATGCTTGGGCAAGCAGAGGTGTGTTGAGGGGTGGCCATGGTTCTGTAACTCACCTTCAGGATGAGTTCCTTGGCTGAGTGGGACATGAGGATCCTGTCACACCAGGCTGGACATCTCGTGTTCATGTACTGCTTCCCCTGGCTGGAATCCTCGCTGTAGGGGTAGCTGCAGAGACATCACGGGCACGTCAGCAGCAACTCTTTGCAAAGCAAAACCACTTCAAGGAATATGATGCCAACTACATCAGATTCTGTGCCTTTATATGAAACCAAGTTGACAATAAGTGAACCATTTTGCAAAGACATGTGGAATTGAAGCTGATTAAACAGCAGCCATGCTGTGGGGTCATTATGACCGTACTATGGGATTTCTGTGCATTCTGTGCTTCTAAAGGCAACAGCAAATGTTTATTTTGACCTGCAGAACAGCCTGAAATCATTTAACTCCACCTGCCTGTGTGAGCCACAGGCTGAAATCACCTCAAGCAGCAGCAGCCTGTGGTTCAGCTGTCAGGAGGCTGAGGCCAAAGCTTTCCTTGTTTCATCCCGACATTCATTCATTTAATATGATGGAGGGGTTGAGTTTGCTGGTGGCTTGTCACCCTGTAAAGCACACTTTTCTCCTAGCCCATTTCCAAAATGGCCAAAGAAGGGCTTTGGAGGAACCAAGAGGGTCTGTGACAGGCTCAATTTCTCCAGTACTGGGCCTGAATGAAGTTTGTCCTTGCTAAATGTCTTTAAACAAGAACCACATGGTTGCTGCGTATTATCTACACATGGAGGTGTGGGTGTATTGAAAATGACATTTGCATTTTCTCCTGCTCATCACTCAACTCACAAAGGAAATACCGATGTATTTCTTGATGTGTTTGTTAAAATAACATTTCTGGTATTGTAACAAAAGGGTTTGCATGCTTGAAGAGAAACTTATTTACCACCCTGCTTGGTGTGACACCCTGAAATGGAGACATGCAGCTCTCCACCAAATGGGTTTACAAGCTGCACTGCCATTAAAGAGATTAGCCATGGCAAACATCCAGGAGAAGCCAAGTGAACGCCTTGGAACAAACCAGTGATCTCAGTACCTTTTCCACCTCATCAAACCTAACAAGACTCATTTTCAAAACATATTATGAGAATTCAATTTGCTGCTTCACTGACACACAGAAGTACAGCTTATTTCTGAGTGTCTGTGAAATGCTTTGATGATGTAATGCTATCAGTAGCAGAAGCTCTTTGTCTGCAGTTTAAGGGTTGGCTTTTCCTGGTAACCTCTTACTTTAGTTACTCAAGAACCTGCACAAGTGAAGCTACTTTTTATGACATCAGGTATATGATCAATCTCATTCCATATAATCCTTCCTTTTACAGCACTAACTGTATTATGCCTTTTAAAGTATATGTTCTGTACCTGGAATGATCTGTTACTGCTGTGTGTTAAAGCATTTCATCTGAGAGCCTATATTCTGTGAAATGGTATTTATCAATGTGCTTTATTGATCTTTACATTTTCACAGGGTGCAAACTTCTGCCAATTTTTCAAGGCCTTTAGTGCTGATCACCCAGTCAGGAAGTTACCATACTTTACAAATATCTTTGACAAATCAGATTTCTAATGGCACGGACAGAGATGAAAATAAATGCTGCAGAAGTTATCCCAACAAAATGATCTGTAGGCAATAACTTAATACAATAAAGTGGGGTGAGGCAGCATCCTTCCCTGGGGCCAGCAGCCTGGAGCTGCCCAAAGAAGGCTTCTCCCTCCCCACCTCCACCCTCTGGCTCTGCAGGTCCCCCCTCCCAGGGAAATGCTGATACAGAAAACAATCCCAACATAGAAAAATCACAACTAGATGCACGCTCAAAAATAAGAGAAATTATTTGCTGTCATCCTTTGTGCTCTAGAAGGGTGATATGGTCTCAGAAAGGGATGGTAGCTAACTAAATATGACTCAAAATTGCTGGGGTTCTTTTCTGGTGACAGAATATTTAACATATTTATCTTATTGTTTGCAAATAAAAGTGGCTGGGTTGAAGGCAAAGCCCATCATCTATTCAAAATGTGCTTGACTTTCTGCCTAATGCGAGCATAAAGATAATCCTGGGCTTTAACCATTTCCAATCTCTTCCACTGTCCAACTCTCCCTTCTGTCAGGCATCAGGAGCTGTAGTGTTCCTGAGGTGATGTTCACTGAAGGGGAGCCCTGTCTGCAGCCCCTTGGCACAGAAACCATCACCTCCTTCCCATTTCCCACCCCAGGGCCACAGCCACAAGAGGTGTGATGGCCCCAGGGGCTGTGGACCAGAGGCAGAGCTGTGTCCCAGGGAAGGGACAAGCAGCACCTCTGGCCTGGGGACTGCACCTCATTGCTGCAGAAACAGATGCTCTGCTGTACAGCCCACTAAAACTAAAAAAGGTCATGGGACAGAATACACAGTAAAGAATAAACTGATTCGAGACCAAACAGGGCTCTAGCAGAGTAAGGGAATGGAGCCAGAGAGAATAATTTCAAAGGAGAAACACTATTCCAGGAGTAAAGGAGATTTGACCTGTCTCTTGGCAAGAGGTGTGACTGCCAGAGCAGAGGGTCTGCCTGAGAAAAATACCACACAGAGGACATCTGAGACACAGACATATGTCCCACCAGTAAATTACATGACAGCCTAATGCAACAGCAAACAAGAACAGGTCACTTTAAGGGAATGATTAATACAGGAGATTGCTGTGCACGCAGACTTATCTGAAAGCAAACCTTGTAGGTGGGTGGGAACTCTTGCTAAAGTCAGCCCCTATCTTTGCTGTACAACAGCTACAAGAATAATTATAATAATTAATGGTGAGCAGTGATAAAGGTAACAATTGCCCACCTGTAAGTTGAGTGACCACAGAGTCCTTCCCTCTTTTTCACACCTAGTGCCTTTAGCACCAACTGCTGATGGCCACAAACTGGGCTGCTGTTTGTGCTTTCAGTTTGAAATCCTCAGCAGTGTTTGGTTGCCAGTGGCTAAGGTTGCTATGGGCTACCTTAGATTACAAAGGGGAATGAGATGAAAACATGAATATTAACGCCACAAAGTAAAAAGGTCTCTAAAATAGAGAAGTGGTTGAATAACCTCTGAAAAATGCTCTGTTAGAGGGGTCTTTACATTCACATTCTTGTTTTGAGGTGCGTGTGGATCCTGTGGAGATGCTGCTGTTAGATGGTGTGGGTAAGAGAGGTCAGAAGCAGTTTGGGGATCTCCCCACACACCACATTCATTGGGAAGACTCCTGAAGTGAGCAGTCACTCACATCTACTGAGACATTGCAGAAATCCACCTGCATGTGCATCAAGATGAATTTACTTGCTGCCTCAGTATCATTCCATTCATAGCTACAAATTCAATTTACAACTACAACGCACTAACTATATTATCATATAATTATTGTTACATACATAATCATGATCTGTAGCTATCAATGTTAATATAAAGTTATATATAAAATTGCACAAACGTAAAATTGCACAAATGCCACTTGCAGGCTGCTTGGGAGTTTGGAAACTTACAGTGAATGGCTGTTTCCAAAGGGCAGAAAGTCAAATTGCTGCTAAATAAAACCAGTTTATACCCCTCTAAGGCTGAAGTGGTAATTCTGAGGATCCTCATCCATCCACCACCCTACCAGCCATGCCCAGGCTCTAGTAATTGTTCCCTGAACTCACCTCTGCTGCCTGTGGGGTGACAGCATCCTCTACTGTGTACATCTGTCCTTCTGACCTCCTGCTTGCTGTATTCAAAATGGATAACCCAACACAGACAGGCTTCATGGGTAGGAGGACACCCACACAAAAGCCCTACAGGGAGCTTTGCTCCTGAAACCTCATTTTGAACCAAAGGGAAACCTCTCCTGTCAAGTTTCAACCCACAGTAAAATGTAATGGTCATTATAAACTTATAAAGCCTTGAAAAAGAGCTTTTAGTGACTTAAGCCAGGACTGTAAGGCTGTATTGATTTAGCCACATTGTGGTTTTATGCAGCCTTTCACAATGGACAGTCAACATAGCACACCTTCTCACACGGGGTTCAAACAAAGGTGCAGCTTCATTCAAAAGATCAAACAGCACAAAAGATCTCTACTAACTTGTTCTGGAGGGCAGCAGCTTCCTTCCAGTAGTCTGGAAATAAGGTGAGACTGGGCCATCTGGCCATTCCTATGGTTTTCTCTGTGCTCCCTCATTACTCCAGGTCATCCTGGCCCAGCCTCCCTCCTGTCTCTGCAGCCCTGTCTCTCAGCAGCTCCATTGCCAAAGCTTTTCTCCTCTTTCTCCTCCTGCCAGACTTGCTCACTCACGGGGAGGCTTCACTTTTCCCAGTCCTTGCACCACTGCCAGTTTTGCTTCTAGTTTAGGGCTTAAGGCTTTAGACCTTGGCCAGATGTTCACAACATTTCACATACAGATCAAGAGCACAACTTGGATCTAAAACTATTCACAGCAAACTTCTGATCTTTGCCTGAGAGCAGGATGACACCAAACCCTACTGACAGAAACAGCTGAAGAATCTGAGCACCATTCATGCAACAATGTGCTTCTGCCAAACCTTGTTCTGTATGAAGGCACTGATGTTGGCAAAATCAAGCAGAAGAATATTTCTGTTAAAAAATTCCTATCTATTTTTCTTCACCTCATTCTACCCTAACCAGGTACACAGCTAATGGAATAACCCACGAGATGCACAGGCTGATGTTCCTCTGTGATCACACTCAGTAAGAACAATTGAGAGCAGCATGAACCCCTCTGTGCATACCTCCATTGTCCCCAGGGACCAATACCATCAGCATGGCAGCTGGCTGATGAGAAATAATGAGATTATGATAACAAAAAGGCAAGCTTTCCAAATTTTCTCTTAGCGTATGCCAAAAACATGGCACTGTCCTATCTGTCCATAAAGGACAAAAATAGCAATATTTAAGAATGTTGCATCTATTTAAAAAAAAGAAATATGTTTTTATTTATTATTTCATGTTACTTTTAACTTTTTTTTTGTGTATGCAGCTGTGACATTTGACTACTTCACTTTTGGAAAGGGGCCACTGTACTGATACTGCAGATTCCCTGAGGACAGCAGTGCCCTCTGCAGAAACCTGGGCTCTGTAGGATGGCAGCTCCTGGCTCTTCATGGCTAAGACTCACCCAAGGGACAAAGCTCATCAAAACCATGCAAGTGTACTGAGAAAGCCAAGTCATTCCAACAGTCTGAACAGCTACAGAACATGGTTAGGGCACAGGGCAGGGAGTGCCTCTATGGCTGCACACCCCTTTATGGGGTCACCTGTGTTGTGTCTAAAGGAAGCCCCACGTCCCCAGTGCCCACCAGCAGTCTGTGCCAGGCCTGGGGGGATGAGCACAGGCACTGACACACATGGACCCTCCTTGGGAAGAAGAACAACCATGTTTGAAAGGAATGAAAATCATTATTGTCAGAACAGCATGGATGGAACACTCACTTCTTACCTACAGCACTACTGACAATGGTGCTTTAGCCAGTTAGTGAAATCAAAGGATTAGATATGAATCTTACCTGGGAGGGAAGGAGATGTCCAGTTCATACAATCTGTCTTTGAAGACTGACAGCTCTCTGTCAAACTCTAAAAGCTATAAAAGATAGAAAGAAAGGCACTTGCTCATTAATGTCAAACTGAAGCAATCTAAAAACACTACATTACAAAAAAGGAAACAAGGAAATAAACAGAGACTTTGATTACACAGCTCAGGTAAATCCTTCATACAATTGTTTCTAAAACTCAGTGCAAAACCAGTACTATTTTGAAAGATAAACAGTTCACCAAGGAATGTGTTTCAAATGTTCCTTTCTATCTCAGTGCAATACTTAACACCAGCTCTTCACAGCAGTGACCTGCAGGTACACTTTCTATTTCCAGATGAGTATTATTTTTTCAAACTTCATTATCAGTCTTTCCCAAGATAAGCCAGACTATCAGGAAAGCAGTAGGGCCCAATGATATGCTGAGCAGCCCATAGACATGGCAGCACACATTCAGCTGGGATAAGCAGGTACAACATGCAGAGGGATGTGCACATCAGCCCTGCAGGTGCAGTCAGAGAGCAGAGGGGTACGTGACAGTGGGCAAAGCTTGCTCTCAGCTGGAACACAAGGAGGTATTTAACAGACATGTTCACAGGTGGAGACTAAATGTCCTGTTTAAATATTAGTGCTTGCCAGACATGTTTTCCCCCAGACCTCTACAGAGAAAACATCCTCAGTCTTTTGTGCATAAGCACAAACGTGCTTGCACAAGTCCATGATCACCATCCACACCAGACCAAGAACTGTTGTGATGGACATAAACCTGACATCCCAGAGAATTAGGGAGGGAAAAGACACAAAGCTCACCATGGACTGGGCTGCTGGTGGCAGCTCCAAGTGCCACTCTCAGCTTGGAGGAGCATCCCACAGGATGGCAGCTGTTTGCCCACTGTCCATTAATCATGTCCCCTCTCACAGCTGTGCTGATACCATTGTATGAGTGGCAGAGGTTTCCCAAAGAAATGAGATTGTGTCCCTCTCTCCCCTCTGCCACCTCATAAATCATTCCTGAAGTGTGCAATTAGCAGCTACTTGTACACATTAATTATCTGTATGAGCAGCAGGTACCTGAGCCACCTGCACTGTCACTGAGCCCCCTCCCCACTACACCAGGTTCCCAAATCAGGGGCAGCTTTCCCAACTGGAGAGTGTCTGACACTGAACTGTCACGGGATGTCAGCAAAGAGTTTTGCAATGCAAGAAATTTGTACATGTTTTAACATGTGATCAATAGCCAAGTATAGAAAATGTTGGAATAAATATTTATAAACGCCTGTGTAGAAACTTCCAGCATGAATCTAGTAACATGTTCAACCCTAACGAAGTTGAGATGGTCCAGCCACTGTTCCTACTGCAGCAATCTCAACACAGTGCTGGGAAGTGGTTCATGGTGCACCCTCCCAGCCTGCACATACAGACCTAGCACAGCCACAACCTTACACATATTATCTGCCTGACACAACTCTTAACACAGGAAGAAAAAAAAAATCTACCATCCTCATTAAAACTTTTCTTTGAAATACCTATTAGCACAGTGCAAATATATTTTTCTGCCACTGCCAATCAAACAGACAGGAGCAGAGAAGTGTCAGCACCAAGAGAAAGAGGCTGTTTCTGAAGTGTGAAACTGAATCAAAGAACAATTGCTGCCCAGAACACAATGGTATAAATTACTCATGGGCATCCCGAGGGCTGGGGTGTTAAACATGCATTGTCCTCTCAAACCCATCCAACACATTCAGGTTGCTCTTGCTGCCATGGTCTCTGCAAAGTGACTACAGCCCATGGTGATGGGACTGGGAGCTCTGAGGAGTCCCTGTAGTGTTTATGTGAGCTGTGCCAGTGACACTGGTGAGCTGGTGCCAGGCTGCTTTGTGCAGCACACTCACAGCCAGGCAGAGGGAGGGACATCTTCAGTCTGAAGCGACAAAGCCAAAATTTCAGGGAGATGTGGCTGGATGTGAGAGCTCAGCAGGTGCCCAGAGTACATGAAGGAATGCTTGCTGTGCATCATTCATCCTCAAGTGTGCAAGAACTTTTTTCCCTGGATTATTTACACAAACTTATATTTCTTGCAGTATGTTAAACAATTATTAAACTGCAACAAATTCTTTATTTTTGCCATAAGGGGATGGTGCTGCATGTTTTAACTAGTATTGTTTTGAGATTAAAAGCACCTGGGTTATCATTTAAGCCTGTAATCTCAAGATGGAAGATTACTGGTGAAAACCCAAGGCATTCACTAGGTCTGTCTTGTCCCAAACTGTGACCAATGTCACTTCCAACCCAACTCAGCAGGAGGAGAAACAGAACCTGACCGGGTGTCACTGAGTCATGTTGCTGATGACAGGGACAAGGGTGTCTCCTTGGCTCTACAGAGAACAAATGGACCTCAGTCAGGGTCAGACAATACTAAGGCCTAGCCAAGGATCTCACAGGTTTTGAATTTCAAATCATGTCCCAGCGTATCTAAGGAGACCACACTCTGACCAGATTCTACTCATAGCAATTTTCAGGACAATCTTCCCACATATTTCTTCACTGTACACTAAACTACACTGTGAATGTCATTGCTGTAACAGTAACCATGAGTATGTCTGTCACTCTAAATGCCTTAAAAATGACAAAGAAATTAAGTCCAATACCTAAAAATCAATATATTGTTCCATTTAATTTACTCATTACAAGATCATCCTTAAGAACCAAATCTTGAAGTTGTAACCTGACAGGCTGGGGTAATCTGAGCAATTACACTGAGAATTTAAAACGCTCTGGCTGCAAGTTAATTCCAGAAGGACATGTCACACACAGCTCACAAGATTCTTTTTTCCCCAACCCAGTGGTGCTCACTCTGCTTCAGCAGCGTTAGATTTGGCCAAAGAAAACAATTAACCACAATATTGAATTCTGTTATTGTGTAGTTTGATGTGATCAGAGTTTGGCCAGCTGCAGAAATCACACTAGTTTTGGTAGCTTGAGCTTGTAGGGAAGAGGCTCATCAAAAGCCCACGTCCATGGGGGTGCTGCAAGGGACATGTGTAGACCTTCTAGAACATCCACTGGAGTAGAACAACGGCAATTACTCATCAAGACCTACAGACCAGAGTCAGAGTGGTGGTAGATCAGAAGGTGAGATTAGCAGCATTCATCAAACCCATCTGCAGGGCCCACCAGAGAATTCACAGCTGTGAAAGGGAAATGAAGTTTCAGACCAAAAAGACAAGATGGCATACAAAAGTGACCTCAGAGATGAAAATATCTGGATGCTGGTCACTGCAGCCTCCTTTGCCAGCCTTGTCTAGCACAAGTATTTTTCAAGAGACTTAGCAAATGCAGTAATTTTATCCAGTCAAAGAATCAGCAGTTTGGTGACTTCAGGGGTGTGTGGGATCCTGCCACTCACTCGGGCCGGACTTGAAAGCCACTGTTTGCTTTAGCCAAGATTTCAGAAAATAATCCATCACTATATATTTGGAATCTTAATTGTCATTCTCTCCTAAAGCTATTCTTTAAGATCATGTTTCGGCAAAAAAATTAAAAATTATTGCATATAAGTGTGCCAATTACAGTTTCTGTATATTATTGTACTTCTGCATGTGCCTGTTATTTGTCCACACATCCTGAGAGACAGTCTCTGTCAGGCTGTCAAATCCTAACTCCCGGAGAAACATGGACCCAGGGCACAGGGGAAGGGGTCCCACTGTGGTTTGCCTGGGTCAGAACACTCACTGAAAATCTTTCCTAGCAGTGGATGCTCCTCCAGGAAAATGCTGTTTTGCTCTTGTTTTGATAACATGGCTCTCTCCGAGCAGACATTCCAGTGTTTAAACATCTTCTAGTATGTAACTCTGCAACTCTGTTAAAAAACTGCTCTGGAAAATGCATTTTAAAGTAACATTTCTGTAATGGAAATTTTAGATTGCTTAAAATGTCTAGAGACAAGCCAACTATACCTCGACATCTATTGATGGCTGGAGTAATCACTGCTCCAGGGTGGTACCTGGGAGCTCTCCAGGGGGTACCTGGAGAAAGCAGAAGGACTTGCAGAGTCCTTCCTGAAAAAGAATTCAGCACCTTTCTCTCTTTATCTGGATTGCAGGGTGCTTCTGTACATGTACAGATCCTGCCTCAGGGTTTACAGCAGCTGTAGGGAACAGGATGGGGGCAAAAGAGTGTGCAATAATCTCTCTAACACCAGAATAATTCTTTTCTTTGAAACATGAGGCTGGCAGCAAGGAGCAAACCAAGCAGATCCCAACTGGCTCCTGCTTGCAATCTGGCTTTACCTTTATGTTTGCTGGGGAGAACAATTAATCACTATCATTTCCTGTCTCTGTCATTACTCACTTTGCAGTTTATCCAGTGGCCCCTCAACTTACTGCTAACTTAAGCAAATGCATTTCCAAACACGGAGATACTGCTTTTTGAGTAAAACAAAGCCATTTTCCTACTGGTACTTCATGAAAATCAGGCATCTCAGGTGATCACCTAAAATAAAAGAGGCAGTTTCAGGATGCACGGTCCTGGCTAAGGATGGTCCAAAGCAATCAATTTCCTTCCTCTATCCTAATTTGCCCTTATACATCACATTCAGGATTTTATCTGGACAGGGGCTGGGTGGCTCAGTGGATAAACCTCTGCCTTTTCACCTCTAGGATCATGGTTCAAGTCAAACCCTGATGAAATGCACTTGATCGTCCTAATCTAGTTCCTAGTGGACAGTATTCCCATTATCTTTAAAAGGGTCAGAGCCAAGGCCATTGGAAGAGTGCATTGTGCTACATCTTGTCTGTTGATTAATACATTTTCAGTGATGCCAGAACCTTAACCTTCATGAGCACACACACATTCTCACAAAGAGCTTAATAAAGGACCCTCGTGAACCAAGTCTTTCCTCTCAATTTGCATATCATTGCAGGATTTCCTGGGAATATTAAAAACTCCACAAATAAACTTCTCATCGTTTAAAAGCATGTTTGCCTGAACTGTTTGTAATAACACCTCTAAGTTAATTAGAATGATAACAAATCACTTTAAGCCATTACTTGGCATAGGGAGAACAAGACCTTTAGAACTCAATCCATTTTTACAGCACATTATAATTTCTTTCTCACACCACACCAGATGAAGCTAAAACACACTCAAAGAATAAGGGGATCCACCCTCAAAGGTTGATCTCACTGTTGAAAACACAGAAAGGGAGTAAGAACATGTTCTCTGTAGAAGGTATTGCTTGCCCTCTGCAGCCAGAGCCCTGCAGAAGGAACACCAACAGCAACTCCAGGCCCTGGCTCACAACTGCAGCAGGAAACAGAAGCACTTGCATTTCAAGAATATCCAGGTTGGAGCCCACTGGGCTTTTCTGCATAACTCTCTCCAGCCTGTTTCAGAATTGATGCTGGGAACAGCAACAAATGTCCTGGGAGCATGTGACCAAGTGAGAGCTGCAGCCTCCTCACACCCCCCTCTCCCAGCACTGAGGTCCCTGGAGGGCACAGCCCTGGAGGGCTCTCAACTTCCTGACAGGTCCACAGACACAACAGACACTCTCCTCAGCCTGCTTTTAGTAGGAACAACATCAGGTTTGACTCTTAAGGCAATTAATTCACTCATTACTTTTTTTTCACTCTTGTAATTAAACATCTTAAGGCCAGAACTTTAGCGTGGTTGATATCAAACATGGGAATGTCTGTACCACTCCTCATTTCTGACTATGCTTAACAATTATAAAACTATTTCTAATGACTAAATCATTCTCTGGTAGTCATCATGAGATTTTACATTCTTCTATTTAACTGACTCCTGAAGAAATGGCATTTCTCTTGTGGTTCTTCTGTACAAATCAGTAACGTGATTGTATTTTTTCCATCAAACAGTTATCTCTGGCTTGTTCTCCTTTCAATTGTTTTGAATTTAACAGGAAATTACCAAACGCAAGATATTTTGATAAAGACACCTATAGCCTGATTTACCATGAAAGATTAAGGAATTAGGTAAAAGATAAGGTCCTTCTGACATGCTGGAACTCTAATGTGCAATTCTAAATGCAGGGAGCAAATACAGAGACAGCTCTGCAATGCTGCAGGTGTTTTCAATAGGTTTTTTCTTTTTTTTAAGCTCTATACAGCTGAAATAAAATGACAGGGAATGGTTGCAGCACTTTGAGGTAACAAATATAAGTAATTGCTAAGCAGGCATTTGAACAAGCTACAGCTGAGTCTCCATCAGCCACAAAACAGCCTGGAGAAATGAGAGCTGACAGATTACTCTCTGCACTTCAGACCAAATTCCTGTTAAACGGATCATTTGTATCTAGATCAGATTTTTCATAAAAATACTCACTTTTACAAATATACATTATGATTCTTTTTGTTGATTACAATGTAAAAAAGAAGGAAAAGCACTGAACGGACAATGATAAAGTAGCCTGTTGATAATAAATATTTGTCAGATCCGTGCACATTCCAATGTTACCGAAGAGATACCACACTGATAAAAAAAAACCCCACACTCAGAAAAATCAATGGATTTTGAGCTAAAGCAGTTGCTAAACACACAGAAAACATCTTTATCCAACAGCCACAGAGCTGTGAAAATTCCCAAGCCTTGCACTGGCACCGCTAAGGAAAATTTAATCTTCCCAAATACTCATCAGGGCACTCCATCCTGCAGATCTGACAGCCCCACTTATAATTAATTATACAATTTCGATGGGAATATCGACTAAACAAAGCTATAAATCATAGAAAAAGTCAATAGGCATGGACACATTCAATCATGTCCCGACCAATGATTACTACTCTTAAAATACAATAATTATTTTCAGGAGCCAGCTTGAATTAAATTCCTGTCAGGCTGGTACAAGACCGGCGGGTGATGAAGGATGCGATGGATTTTTTGGGTTGAATTTGGCACAGAGACATTTATCCTTTCGGATAGGTAGTTTGTTTTTAGTGATCATGGTGCTGCGTGTTTAACTAGACCATGAAGATTAGATTATCTCCAATGGCTCATTATATCGTTTATCTTTTCCTTCCATGTTTGATGTGGAAGATTTCCCGTTCCTTGATGCATGAATGAAATAACTGCTGATTTTGAAAGGGAATGGGCTGAAGTGGGATCCTGCCTGGGCCAGGGCACAGCTCCTCATGTGTGCAGGCAGCCAGCACTCACACAAATCCCACCAGCCCAGCCACAAGGCACCAAGTGCAGCAACAGCAGAGGGCAAGCCAGGCTTCCCACAAAGCCAGGACACAGAAGATGAATCCCTCAATCTTCTTTTACTTTGGGTGTGGGGAAGAAAAGTTATTGAGGAAAGGATTGAAGAAGGAAGGGAGATCTTGTCTCACTGGTCAGCCTGCACAAACCACTTGGATACACATCGCATTCTCTAAGGGTTGTCTTTGCTTGGTGTCTGTCCCTTGCTCCTCCAAAGAGCTGAGAGCTCACCACAGGCTGGCACACATGGGCAGACAAGAGCTGGCACACGTGAGCAGAGCTCTGCTTGAGCCAGCTCAAACAGGCAGAAGGTCTGGCCACTGACACCCACGATAGGGCTCACACCTGCAATTCCTGCTGCTAACCTGGGCATTGGTTTGCCTTGCTCTTTGGGACACTTGATGTTTTTTCTTTAGCTAGATAACACCTAGGAACCCGAGATAAAACCGAGAAAGCTGCAAGCAGTGGTATTTTCCAAAACAAGAAATAAAATCACCTTAAAGAAGACACAAAGCCATCCTCCACAGAAAAAGCGAAGTCCTCATTACAAATCAGAACATTCGTGCTCCCTGTCTGCTTCTTCCTTGTAGAACACTCTATACAATGGCCCAAACAGCGCCAGTCTGCTGCAAGGTTTGAGCTTTTATTCTATCAATTCACGTGTCCCTGTTCATAGAATGGTTTGGGTTGGAAGGGACCTTCAAGATCATCTAGTTCCAATCTCCCTGCCATGGGCAGGGATACCTCACCTCCTGAGGTTGCTCAGTGCCTCATCCAGCCTGGCCTTAAACACTTCCAGGGAGGGGACATCCACAGCCTCTCTGGGCAATCTGTTCCTCACAATAAAGAAATTCTTTCTTATACTCAGCCTAAATTTCCCCTCTTCCAATTTGCATCTACTACTCCTAGTCCTGCTATCACATATCCTATTAAAAGTCCTACTCCAGCCTTTCTGTAAGNCCAATCAGTGGCTTATTTTAATTAAGTTTTATTGATTTTTATATAGAATGCTATATACCACAAATATTTATGATGCAATAAGCTTTAAGACAGGAGACAAAAATGTTAAAGAAATTGGTCTCCACTATTTAAAGATTCCTTGCATATTCCTCTTTGTATACTCAAAAAACCCAGATATTTCTAGAGCAGCTTTGCATTGGAGGTTTTCCTAAGTTACTCTGGTGTACAACAAAGAGCTGGTAAAAGAAGCAGGATGCTTGAATAAATGCAGACCAGAGGACAGAGAAGTCAACTGTCACATCTATTTAGTTACTGGTTTTGCTACGGAAAAGAAAGACAAACAGATACCAAGTTTAAGAAGTGACACATAATAGCAGCTAAGTGAGGAGGAAATGTGGGCAGTTATTGTGTTAGATGAACTGTACCTTCTCATTTGTAGGATTGATAAGGGGCTGGTAGAGAAATAATTTGTATGTGAGTTTGCAACTTAATCTTTCAAAAGTGTTTAGCAATGAACTTACCGCTGTGCCGTTGTTATCTCTAAATACATCTTGATTAAAATAGTCAAAGAGCTTCTTTTCTAATTGTAGCATGACCTAAAAAAAAAAACAAACCAACATTGGAGAAAAGTCAGAAAAACTCTTGTCACCTACTGACACCCAGAGCTGGAAGTGACACTCCCACAGACAGGGAGGTCCTAAAAGATTCAGGGTGCTTTTAGAGCAATGAGCAGAGCATTAGGTGGGACAATCCATAGCCCCTCACACTCCTCCTTCAAATTACCAGTTTGAAACAACTACATTCATGCTTTGTAGTAAAGAAGAGCAAGATTTAAGAAGGCTACTTGTTTAGCCAGGGGCACAGAGGCAGCTGTTTACCTTTCGGTCATTATCAGATTCACGAAATATCAGCTTGACCACTTCATTGGTGTCAGCTGCCCGGATGGTCTGCATCGTCGCCTTCGCACACAGAGTCTACGCAGAAACACAGAGGAAGAAAGGAAATCAGTTTATACAAAATTTAAGGCTATGTTTCATTCAGCTGTCTCCATTTGCAGATCTACTCCCTCCTGGAAGTGTGATTTGCTGTAGCTCACTAGACAAAACATTGCTAATTTAAATTACTTCCACTCATGACAGATTTAAAGCAGTAAGTGGAGGGAATGAGGAAAAGGCAATATTAAGAAAGTAGGGGCCAGGTAAGTTAAATGAGTGTTGTAGCCCAGCCCCTCACATGCCTAATGGTGCAGCACTCACACTCCCACTGCTGAAGGTCCTACCACCCCCCTAAGGGCTGGAGACCACCCTGGCACCACACTTCTCTGCCTCTAATCTTGTTTCCACAAATTCTGGCCTTGTAATTAACATTCTGAGGAGACAATGACAAGTATACAGCCTGACAAAGTCCACTCTGGGCAGCAGGCTCCCCACCTCCACCTTTCCCAATAAGGGACAACACCAAACTTCTAGACATTTTAAGGACTGGGTGTCTAAAACATATTACAAACCGATATGTCAGCAGGCAGAGAGGTGGGTGTGCATTTCTGAGGAGGTGCCAGGCCTTGAGCAATTTGCCATTTGCCTGCTTGGGGGCCAGTTTCAATGACAACTAAAGCTGATGCAGAGAACAACACAGAACCACTGAATGGTTTGGGTTGGAAGGGACCTTAAATTTCACCTTGTTCCAACCCCCTGCCACAGGCAGGGACACCTCCCACCACACCAGGTTGCTCAGTGCCTCGTCCAGCCTGGCCTTAAACACCTCCAGGGACTGAGGGGGCATCCACAACCTCTCTGGGCAACCTCTTCCAGTGTTTCACTACCCTCACCCTAAAGAATCTCTTTCTTATATCCAACCTGAATCTCCCCTCTTCCAATTTACATCCATTATTTCTAGTCCTCCCATCACGTATCTCAGCAAAATTGCCAGCCCAACCTTTCTGAAGTGACTCTGAGGTCCCCCCTCAGCCTGCTCTTCACCAAGCTCAACAAGACCAACTCCTTCATGGTGGGGAGGGATGACATGACAAATATGACTGGAGGAAGNNATGTAGTGGGAGGTGTCCCTGCCTATGGCAGGGGGGTTGGAACTCGATGATCTTTAAGGTCCCTTCCAACCCAAACTATTCTATGATTCTATGAGATGGCAGGTCAGGGCAGGAGAAGCTTTGCAGAGCCCTGGGGACTCCTGCTACCACCGCTGTCGGGGCCAGCCCTTCTCCCTCGCACCCAGTCACCCCTCCGGGCACACAAGTACCCCTCTGCCATCTGTGTTGGCGGTGGGCGGTGAGGTAATCCCCCGGCGGCCATTGAAATTCCGAGCACAGAGCAGTTAATCGGGTGAGGCCGGCAGCAATGGCGCCGGGGGCTCATGTGTCACAAATCAGTCTGGTCCCCATTAGAACAAGCACCGAACAAACCAAAGCGGAAAACCCGCCGGTCTCTAAAGCCAGTTTCTAAAGCCCTAACAAATCGCTCCATCTTTCACTCATTTAAACTTTCCAAATGAGGGTCAATATGGTCCCCGAGCATCCAAATGCTAATGCGCTTAAGTGCGCTTAAGCAGCTTTCCGCGCTGAATGGGCCAAAGAAGGGCTCCAAAAGACAAGGCAGAGTTACTGTCACTGTCAAAAAGTCATTGTAGCCACCCCCGGAGTGGGCGCAATTCAAGAAATTCATGATTTCTGTCTCTTAAAGGCATCTGCTTGAGAACATTTTTTTTCCCGAGCTGCTTTATCTCGCAACCTCAGGCCCCCTCTAAAGGAAACAAACCCCGCAGCAACTCCTCAGAACTGATAAAGGCCCCGCAGACCTTTCCGCTTGCAAATTTCACACACACACACACACACACACAAAGTTACCTTATTCACACACAAAAAGTGATTGGGCAAAGGTTCATTTCTCATACAAGCCGCAGCTCTCCTTTTTTCCTCC
This sequence comes from Turnix velox, assembly GCA_013400935.1. Taxonomy (NCBI): domain Eukaryota; kingdom Metazoa; phylum Chordata; class Aves; order Charadriiformes; family Turnicidae; genus Turnix; species Turnix velox. The sequence goes on along the minus strand of VZTY01012135.1, from coordinate 61,498 downwards.
TCCTTTCAATTTCTACAGTCGCACTCAGCCAAGCAGAAACCTTCTGCCTTTTCACACCCTGCTTATGGGGGATTTGCTGCTGCCCAAGAAATCCAAACGCCATGAAAACACACTGCTGCTTTTTGGGTAGTGCCTCTAACTTACTCTTACAAAGTCAGGAAATGGGAGATCCAAACTCTACCCACGTCGTCTTTCTAAAAAAAGCCTTTTTTTCCTTCAGAAACAAGATGAGGTTAAAAATTGTGCAGGAGAGCAGAGAGCTCAGTGTTCAGCTGTGTGAACAGCAGCCACATCTTAGCTAAGTTACTATGACTTTAATAGCAAGAAGCTTCCAGGAGCAGGAATTGAACTCTTCTTCAGAAAAGAATTGGAATGAAGTCCAAAGAGCTTTGCTGCCAAGATTTCCTGAGGTTACAGGAGGAAAGCACCAGACAGCAATCCCCTTCTTGGGCAAGAAGGAGCCGCTACAGCTCTGTCCCAGGTCTGCAGCTGCCTCCTCACATCCTCCTCTCACAGAGCACACTTCTGCTGCCAACTCACACCAATTCCCTTGGCATCTCTTACATCTTCAGCAGCATCAACTCCAATCTGGTTATTAGATGCACAGTGTAAGCCCAGCCACTCAGACCCTCTGCTTAACTGATAAAGCTCTGATGTTTCAATCCCACTCTCATCACTTTGGCTAACTTTCACAAGCACTGTTTTCTTCTGCCTCCAAGTAGTTTGCTCAATTGGCTCTTGCTCTGCACGTGAGGACAGAATCCTGAAAAGCAGAACATTCATTACTACTCACTCATCACCACGGATCCAAAGGGAAAGAAAAGAGATAATAGATTATCACTCTCCAAAATTTTCCCCACGGCATCATCTCATTCTCCCCGCCCCATGTCTTTCTAAGTATTCCTTCTCCATCACACACATTCACTCATGGATTCTAGTTTTGTCTGATTCCTGATCTCTTTGGACTCTCATTTCATCTTCCTCACCATGATCTCCACATCTGAGTGCTGCCTGTATTATCCAACAACTTCTGCCCCAGGACTACAAAGCACTGCTGGACTTCTGCAGGTTTTTAAGCTCTCTGTGTAAATTCACTCTCTGATATTGTTTCAAATGCATCCAGGACTTTTATCTGGATAAACCCTCTGCCAGTGAAACTGTGGGTGGGCTGCGGGTGCCCCTGGAGGCACAGGGAAATGGCAGGGCTCTTGGACAAGACACAAGCCATCAGGGTGTGGGCCTATTCCTAGGAACATTTTTTATCACACTAAAAAGAGCAGGGTTTTTTTGATAAAATGAATAAAAGATATCTTTGTAAAATATCGTGCAAGGTGTGGAGTCAAGGTTTACCACACTATCCCTGAACAAATGGCAGGATGGACTGACAGACCAGAGAGCCTATGACATATACCCCATAGAAAAAGATGACAACATCTAGAATATAACACTGTGGGGTAAAACATGACAGCAGGAAATGGCATGGCATGGTCTACTCACTCCATCCCTGGTATGGTGCTTCCAGTCAGGGTAAGCATGAAGGGTTTGTGCACCACAGCCATTGTCAGAGCTCCCTGCAGGACACTGCCTCCATCCAGTGGGTCCAACAACAACAAAGTGTGACCAAGCAGTGCAACAGGGCTGGGCAGAGAGAGAGCAGCACCTGGAGCAGCACTGACTCCACTCTGCTGCCAGGGAATCCAAAGGGATTTAATGCCACCACACAGGCTGGTCCTGCCTGACCTCACACCACTGAATGAGGACAGGGACAGACACCTCTGACACAGGCTTCCAGGGACCTCCTGTGCCTACAGATCCCCATCTGTCTGGAGGGGACAGGGGCTAAACTGCACAAACAAGCAGAAAGCATGTTGCACAGCCTCTGAAGCACAGATGAAATGCTTTTCCTTAAAGCCAACCAGGATTCAAACGTGCTGAAAAGCACCAAGAGCTCCCAGTTACACAGAGAGGGGGGGGAATGCAAGTTCAGAAGTGTTAATGCAACATAACTTTTAAGCTAATGGCCGAGGACTAGTTAGAAAGCTGCTATTCTTTTTGCTGCACCTTTAAGTGCAGTTAAATTCATTTGTCACTTGCTGGAAAGCCAAGAGGCTACAAATCTCCCCAAGCCCCCCTGGCGCTGAATAGTGGCAGGAGTGCTGTGTTCTGCCAGCAGAAAAGGTTTGTGCATCCCTGCCCGCAGCCACACACAACACTTTAACTCATCTGCCTCCCCATTCTCTGCGGCCCAGGAGGACAAATTGCTCACTGTGGCTCCCTTTCAGAGGCAGCACAGCGCGCAAAGAATCATGACTGAGCAGAAACACAAGGAACAGGCGCATAAAAATTCATCACTTTGGCCTCCTGACCTCTTGCCACTGGGCCTGGCAAACCCCATCTCAAAAAGTAGCACCCAGGGAGAGCTCAGCAGATCGGCCAAGTGAAATTACTGACAAAAAAAATATCTTGGACAGAGGAAAAACCCCACCAGATGCTTCATTGTCTTTGCAGAGAAGCGGTGCTGAAAAAGGGGGTGATCTACCACATGGCAAATCGGGTGGAATAAGGAGAGCCATTGTTTCAGGGCAGCTCTGTCACTTTACTGACTGCAGTACAAAGAGGTGTAAAGCAAGATTTAATCCTGACTTTTTAGTCAGCAGATTAAAACCAATCATGCCAGATGTCCACAAGACTGTTTAACATACAGAAAGCTTTTTCATACTCCACAAAATAGTGAAAGCTGTAATAACTTCTTCTTTATTTCCTCTAGAGGGGCCTTTTTCACTAACTTTGAGCCAGAGAAAAAGGAGGTGTTGTAATGGATTTTAAGATGTGCTATTAATTTTTACTCAAGCCTCAGTTCTTTTCCCTTTTGAGACAAAGCTAAACAAAGTAAATTCTTCTGTCTGTATGAAATCAGCCAGGTAAGCCCAGGAAAACTGCAGGGATGAGCCAGATGCCATTTCAGAAAGAACTGAGATCCACAGGACCAGAAATGGTGATGATCAGCACCACTCCCAGCAGTTTCCAGCTCCTTTCTCTAACACCTGAGGAGACTTCCTGTGGCTGTCACTGCATGCATAAACCAACATGATGATTGTTGTCCCCCAAAATATGAAATTCTCCCCATGAGCCAATGGCAGAGGTGCCCCCCAGTGCTATGGGGACATGTGAACCCATCCTGGGGTGTCCCTGTAACGCCCTGGGTGCTGTGGAGCTACATGAGGACCCCTGGACAGTGCTGTCCCAGGGATGGGACACACAACTTGTGTGGGAGGAGACATCATTGTCCATGTGGGACCAAACTCCTGAGTGAGGTCACTGGAGCTCCAACACACCAGTGTCAGTGGCTGATATTCTCATTTTAAAACACTCAGTGCTCTTATTTAAACTCACCTACAGAACCATTAAACACCTCACAGCATTTTGTCTGCCCATTTCTTCTAGTTATTGACAAATTAATCTCAAAAAATATTGCCACAAAGGATATCCCTGCCCAGGGCAGGGGGTTGGAACCAGATGACCTTTGAGGTCCCTTCCAACCCAAACTATTCTGTGATTCTATTATACAAATGCAATAAAAACCATTACAAAACTGCAAAAAAACCCCAAACAATCAGCACATTGGTGTGCTCCCCCCTGAACTTCCATCGCCAAAAACTTTGCTAAATTCAACAAAAATCAGAATGTACACTCAGTTTCTCCAATTAAATTTCAAATATTGTATGCATATAAGAAAAATAGCTGCCTTAATCTTTGGGGAAAAAAGCCATAGAAAAAAACCTCACTTTCCTCTAGAATTCCAGTATTAGCCTGTTTTGTATCACCCACACCATCTCCCAGAAGCTGTATGGCAGCAAGGTAGCACCTTGCTCAGTGTCCCTGATCCACCAGTTGCCTGAGGAAAAAAATACAACTTGCACATCCCATCAGTCCTTCCGTTACATATGCTGCTGAAATCCTCATTATAATCTCCTAAAATAAAACCAACCACCTTAATGAATTGTGGACCTAAAAAGAGGAGCCCTGAAATAAACTTTCTTCCTTGTCTAATTAGTCAAGACCTAAACAAAATCAGTTAAGACTTTATGGTATGTGAAGCAGAAGGCACTGCTTAGTTACACCTATCCTATGTTAAGGATGGAGAGAATTCCTTATTGGCTTTAAAGCACTTTAAGAGGCCAAAAGATGTGCCATGGAATAGCCTCATAGGGCTCCAAGGTAACTGTGGATGTTCTCACATGAGTTATATAAAACCAGGGTGTCACATCTGGACAAAGGGGTCAGTAGTTTTGGTTAGTTGTAGTCTGCAGCACTACAGCCCACCAGCAAGGGCATAAGCCCAACATCATGCTGCTTCTGGAAAATGTATTTTATTGTGTGAATTAAACTGTTGGTCCTTCTGCTGCTAACATCCTCCCTGTGCTCTCCTCACATGTGACTTTGGCAGAGCAGACACCCTCACTGTCCCACACTCGCTCTAACTCTTCTGGCACCTCCTTCTTGCACTAAAGGGCCATGGGATGGACCATCATCCCATGGCATTTTCTTTCTAATAAAATCCACCTGGAGACTCTCAAGCTGCCTAACAGGAATAAGCCAACTATGTGTAAACCCAACACAGAGATTTCTAATAAACACTTTTTTTTTTGCCACCCCTCAAGTCCACTTTGGAGTCTGTACAAAGTTAACATTCCAGTTTGACTCTCCACTTCTGAATTTCTTCAAGCAGGTTTTGTGGGTGGCCCTCCAGATACATTTTACCAATTTTTCATGCCCATCCCTCCAAATGTGACCCTGCTCCTGTGCTTTTATCTCTCTGACAACTTCACACAGGCAAACATGCAGCCCCTCTGATAGCATGAAATCGGAAACAATGGGCTGTAGGAACAAAAGGGAGGAGGGAGGCAGGATACAGCCCAGGTCCTGCCTGATTTTAGGCACAAACAGATGTTCGTAGGACCCGACATCCTGAGCAAGCTGAAAGGAAAAGCTTGTAAAAGAAATGGACCTTAAAAACAATGTATTGAAGAGTTTTAAATAAAGGCAAAGGGAAAGCAATATGGCTTTCAATGATAAATCTCAGCAAAGAAAACCAAAGTGGCACCATGAATTTCAATGGCGCATTTTTCTTTTTCAATGAACTCTACGGCTCATTTTGAAATCCAGGGATTGCTCCAATCTCAACTGGGTTTACAAGTCTCCCAGATCCATTAAAAGGTTACAATACATGCACCTCTCCTTGCCGCTCACTAATCACCATGCCTGGGAACACCCAGTGAAATATAGGCTAATGCTATTATTTTAAAAGCTGCTTATAGCTTAACAAAGAGGAATATGCCTAAAGAATCTTGATTGGAAAAGATCTCAGACTAGCAGCAGCAACAAATTATGTCCAATCTCCTTCCCTTTTCATGTGCACTATTGCAGGCTCAAAGAGCCCCACGGAAAGGATCTGTGAGGCTCTGGCCTGAATTGGACCCGGGTTCTGTCTGACAAAGGCCAATTCCACCATTTACAAACGAACAAAGTGCAGAACCGCTCCTCAGCCTGGAGTCTCTGCTTTTGTCATTAAAACCCTCTTCCTCTTTCTTGAAGAGACTGCCATCCAAAAGAGCCTGTGCCATGCTCCAATGCACAAAATACATGTATTCATTACAGGAGGGGGGAAAAAAAAAAAAAACCTGGAAAATTTGGCACAAAGGCAGGCGCATAGCTTAAGTCCTGCTTGGGACAGCTCTCACTTCAACTTTGGGCATTTGCATAGGTTTTACCTACCCACTGCATCAGCAACACAGCAGGTGACTGAAAGAAATGTTCATCAGCTGCTTGTGGTCAGGAGTGGGATTTCACTTGTTAATTATTAGCACTGATGAGATGCATAAGGTAAAAAAACCATACAATTAACATTTTCCTTGTCCGGCAAGAAACCATAAAGAAATGATTTCACTGAAAATAAGATCCAAGACAAGGTTTGCTAAAGAAGCTTTAACAAGGTACTAGTCACAACCCAAGCCTAAAGTGACTGTGGTCACACACACCACACACCATGACACTACACCTATTTCCTCCTGAACTGAAGCAAATGGCATCTCAGTAAAACAGACCTTCAGAAAGACAGTGGCTCTCAGCAAGAGGTGGAGTACCCACCAAATCCTCTGACAGCTAGTCCAAGAAAAGACCTTTTGTCAATTACTCTTCTGGCTAATTTCTCATGCATGACTTTCCGTGTGAAACTGTCCCTCAGCAGCTTCTAAGTATCATTAGACAAGAAAAGAAGAGGAGGTTGCTGTGAACAGAGCAGAGAGTGGAGAAGTGCAGGGAAGGCTCTCTGGAGCAGTGGCTGAGCCCATGTAGGGAGGGAGATCCAGGACACAGCCTGCAAAAGCTATTCCTCTTGGGCTCCACATCTGCAGGAGCACAGAGGCTGCTCTCCTCTCAGGCCAAATTCTGCCTTTCAATACACTGCGTGAAGAAGTTTGGTAGGTTTCAATGTTGCAGCCACGCTGAAAATCAACCTGGCCATTTCAAAGCATTTCTCTGCAGACTGAGGCCGGGCTGTCTGCCTTCACCTCTCTCCTGCTGTGGCTGCAAACAGCCCTCCGAGCAGTGCAGCAGCCACCTTCTCCATGTTCTTGCTCAGCTATATTAGAACTTGATCACAATTTCCATTACAGCCTCTAATCTCATCATATGCTGCCTTGATCAAGCATAGCTTGTGATTACATTTTATCTTTACATTTTTTCTCACTAGCAACATTTCCCATAGTTTGTCTGAATTGAATGCCAAGCTAATGAGCTTTTAGCTAATGAGAACCTTGCTTTGTGCTTCCCTTTCTTCCTCCCTGACCACTGACAGAAACCCTTCTCTCTTTTAGCATTCTGAAGCATCCTCCATTAATTCAGAATTTTCTCCTCCCAGATGTGACCAAAGCTTTCAAAAGTTTCACTTGGGTCCAATAATGACCTCCTCGAGGAACTCAGCACTTGTTAAAAGCACAAAAACAAAAGGTGGAAATGAAAAATTACACTTACAAAGGGGTAATACTTGGAACTCAAAAAGCCTTCCTCTACTAAAGAGAAATTCTCTTCTCTGTGCAGTGGGTGCTCACTGCTCATTTGATTCCATAAAAGACATCCTTTAAGTTCTTGGAACTACACTCAATGTGCAGGAAATTCAGCTGCCAGTATTAAAGGATTTTAAAATTACCATTACAAAACTGTAATAAATTAGCAGCCAGAGTTGCTCAGTTTAAGTACTCTAACATCACAGGCTTTGACCTAAGTTTTATTTATAGGAAAATTATCAAAGGTGGAAACAGTGTTAGTGGTCCAGTCTCAATTTACCCTTCTGTGCACTACCAGTGCACACACACAGCTGAAAAAATCTGTGCAAGTTACTGGTGAAAACTCAAGGGAAATGGCCAACTGCAGAGATATCACTGCCAAAAGCAGCCCTTCCCTCCTGTGGGCACACATTTGCAACTAGGAATTCTGACAGCAAGGGATCTACAGGAGCTCCCTGCTGAACCCTGGGGAATTTCCAACATGGAGCAATAGCAGAGACCACTGCAGAACAGAATTACAGCCTTCATTTTCTCTGTCCTTGCTTTAATTGTTTGTCATTGTTTCCTAAGAGTTATTCTGCTGTCAATATTTGAAGAACAGAATCCTTCCTTTATATTGATTTTTCTTAAGACTTTGAATCACTGTCTTCATAATGCAGACATTTTAAGGCAAGTGCATGCAAAAGGTGGAAGTGAAGCTGTTTATTGAATTAAATCAATGAAAGACACCAGACTGGCAATTACCATCTAGTATTCATTTCATAGAATGCAAAATACCAAGCAGGCAGAAGAAAAACAGATTTCCATCCTGCTTTGACAATCTGTAGTTTAAAGCTCTTGTCTATACTGGCCCTTGGGTTTGTTTGAGTCCAGTTGTTGCCACTCAAGCATTTAGCAGGTGCTTGACTCCCCTCCAACTGGCTGACTGGGTCATACAGGGTCCATAGCAAAGTCTGATTCTATGGGGTTAAGTGCTTCTGCAAGCTCAATGACAGAACCACAGTTACACCTTGTTCAGCTGAAAGAATGTAAAGAATTAGAACTGGTTTGATTTTCAGGGAAGCATTAGAGTTGCGTGAATAAAAGTAATCTTGTAAAAAACAGCATTATAGAAAGACAAAGTGATTTCTATCCAGAGTTCATCCAGTACCTGCTGTCCCTAAGGAAGCAAGTGGAATGTCACACCAAGGCTAGCAAGGACAGGAGTTTAAAGGAACTAGCACCATGCTACTGTAATCCACACCTGGCTTTTCAGGTAGGAGAGTAAAGAAACGACCTCTTCCAGCCCGGGTCTTGCCCCAGAGGCCAGCTGATGGAAAGGGTCAGGGCCAAGTGTGGTACCTGCAGGCTGTCACCAAGCCCTCGGGGGCTCAGCTGAGGGAGGGGCTGTGCTGCATCAGACCTCAAAGGAAGTTTATTTTCCCCCTTTTCTGTCAGGAAAGCACATCACTTGGTGCCACTGAGGGCTCCACCCTGCTGAGAGCGCTACCTCGGTGTGCACAGGGACCCTGCAAGAATGGGGAGCACCAGCTCCCCAGTGGCTCAGCAGGGGCAGCCCCAGCCCTGCAGCATGAGATGCATCCTGCATGAAGCCCAGCCCGCTCCACACACCTTCATCCTGCAGCAGGAACAGCACCCAAGGAGCACAAAGGTCCTGACTCATTTTTATCTTGTCTGTGCCATTCCCTGAGACTCAGCTCAGAATTTGCTCCTGCCAGGCCATTCCTTCACGCACACAGCTTTGTTTTCAACATCTACTGCAAAGTGCTGTTTAATTGTTAGCATTTATCTCACTGGCACATCAAGTTACAAGGAGCTTGAAAAGCCAGACACAAAGAAGTGCCTCTAACTACCTAAGGCATGTACAAAAAATAACCATGGGGAGAAGCTGGGGAAGGCAGGTGAAAGCTCCTGATGACTTTGTAAAAACATCCGTATGGATAATAAACTTTCTTCTTCCAGAGGAAGACACGATAAAGGAATATGATCATTTTCAAGGATTTTATTGGCATGCTCTTCATTCATTAAAGGGGGGAAAAAAGATCTATAATTGTTGAGAATAACATCAGACTGTATAGGTCAAAAATTGACTGACATCACTCTGGACAGGCACTATTGAGAGACACAAAGAAGCTGTTGTGCCTTTAAGCTTATGGTACATTGCAATGCAGTAAATGAAAAGCCACTATTATGAGGGGATGTTTATGTCAGTATCTGAAACAAATCTTCTTTTTACTAGGATAATACTGTCTTAAATTGTTAACTGTTGATCAGATAAACAACATGTGATAAAGATCCTATAATCTCTTCTCATAAAATTCATTTTAACTCCTTAATGGCTTTATATATTAAACTATTGCACGTTATTGATCCTCGTGAAAGCTTCTAATAGCTGTAAAGAACATTCTGACAGAGTTCTGTTACAAGCAGTAACACCAATGTTCAGGATTAGATTTTAAGTAAGGCAGAGAAGAGATGCTAAAATTGTCAGCAGAGAATGCATCTGTCACTGCCACAGCTCCTACCTGCCCCTTCCTGCTCTTCACCGAGAAGCCTCTTGGGGCACTGCCTAAGAAGGAACCTCCATGGATGGAGAAGATGGTGGAAGCAGCAGGGACACAGAGCACCACTGTACTGATGTGTTGCCAAAGCAAAGGTGACAAAGCCGTTTCAAAGATGCAGCACACAGAAGATAGACCATTAGAGGTCCTCTGGCCCTTACAGCACCAGTGAGAAGCTGAATGGCTCCAACATTGTCACTTCACCCCTTCATCTTTTCAGCAGAGCTGAAAGAAACGGCTTTTGGGCAAGTGGAACATTTAAAAGAACGCTCTTCATCTCCTCTCTCACGCCTCAGAAATGTGAATCTTAAAAGCAAGCAAGTTAATCCAAAGTGCTTACCCAGAGAGGGTGACAGGACAACACCGGGCATGGTTACGAGTGGGTGAACAGTCCCTCCTGCAAACACCATCTTTCAGAGGGACTCAGGAGGCACAACCCCTGCTGTGCTCCCAATTCAGACAGTTAGTTACAACAGAACTGCATTTTGGCTGTCTAATGGAATTTCTCTGACACCCCTGAGCTGACAGCCCAGGCCTGGTGCATTTACCCAACCTTGTCAGAGAGAAAGGCATTCAAACTATCAGCCCTTCCCTTCAGCTTCAGTTTACTCGCAGGAGGAAAAGACAATCTTGAGAAATTTCACCTTCAAAACCCCCTATGCTACCACATAAGCAGCCAGGAAGCTTTTCATACTTCTTTAAGTACTATCTTTTTTTTTTTTTTTCCCCTCAAAAAGGAGAAACTTCAAAATTTAAAGCAACTATTCCAAGGAAAAGCTTGCAGGGCTGTGCGGGGACTGGCACCGCTGTCACCCTCTGCAGCTGAGCCTCCAGCTGCCAGGGGCTGCCACGGGACATCAAATGCTCACAGCAGGGAAGGACAGCCCACAGCCTGCATCAGCAATTAGTTGGAGAAAGCACGAGATAATTGTATTTCATTTGTGTTATGTTTTAGTGCAGCAGCACCAAATCCTCTCAATGCACCCTTCTCCTCTGTTCTGCTCCGTAACCTTCCTAGGAATTTGCATCTCAAACCCCCCTGGGAACTGGGTTCTCTTCAAAGAGCCGCAGCAGAGGATCTCTCCCTGTGGCCACACGCTGCCGGACCCCGGGAGAGGCAGCCAGAGAACAATCCATTCACTCATCTGGCCCCGTAGCCGTGATGGAAGGAGAAACAATTGCATCATTTAATTTACTATCACAACGAGGATATGGCTCATTGGCCCCTCGTTGTTTTGAAGATGGATTTAATTAACCTCCTATGAATCTTGCCAATAAGCGTGGCAGCATCAGTGTGCAGCGGAAGATGTCAAAAAATGGGCATGAGGGAGGGGGAGCGAGTGTTTCTGGAGCCAGCTCTGCCTCCAGCCCCAGCCTGAGTGAACACTCTGGGACTTAGCCCTGCACTCTAAGCTCAGGTTTAACTCAAACTGCTGAGAAAAAGAGAGGTAATTGAGTAACTGCTAATAGCTACATATATCTTTAATGCAGAAGCCATCTGCAATCACTGGAAAATAAGTAATTGCAATTAACTACACTGTTAAGTAAACATGCAGTCCCTTAGGGAAGCCATCTGAATGGAGTTTGTTTTTTTTTTTTTGAAGTCCAGCTACAATATGAAACTCGTCACAATGTCTATGAGAGTAATTTATAATGACCATTTAGCAGGTGCCTCAGATGGGTTCCTGCAATTTACATTAATAAAACTGCCCTTATTAGACTTGAAGCTTTATGCATTTTAAATTAATAAATCTTAATTTAATTTAATTTATTTGAGTTGGGATTCTATTTCCTAGGAGCAGTTTAGTTGGTAAGGTTAAAATCTTTATGAGACAAAGTTACTTACAATGAACTATTTGAGAAGGACTTAGCATATTTCTAAGCTAAGGGATTAAGACTAATTTGTTCCACAATAGGCAGGTTTGCCTCACAAATACAGCAACGTCATTTTAAGTTTATAAGAATGGCTTACTATCCCTTTAGTGAAGGGAAATACTGCAGTTTTACACTCTCAGCCACAACAGGAGCTGGGGAGCACACGAAGGAAAGAACAACCTCTTTTCCAGGTGTAACACTGAGCTCTTCTGTGTGATTTGTGGCTCTTTACTAGCAGCTTTCCTTCTAACTCTTTGAAGGTGCAATTAGGATATAATGAGGTTCTGGTAGTCTTGGTTAGAAAACACTTAGCCAAGTTGTGTGTGAAGGGGTCTGCAGGGCACTTATATCCCCAGCAGAGCCACAGGCTCCATCTCCTCCCACTGCCCACAACCTGTGTCTCCAGGTTCTCTCATGTTCCATCTATTCCAAGGGCTGAAGACAACCAGAAGTCTTGTCAGTGGCCTTGTGCAGGCCAAGGACAACTTCAAAATGCCTTAAATGGAAGAGGTATTTCTCTGAACATCACCATTTCAGGCTACAAATTATGCTCAAAATGCAGTTCAAATCCACTCTAAACCAACTGCTATGTGAAACACAAGTCTATCCCCCCAGGCCAGGAAATGTCTGTCTCTCCCTCCATGGAGTAGAAAGGTGAGCAGCACTACCTGTGAGGCTCGCAGTGAGCTGCAGAGGTAGGGCAAAGGCAGAAGAGCACAACAAGAAAGTGTCAGCAAGAACAAAGATGTTTCCAAGAAGGTGTCTGCCTGCTGAAGGAGGAGCAGCCCAAGCTCCAGGGCTCAGACAGGCAGCCAGGACATGAGCCTGGCAGCAGTACTCACCCTGCAGTGCTCCTCTCAGCTGCTTCTGCAGAGTCCCCAGGAGCTTTAGTTACCTGTCACACAGCCCTGCAGGAAGCACTCCTGGATACATCCCATGTCAATACTAACATCAGTTTAAGTCACTTCTTAACTTTGCCACAGGAAAAAATATTTGAGAAAGAAAAACCTGAGGAGAAGAAAAAGAGAAGTCCTACCTCTACTACTGCTTTGGCATCCAGTCTAAAGTTGAAATCTCCAAAGACAAAATATGAAACTTTCTCAAACCGCTGATCAATAATTCTGGAAAAAAAAGACAAAACAACAAAACAAAGAAAATCTGACATTGAGCTTTATGTATGCAAATACACATATTTCAGCATCTCAGGAATAACTACTGGAATTATAGAAACACAGTTTTCACTGCAACAATATATTAATTCATGAGATGATTCTAACTCCAAGCACAGTAAAATACTGCATTTTATTTCCCCTGCCTGGCTGCCAGAGCACTCTGCAGTGAAGCAAACATGCAGCAGCTGGAGAAAGGAACACAGAAGTGGCCCCTGGCCATGAGGGTGATGCTGCTTTCTCCAGCCTTTGCTCAGCATGAGCTAGGAGGTAAGACATGACTGTTCATTTTTCAAACCATGCATTACTAAACATTGACATTATTTTATCAGCATATCCATTATAACCACCTGGTGGACGATTTGACACACTTCCACAAAACTTGGCACTGGGAAATCCACTGATTCATTCTTCATTTTGAGTCAGGAACCAAGACCATGAATCTCCTACCAGCAGGTGAGGATGCTGTGGAACACCTGAGCCACAGCAGCTGCAGGCACAGACAGCAGTGGGGACATTAAGGGGGGCCACATTAAGGAAGAAAAGTCAGGCTTTGTTTGCACACTTGGGACATGGGTGAGCACATCAGAACTGGGGTGGCAGGAACCCCCTGACAGCCACAAGGCTGTGAATCAACACAGTCAATAGTGACCTGGGACTCTCAAGTGGCTCTACAAGTCCCAATACATTACAGGCATTTAGACTTTTCAAAGCTATAAAGAAAGTTACAGAGTTGGATTTTCAGCAAGGTACTGCTTCTCCTCCTAAAAAACATCTCACACTTTCAGTCAAGAGTAATCTATCACATAAGGAATAATATTCTATTGAAAAAAATAATGTGCCCTGGACCTCAAGCAGTGATCATTTGAAGCAAAAACTCTTGCAAAGGCTTATCCTTTTCTGGTATGAAAATCTCCAAATCCTCCATCCAGCTGACAAATGATTGCAGGTACCGTTAATAAATACCATGTGCTGTCAGCTCCCAGCCAGCACCAAGGAAAACCTGTCACTCCTGACCCCCACCTAACATTAATTTGATTAGTGCCCTTGCAGCACACGGAAGGAAAATGAGAACTTAAAAAATCAGAGCAGTGGCACCAGCAGTGAGATGGGACTGAGCCCCAGCTCTGCCAGCTCCCCTGCTCACTGCCACACGTGTGACACACACAGCAGGGGGGACACCAGGGACTTCAAACAAACTGATTCTGTGAGAGGGATACCCATAACTGTCTTATGCAAAGATGGATTTTCCAAACAGACTATCCCAAAACCAGCCAGATAAATGTCTCCTAAACAAACCCCAACAAACCCTGCTGATTAGACTGCTTCTCATCCATTTATTACATTTCAGTCATTTCACAGTCTTACACATTACCTGAATTAAACATGATTTGCATAGAGATCAACACCGGCTTCAAAAAAACTTATTATTTTAAGCAGCCAGACCCTTGAGGTTTGCCTTATTGCATGTTTTAGGAGTGTCTCATGACAGACTAAAGTAAAACAAGTTCCAATGTGACCTCTCAGGATCACACTTCAGGCAGATCCTGACATCTCCTCTTCCCACAGGTGGTGAAATTTAGGCACATGGTAAAATTACTACAGGATTATCCCGAAAAGTTTCAATGAACTTTAAGGTTTCATTCTTTGCTGTACAACAGCAGCTCCAATGCAAACTCCATGACTAAAAACTACAAAAGTTTCCCTTCCACACCTCTACGTGCAAGAGCAGGAAAGACCATCAGCACCCCAATGGTCTGAGCTACACACCAATGGGCAACACCAGCAAGTAGNATCAGCACCCCAATGGTCTGAGCTGCTGCTGCTGTCACCTACACACCATCAAGTACCCAGTGGGCAAACCCATAGAGAAAAGCTCCAAAGCAGATGAGTGTCCTTCCTCTCCAGAGGAGTCACCCTCTGAAACAGCTGGAAGAACACACTTGCTCCTCTAATCCTCTGCTCCTGAAGGTCTCACTCACAACAACTCATTTGTACTTGGAGCACAACAAGGAAATGTCTTGTACTGCTGTGCACGCTGGAAATCAGAACAAATGCAATGGGGCAAATAAGGACCACTGGAAAAAACAGCCACTTCTGACTGGATTATTGCTGATCCCATTACATTTTAAAGCACACAAGTACAAATGTCACAGAGGACTTCTCCTCCACTAGTCCCACTGAGACAGAACTACTAATTCTACAAGGCATCCTTGACACTAGTGTCAGATTCTTCACACTTGGAACACATTTCTGTAATTATTTTGCCAGTTTCAGTCTGATCTTGTGTTTTGAACTGATGTTTCTGCACTAAAGTCTCCTGGGCTGGTTGGGTTGTTCTCTGCCTCTTTCCAAATGCTGTACTTTGAGAAGAGGATGCATTAAACTGTTTGTGAAAGAGCTGAGCAGCTTTTTATACGTGACAGGACAGCAAAAGAAGGAAACAAGAAATTGTAACTTAAGTTCATAGTCAATACTAGTCAGGTGCTTAAATGTTTTGATACTCAGCTCCCCATTTCACACTTCTTTGGGAGAGTAAATTTCCCTGGGAAGGGGGCAAGCTGATGGTAAATTACTATAGCAACATCTTTGCTGCAAAATAAATACATTTAGTTCCTGTTTTGGTCTAACAACTGCAGGCAACCTCACAGAGGGTATCAGAAGGAACCCAGGCAGAAGTCACCCAGAACTAATCCAGGCAGAAAGTAAGAGAGCAACCAGAAACACAACCCACCTCCCCCTGCTTCCACCATGCCGCTGCTAGAGAAGAGAAGGAAGTGGCTAAATATCAGCAATTTGGGCATGGAAGAGAGCAGCTGGACATGATTCAGTGTGACAAGAGGCACTGTGATTTGGCTAAACCATTTCTCAGGGCACTTTGTAAGGAGGATCAGCAGCATTATTCCTTTAATAGCCATGTCTAATGCAATCGCCGGCCGGGTTTTGTCCCGGACCAAGGTATCAGCAGCAGGTCAGAAGGTAACATTCTGTTTACACGATTATTTCCTAAAGAACTTATCTTCTCCCTCGGTGTGAAAGTTGACTTTTCTGTTTGTAAGAAGGGCTAAAGAATTGAGGGAATGGGAAAAATTAGCTACACTGAGCTGGAGCTGAATGGGCTGAAGTGGGAGGTCTGAGAGGGGCCGCTGGGCGCCCAGCAGGACACCTTATTAGCCGCGTCATCGCAGTTCATTCAGGCAAGTCACACCAATGTCACCAGCATTCCCACACAAAGACAAAGTTCTTCACACAGTCTATAAACATGCCTCCCCGGCCAATTCATCCTAACTTGACACTGCTGAAAAGAGGGGCCCGAGGGGGTTTTTTGTTGTTTTTTTTAAACACAACAATAACATAACAAAACCAAAGCAAAGCGGTGCAGCTCTGCCAAGCAGGCTGAATGGGGAAGAAGGAGGGACACTGTCACGTTTCTTAGGAAGAAACAATCCAGAGGTCAAGCCATATTTTATTCAGTGAGCGAATTTTTATAATAACTAGATGTGTTTAATCTAAATACCAGCTAATATGAGCACTTCCATACTTCTGGTACAACCTCTGGGTTAAGAGGTTATCTTTCCATCTCCCTTTATTTCTGCACATCATTCCCATGGGGGAATGAAAGGTGGAGAAGCTGCTTTTGCAGAAAACAGAGAATTATAGAATCATAGAATAGTTTGGGTAGGAAGGAACCATAAAGATCATAGAGTTCCAACCCCCCTGCCATAGGCAGGGACACCTCCCACAACATCAGGCTGCTCACTGACGTGTCCAGCCTGGCCTTAAACACCTCCAGGGACTGAGGGGGCATCCACAACCTCTCTGAGCAACCTCTTTCAGTGTTTCACCACCCTCACCCTAAAGAATTTCTTTCTTATATCTAGGCTGAATCTCCCCTCTTCCAATTTACATCCATTATTTCTAGTCCTGTGAAAACATCCTTTCCTAAACAAGGGAGTAAGAAAATGAGTGACCATCCTGCCAGTGGGAGCCAAGAGCTGGTCTGGAGGTCAGTGGGGACCTGCAGAGGAGAAGGGTCCATACAGTCCCTTTCCCACAGGGATAAGAGCAACTCCTGCAGTGACTACTGCTCAAGAGCAGAAACCTGTCCTCTTACAACAGCCCTTTTCAGGAACTGAGGATCACGAGAATGGAAACACCAGGTTCTGGCTAACACAAAACTAGACACGGGGTTCCTGGGTGGCCTTTCAGATTTCTGCTGCTCTCATCCTCATTACTTTCTCCTTTGTAAGTTTTGAATAAGGAGATTGGGCTGCACACTGAGAACTGCTCTGTGGAGACCTACCTCCACCAGGTGCCAGAGGAAGCTCTGAGCAGGACACCAAAATTTCCTCTGCCTACTGTGCCCCTACTGCAGCTCAGACAGCACCCAGCTTACAACAACTCAGATTCTCAGGTGTACACTTAGAGACAAAATCTCCATCAATTGTGAATGAATGTACCTGGTGAGAGTGTGAGTGTGCCTCAGCAGATGGGATGTGTGTGCCTCAGAAGATGGGATGTGTGTGCCTTCATTGGCATGCCCCAGGTGGTGTACACCACTGTCATTAAAAAGATAAAGTTTATAATATTTTTTGTGTCTTGTTCTTTCTGATATAATAGCTCAAACCTATTAATAACACCAAAACATCTCAAAAGGTCAAGCAGCACACAGCAAGATGAAGGGAATTGTCAAGAAGCTCAGGCAATCATCTTAGCACTCCAGACATTTGCCAGGGCCCTTTAACTAATACGTGGCGTTCACTTTTAATTTCAATATAGTGCCATTTGGGCAAAAACCTTGTATTTTTTAATTAATTACAATGTCAGCAGCCATTAAGATTAAAAGAAAGACCACATCAATAATAAATACTTAATCCAAAGAAAGGATTACACGAAGAGCAATAAAAATCAATTTTTAGAGCTGGAAAATTGTGACTTTTTCCTCACTTGACTGGTATTTTCATTATATTGACAAAACCATGATCTTACCTGACACTGACATTCGCCTAATGAAATAGCAGCCATGTATAATGATGTAAGTACTTGTCAATTCTGCTGCAGGAGAACACAAAGCTGCCTCTTATCTTACACACACATTTCCTTGCTCTTCATCTAGTGCAGGACAAACCACAGAAGCTGTGCCAGACTTGCCAGAAACACCTCTCCCAGCCCCACCTCCTGGCTGAAGGGGACAGCAGAGGGTGACAGAAACCCTCTGTGCTGGGGAAACCCCTGGGCTGAGGGGACACTGAATTAAAATCCAACTCAGCAGCTCTGAGAAAAGGCCAATGCAAATGACTGGAATCACAGAAAAGCCACCAGCAATGAATTTTTACATACCAATTGGCAGCCTGGGCATCCATCCCTTTGAAAATCGCACTACAGTGGCCACTCAGCTCCAGAGGAAAGAAGGAAGGGCTGAGAGGACAACCACATTTGAAGTGCTAAAGAGAAGGGGAAAGCCACCTCTGACCAGCACAGCCACTAACAACATTGGGTCTGAAAAAAGAAAATTCCAGTAGATACAGGGACAGCAGGAACATTCTTCTTGCATCATAACCCAGCACAGACATCTCCATCCATGGAAGAAGTCTGCTTTAGCCCCTCTGCAGTTCCTCCAGCTCAAAATGCTGTCCCTTGCATCTGCTATTCACCCTTTAGGGAGAATGTTGTGCCTTTCCAAGACCCAGAGCACAAGATTCAATAATATTCCCTTTCTCCCCTGGTGATTCTGCCTTCCCACAACAGGAACAGCTTGGAGAGATGGTGCCCAGAGACTCAAATGGCAGCAGAACAGAGCTCTGGTGGCCATTGCTCCACTCATACCCATCTCCTCCAGGCATCACTGCATAGCCAGCATTGCAAATAAAATCACAATAGCAATTTATTTTCATTTTTCTCTAAATGAATAAAAATTGGATCAACAGCCCATATAGATTCCTCTTAATTGAATCAGAGCAATCCTGGGAGATGATACAACTGCAGGAGAGAAGGTTTCCAAAGACACAAACCACAATGAATGTTGATGTGAGTGTCACCTGTAGCTGGACACTACTGACTGTCCTCTAGACAGCTCCAGCCTCTCTAAGGAACAAATTCCAGTAAGAAGAGAACTAGACCTCAATAAGCATGCAGTGCACTCTGTATGTTCTCATACACAGCCATATTTAGAGCAAAATCAAGCAGGTTATTTGCAGCCATGTCTCTAAAGAGGCATTTCCCCCTTTCTCCACCAGTAAGTGTTAATGACACCAGTTCTTCCAGGAGCAGGGCTTTTCCACTTCACCCCAAAGGCAACTTCACAGCAGCTTTATGGAAAAGGGGAGAGGAGGAGGTAAGTCCCAAGGAGGGACAAGGGGGTGTCACACACAAGGCTGGGGCAGCACCTCCTCATGGAGACCCAGCCTGGGACAGCAGGTGGTCTGGGGAGAAGCCTCCAGAGCACTCCCTGTCAGTATTTCTGCTGAAACAGCCCCACTTCTACCCACACTGGGCAAAGGAAGGGGAATTCTTTTTTCAGTGACACCTTTTTTGGGGCACCTGCAAGTTCCTAAAGTGCTGAGTCTCCAGTCAGATTGTTGCTTCCAAACCTGCTATTGCTTATAGAGATTTCTTTCTATTCTGCTAGAAAAAACTTTAATTTACAATTGGAGTACCAAATGCTGCAAACACACTAACAACCTGTTATTAATTAATGCAAAAAAAATTATAAAAAAAAATAAATCCCCAAATACTGGAAATTATAGAAGGGCAAAATTATAATCACATACACTTTAGCCTAAGGTATAAAAGTACAAAAAGACTTTTCTCCTAGAAAATACAAACAAAATAAAACTGAGAATGTGCTTGTGTGCCCAGGAAGGGCAGGACAGAGGAATGAATCCAGCAGCACAGAGTGTCTGGGGCTGCACTGACAGCCCAGAGTAACGAGACAATTTTGCTGGATTTACTCTTTCAGAAGCATATTATCCAAACACACTAA
Organism: Turnix velox; assembly: GCA_013400935.1. NCBI lineage: Eukaryota > Metazoa > Chordata > Aves > Charadriiformes > Turnicidae > Turnix > Turnix velox. The sequence goes on along the minus strand of VZTY01012135.1, from coordinate 41,847 downwards.
TTTTGAGAGCACTTAACCTTAGTTTAAGGGGGGGGATGACTGAATATTAATGAGGTGAGCTCGGGGTGTGTGATGAAAAGCTGCCTCTGAATGTGATCAGGGGGTTTAAAGCTTTGTTACAAGGCATTTGGCCAAATGTTTATTTGCCCAGGGAGTGAATTCTGTGGGAATACACAGAAACTTCACTAAAACGTTTGGAAATTTTTCACTTAGTGTTAAAATAGTTGTAGCAAAACCAAAATAAAAGTAAAAATAATCCTTTCCCCCAGCACACAGCCCCCCCCCAACACTCCTCAGATCTTCCCAAATGACCCAGATCTTTAGAGCAAAGTTTCCCTTTGCCTAGGAACGAAGTGGCTTTTCTTTTGCTCATTCAGCTGCTAGTTCTGGGAAAAGCCCAAAGAGAAACATTTAGATTGGAGGGGTCTTTGAGAAGATGTGACAGTTGACTGATGAGCATCCATAAAATGACAAAGAATAGTTGTGTGGAGCCAGTGCATCACATCGCCTCTCCCTGGGAAACTAATTGCTCTGAATTGTTAATAGTAACATTATTTTTCTGGCAATCATTTCTTTTGAATACCCAAAATGAGCATGAAACAGCTCCTTTGACCGGACATAAAAGTTAAATGTCCCAATGTTGATCAAATTAACTTCAGCTATGTGACAATGGACTATATTTGTGAGAAAATAATGAAGGGCACAAAGGGGAGCTTTATGCCAAGATTTCACAGTTGTAATGTAAAAATGTTTCTGTTGAACTAGGCCAGGGAACATTTCAATAGGGAAACAGAAGAGCACTGTCACTTTCTTTTAAAAAAAAAAAACACATTCATTTCACAGATCTGAATGCTGCAGATAATTTCAGGAAGTATAAATAGCTGGCATGGAGATTGTCAGGGCATCAGGCTCACACCTCCTGTCCCAGTCCCACAGCCCTGCTCACCCCCACCTTACACCCCATCAAAACACTGCTAACATGATTCATTAACAAGACATATCCATAAGTAATTATCACAGCTGGACAACTGACAAGGAAAGCATAAACTACATTTCCTTTCTTACTTTCAGGTAGTTCAATCTGACATAACAGTGCAAGCACCACACAAACAGGGCTAAGTCTGCATGGGCATTACCCAAAACAACTTTCTGCAGTCATTATGTTCTCATTTACAAATCAAGCTTGCTTTGGACTGTATTTGTGCCTACCTGCAACAAGGAAATTAAATTCTGGGATAGACACAGGCTCATTACAGGAGTCAGTTTCCTACTTCCACAATGTCCATCCATCTGTACATGCACACTTAGCTGTTTAACACCCTCAATTTTCAACTCTCAGCCTTCAAACACCATGTTATCCTCACACTTGCAAAATGAATCTGGCTCTGCGAGCTGAGCTTTAAAAGCCACACAACTCACTTCTAACACCACTTCAGAACAGCACTGTAAGATTAAGCCTTTCTGCTCCCAAAACATTAATAGATTCCCTCAGGAGAAAACTTTCAGCAGCAACTTTGAGTTGTTCACTTGAGGATTTTTCCTTTGTTTTTTTCCCCTCTCAGTGACTTTGATACTGTGCAGCCTCGTGTCAATGTGTTAAAACCTTGCAGTTAAAATGATTTGGGGCAAACTACCCTCCCTAATGATTTTAGCAGTTAAACTAATTCATTCAAGCTATTTTTGCAAAGTCTCTTTTTTCCCCCCCCTATTTCAAAGCCCTGTGATAGCCTTTATGTTGCAAGAAAAGGCAGCACTTAATTCTTGTTTATGAAGATGCAGCACTAAGAGAACGGCTTTCAGTGACTGAAACTGACTGTGAGAAGGTGTTTCTGTCTCATTCACTCAAGGTTTAGCTCATTAAAGTGTTTTCCTTCTCAGCATTGTTCACTAGCTTGAACTGCACGGCTTTTAAATGCTCTTTAGCAGTTTAAAGGCTTTAAAGGAAGAGACTTATCAGTCTCTGTTTTTAACGGCAGTAAATCTGCATTATTAGTTCATGCAGATAAGGGGATTTAAAAGCTCAGCTTGAAACCTCTCTCTTCTGTATTTATCAGACACCGCATAGTTCCAGTAGCTCAGCTGGAAATGTCGATCCGCGAAGCTTTAAAGAGAGATTAAAGCCAAGAAAAGAAGTACTTTTCCTCTCATAGATGCTCTCACTTTCCCTTTTCCTCCGTCTGAAGGAGATGTCAGACAATGGCCAAAGATGGTTCCCAAAACCTGCTGAATGGGGACACTGTTGGTGGTAGCATTCATTCAAAGCGAGCTCCAGCGTATTGTCCTCCCCAATCAGCAGATGAGAATAGAGTTTGCTGGTGGCTGCCAAAAGGTTAGCGGTGCCCTGAAAGGGGTTTCCCATTATTCACTGCTCCTACAGACCCTGCTTTGTGCCAGGCAGCCCATGGCCGCGCTCTGGAGGTCCGGATCTGCGCCTGGCTGCCCCCTCAGAATGCGCCTTTCTCTCCCCCTGCGCAGGGGAGCCGGGGCAGGTTTTGGCACTGTCACATTTTAAAGATAGACCATCCTGACATCCCTGACCCACCGCTGACACCGACACCGCAGCCGCGCTGCCCTGCCCCTGCCGGGCCAGCCTGGGAGGTCCAAAGCCAGAATTAGCTAATGAAGCACACGCTGCGCTGGAAACAGGGCTGCAAGAAGTAATGACAAGGGCTCACACGTCTGATGAAGCTCCCTCACGGAAGGAAAAAAAGGGAAGACCAGCAGAACCAAGAAATAAATGAAATAAAGGCTGGTTTGTGTAAGTAACACAGCTCTTAAAACCTGAGTCTCCAACAAGGGTGAGCAGACCCTGATATTGCTGCATCCCTGTCCTCTAGCACAGCAGCTCTGTAACCCACTGCACGGTCCTCATTCACAAACCTCCCCAGGCTTTCCAGTGCTTCTGAGAGTAGCAACTGGTCTGACAAGTGATCCAAGAGAATACACACTGCATTTTCCCCTCTTCATCCTCGCCAAAATAAATGCCTATTTTGGAGAAATTCCTCCTTAGCCCTCTGCTGGGGTGCTAAGGGAAAGCAATTCCTATATGTAGTGGGAAAAGCAGTCTCCTGCTGGGTTTAAGTAAGAGATTTGCAGAAAGAAATAAAACTTTGGACACGATGCCATTGAAAAGGTATTTCAGAACCTTTTCCTACAAAGGGAAAAACGGAAAGCTATTTTTCAGTGTGTAATTCAGTTTGGTTTGGTGTGTCTTCAGCTGCTGCCAGAGAGCTGGGGGAGTGAGCAGCTCCTTGGCACTGGGACAGGGAATTCCTCACTGCACTTGCCCTCCTGGGCAACACAGAAGGAACAGACACATGGTGTCTGTCCCTCCCCCCAGGCACATCACACTGAGCAACCTAAAATCAGAGGTTTTCTTCTTTCTCCCCACCAGTCCCAGGCTCACACCCTTCAAGCCCTGGTAGGCAGGAGGCAGGGTCTGTACTGGGATGAGGCTCGGTGGCCCTGGGACAATGAGTCCCCACCTGAGCTCTGCCAGAGAGCAGCAGCCCCCTCGTGCTCCCTGGTCTCACCCTTCCCCAGGCAGGGACACAGCACACCCCATGCTCTTGTCTCACATGTTCCAGCCAAAGCTCCTTGCTGTGGCTCAGATGTCAGCACACCCTCACAGCTGCTCTGAAGAGACATTTTAAAGCTCTGTTTTCCAGGTAATTCCCAAAGCCGAGCAGCACTTGGTAAGAGAAAGATCTTCACTTTGTCAGTACACATATGTCCACGCAGAAATAACTTTTTCTTACTCAAGAAAAAGCTTTTTTCTGACTTCTTAACTGCTGATTAGGGAATCTGTAAATTGCTGGTTATTTAATAATAATAAATTGGTTATTTAATAAATATTATTTTATTAATTGGGTTATTTTGTTGTCTCAGCCATCAGATGAAGCCACTCTGCAGCTATGGAGCAAGACAAAGTACCAGCAGTGTCTGACAACAGTGAGATCTGTAACTAGCACCATCCAGAAAACTCTGGCCACTTCAATGTTCACAGAATAAACCCCCCCACATTTCTGAGTGTGCCTTTTGAAACATCTCTCATGAGGTGCTTACAAAGTTGGAGAGAGGCTGGTAGAGGCCAATACATACCTGTCAAGTACGTAGCCAAGAGCCTTATGCCGTATTCCTGAGTAAACCGATGGGCTTGTTTCCCAAGCAATTAAATTGGAAGCATCATGGAAAAGATGAATGTTTACCAAGTCAAAGGCACTGTGACAAAAAAGGGGAAAAAAAATTACTCGGTAAAAAAGAAAAAAACAACCACATTCAGTATGATAACTTTTACTGTATCCTCTCTTCTCTTACCTTCATGTCCACTCACACAGATCCTGCAAACTAAGCTGCATCACCAGGAAACTGTCAAAGACTATCAAACTTATCCCAACCCATCCACAAGTCAGGCTGTGCTCTGCAGCTGGGGGTGTGTTCAGAACATGCACAATATGAAAATGGAAAGGTATTTCATAGAATCATAGAATAGTTTGGGTTGGAAGGGACCTTAAAGATCATCGAGTTCCAACCCCCCTGCCATAGGCAGGGACACCTCCCGCTACATCAGGCTGCTCAGTGCCTTGTCCAGTCTGGTCTTGAACACCTCCAGAGAGGGAGCATCCACAACCTCCCTGGGCAACCTGTTCCAGTATTTCACCACCCTCACTGTAAAGAATTTCTTTCTTATGTCTAGTCTAAATCTATCCCCCTCTAATTTATATCCATTGTTTCTAGTCCTCCCATCTGATATTATGTTAAAAATTCCTTCCCCTGCCTTTCTGTAGGACCCCCTCAGGTACTGAGAAGTTACTCTGAGGTCCCCTCTGAGCCTTCTCTTCTCCAGGCTGAACAACCCCAACTCCTTCAGCCTGTCCTCATAGGGCAGTTGCTCCAACCATTTGGTCATCTTCGTGGCCCTTAGTTACAGCTTCTTTGCTCCAGCAGGCAGGAGGTGAGGACTGTGCAGAGCCCCTCTCTTGTGAGCCCAGAGAGATGTCACACAGCCCCGACAGCCTGAGGTGAGATGTGGAACCCCAGCTCCACAGTTGTCAGTACACACTTGCACACAGACACCCTGCTTCCTGGGTCAAGCCTGATGGAGGGGCTGCTTCTCACCTCACCTCTCCCACCCTCACTGCACACAGCACATCTCTGCAGAATGTGAACAACCTATTATGTGCTCAGCAAATGATAAAACAAAGCAGCTGTTTTGGAAACAATCTGTTCTAGGACAGGAACAAACACCTCCACTCAAACAGTTGTTAAATCATATACACACAATGAGAAGTGACTGAGAGATGCAACTTACCAATCAGTAATACACCATCGTGTCCGAATGAAACCTTTTCTGGACCACTTGCACTGGAAAATGGGCAAACAAGAATCAGTAAAGGATTACTACAAAAATGAGATGTATTTATACAGAGACCAAAATCCATGAGAGCTACACACGGCCTGCACAGGCACTCTAGTTTTGGTCTTGTAGTAGTTGTAAACTTAGGTGAACACGAGACCTGATGGCTGCTTGTAAGTCAATTTGGGAAGCTTCACAATGGTTTTTATGCTTGGTCTAAACCAGCAAATTCTTATGGCTCCTGCAGAAACGTGGTGGCTTCTTTGCAATTGTACCTGAACTGTAAGATGCCATCAGAGATTTACATTGAATGAAAATGAATGAGATCTGCTAGAAATCAATTTCTCCTGCCCAGCAACCTCCCCAGTATTTCTGCAAAAGTTAAGGGGAATTTAAATAATGGTAAGCCATCAAATTTATCAAAAGTGCCACAAATCAGCCCCTGCCAAGGCAGGGCTCTCCTCGGGCACACCCAGGATTCTTTCCACTCCATAAATTACAGCTGCCCCAAAATGCCACCATTCTGCATCTTATTTATTCACTGCTAACAATGAACACGGGCCAGGCTAATGTGGAAATGAACACTGCCCCAGAAAGGCCTAAATAACCATGCCAATGACTCTGCAGCAGAAGACCACCACTCCTTATCAGGAACAAAGTGCAGTCACCAAAGAGCATCCCTGTGTGGGGGTACAGCCCTCCTCAGGCTCTGCCACAGCAGCAACCTGCCCCTGTCTTTGTCCTTCTCACTGGGAACAGTCAGTCCTTTGGGATTCTGGAGCCCCAAACTCTGCTGAGGCAGTGAGGAGCCTCACAACATCCAATCACTCTTCAGCTGACAGTTCCCCATCTGCCCTCTCCTCAGACACAAGCACTGCTCCTGCCTGGACCCGTGTGCCACTGGGCTCCTCTGGCATTCACAACATGCTTGTCTTTATTCTTCTAAATAAATAATACCTCAGTTTTGAATGTTAGAACTGTTTGCTGATATGCAGTTGTTCTCTTTTGCCTAAACCCAGGGCAAAGTGTGAAGTAAGGTGTAACCAAAGGCTTGTTCCACTCATTGCACCCAACCTCAGAGCCTGGCATCTTGTGCAGACAGTGTATTGTGCTACAACATTAAGAACTAAAAAACTGCCTACACCATTTATGCCTGCTTATGTAACTCCAGGTTTTGGGAAACCCATTTTAGCATTTCTTCCTTGAGGTGGCTATTTTAGAATCCCACTCAGCAGGTTTCTGGGACCTTCCCAGAAGGGCTCCACAGGGGAGCCACAGGCACTTTGCAATAGAAATTCTGACACCTCTCCATCAGAAGTTCTTAAAAAGATTTTTAAAAATCCCAGTTTGCAAACTTGCAGTTAGGTTCCAGCAGCCTTTCCTTTGTGAATAGAGTCTGTCAGGAGAGCGTGCTGACCTTTTAAAACCCCCTAGAAACACCACCTACATAAATAACCTCTGCTACATCGGGTAAAAGGACCTCAAGACAACATTAACATGAAGAGAGAGGTTATAGAGGGCCAATGTCAAAAAGCACTGTGAGCAATAAGTAATGCACACAAACCATGATTGATAATGACTAGCACAGAGCCTTAATTCATCTTTTCCCCATCATTTTCCTGAGAGGGACCATATCAAATTAAATAGTGACCCAGCAAGGGTTTATTCAACCATACAAAGGAGGGGCAGGAAGGGAAGACATATTAAAGCAGAGCTGACTGTGGGGTAACTGCAGCCCCCTAAAGGAGCAGTGGGGCTGGAGGGAGATGGCAGCAGCCCAGCACAGGCACCCACAGAGCTCTGCTCTTCCTCACATCTCCTCTTGCTGTGTTCAGGGCTCAACCTGCTGGGAAAGGGGCTCATGTTGTGACAACTTTCCATAAAAGACATGGAAAACATAGCTCCCACCCCAACTTAACTTCTTTCCTCAGACAGCTTTACAGAATCCAAGAGCTTGTGCTGTTGTGTTTTTGGCATCTGTAGACAAACTGCTGGAATTGCCTTTCTTATTTCCCTGTATTTCAGGACAGCATGTAGCCTGTGGAAGACTCCAGCCCAGCTCCACCTTTGAACACCATCAAACATTCTAACAGCATGATCAGTCACATTCTTACTGCTAAAGATTTTCACAAGTCATTACATAAATTTAGAAGTATCTCTGGCACTCATTAAAACTGTACAGTGAGAACCTGAGAATATGAAGTCAATCTATCTAATGGCAAAGACTATTATGGCCTGTAATAATTTCACTGGTAATTTCCTTTTTCACACAATGCTTTCATTACCCTTTATTTACAGAAAATACAGTATAAATAATCAAGAATATATCTACTGGAAAACCACACTTAAGTGTCCACATGTGATGAAAGCAAACACAAGAATGTGTGATAAAACCTACACTTGTGCTGCTCACTTCCACAAAAACACTACAGTCCAAAAGAATTCCTTTTGTTGGAAAAGCAGAATCAAGGCTTAATAAGAGATAAAGTACAGACCTAAGTTTCAGACATGCATCCCAAAATACATGAGCAGTTCTATCACTCATTTCACTTCTTCTGAGATAGTGAAGAGTCATTACAAAATTGCTGTGGGTCAGGATCAGCCTCACTTGGCATTTGGTCACATCCTCGTGCAATTAACATTTTCTTTAGGACTTAGCTATACAGCAAAATCACATTGCTGTTGGACCACGAGTCAAAATAGTTACAAAGGTGGTTTGGGCTGTTTACTGGCTGGTGGGTGAGTAGAAGCCAATAACCACAAACACAAACTGCACCCACAGCATCTTCAGCTCAAACACAAAGCTCCTGCTTTTCTGCTAAACCTTCCTCTGACCTCAGGCAAACCCCACAGACCATT
>VZTY01012135.1:0-33376 GCA_013400935.1 Turnix velox | reverse complement strand
TGAGGCTCTGAGCAGCCTCATCTAGTGCAGAATGTCCCTGCCTATGGCAGGGGAGGTTGGAACTAGATGATCTTTAAGGTCCCTTCCAACCCAAACCATTCTATGAATCTATGTGGAAATATTCACTTAATTCCTTTAACTTCAGTAAGGAATTCACTATTAACTTGCCTATTTAAGATGAAGAACACAAAAGGCTTTGGATCCATTACAGAGCAGCAGTGAAAGTGCTGTTTAACATCTGACATGTGAAAACACCATCCTTCTCCTTAGACACACACTGCAACAACAGGCCTTACCTACTTCTTGTCTTTGATGTTCTTTAATGCTTCAAAATACAGTATTTGGAAAAAAAAATTGGAACTAAGATTTAAAGAAGAATGATAGCTTGGGAAAGAGAAAATTATTTCTTACTGCAGATTTCAAAGCAACTGTCTTTATTTTGACAGTACCCACTATCTGTAAACCAGCATAAAAGCAGGGAGATGATACAGATCATCTGCACACCCAGAGAGAAGCCTACATTTTATAACAGGGAAAAAAAATCCTGGTTCATGTCCCAGAAAGGGGATACCACATCTTGCACCTTAAGGTATTAAGCCTCCCCTCAGAAGCTGCCTTAATAGGATTCCTTTAGCCAGCAGATGGATTGTGAATACGGGCAGTTTCATCTACTAAAAGACAACATAAATCATCATTGAGAAAGGAGAGCCCGCAGTAAGGTTATCACTATACAGCCTTCCCCATGAAAGGTTTGCATTAAAGCATTAGTGAAATTAATTCATCTTTCATAAGAGCTCTGAGCAGTATCTGTGATCTATGATAACAACCAATTTCTCACTATGGGAAAAAAAAATTACTCAGGCTTGATAGACTACACAAATCTGCTTTTTTTTTAAATGGCCTAACATTATCTGGAGTGTTGCTCCCAGAGGCATCATTTGAGTCTTATGCCTCGCCAAGAGGCCCCATAAATCAGGGCAGAAAGTTTTGTTAGTTTTATATGCAGTGGGCTGTAATTATTTTGAATTGCATTATGCCTCAGTCATTGTAATTACTTTTAGATCATCCTTAAGCAGCAGTAATAAAAAGAAAGGAAATTGGTCTTAAACCATTTCTCACTCAAAATATTATAATGTGGTATGAGAAGCCTGGCTAAAACACAGCAGAGCACGCAAACCCCACGTTAGGACACATCTGCTCCTCACACATTCTGCCATGGCAATTCATGTTTTCAAAATACATGCTGTTTTGTGGTCTTTTAACAACTACTAACATCACTTCTCTAGGAAGAAAGCAGATGGTAGCAAGATTAATTTTAACTTTAAAACCAGCAACACACACATGAGAAGCCAAACTATGGCACTGTTGCCTGTTAGATGTTGCTACACCAACGTCTGCTCCACACATCCCTTGGTCTTCAGGCCAAAATGAAAAAAAAACATCACAATTATTTTCTCTTTTTTCAAGTCACATGAAAAACATGCCAGCTGGGTCTTTCCCAGCCCAAACAGAATGGGAAGTCAGAAAACTGAACTGTAAACACATGGTGCTAAGACCTGCAGGATTATCCCCACCACTCCCACTTGGAATCATACAATAGCTGGGGTTGGAAGGGACCTTAAATAATAGAATCACAGAATCATAGAATAGTTTGGGTTGGAAGGGACCTTAAAGATCATCAAGTTCCAGCCCCTGCCATAGACAGGGACACCTCCCACTAGCTCAGTGCCTCAGCCAGCCTGGCCTAAAACACCTCCAGAGAGCAGGCATCCACAGCCTCTCTGGGCAACCTCTTCAGTCTTTCACCACCCCCTTGTGCTGTGTGAGGCTCTGAAACACAAGGGGCAAGTGCCCCAGCCTGTCCCCTCAGCAGGAACAGAACTGAGCCTTCCTGGTGCCTCAAGTTCACTGCCAGGGTTTTACTCCTCCAGGTAAGCAGCATTGCTGACAGCTCCTGAACACAGGGCTTCTTCCTTAGACAAATGTCAGGAATGGGAAGAGCATGACTAGACATAAGAAAAAAATTCTTTACAGTGAGGGTGGTGAAATACTGGAACAGGTTGCCCAGGGAGGTTGTGGATGCCCCCTCTCTGGAGGTGTTCAAGACCAGGCTGGACAAGGCACTGGGCAGCCTGATGTAGTGGGAGGTGTCCCTGCCTATGGCAGGGGGGTTGGAACTCGATGATCTTTAAGGTCCCTTCCAACCCAAACTATTGTATGATTCAATGATTCTATGAAGGAGTTAGATGCTCAAAGATCATTCAGCTGCTCCTTGGCTCCCAGCCCTGTGGGTGCCATGTGTGGACTGAGCACTTTGGAGCCACAGCCTCAAAGAGTGGGAAGAAGGGAGAAGAGCAGGACACAGCCCCTTGCTCCCTGCAGCGCGAGGAAGCAGTGAGAGGCAGGAGAGGATGAAGAATTGCTGGTGTAAGAGGCGGTAATAAACGATGCTGAACAAGTTACAAATTTGCCAGTCTCGTGATGAAACAACAGCAGTGAAATAACGATGGAAATAATTCTTCCCGGGGACCAATGAACAATCCATAATTTGGCCTCTGGCTGGGAGTGCGCTAATGGCGCGGGCTCTGCTGCTGCTCCCACATCACTCAGCAGCTCTTTGTTTCCCACTCACCTTGTCAATCACCCACCCTGCTACAGCTCTTTGCTGACACCCCACTAACTGCACCCTCAAATGATGCAACACTCAACTTCTTTAAGCTGTTTGCTCACAGGAGGCAAAAGCTAGTAAAATTCTATCCAAGGCAGTTCCCCTTCCAGTATAGAGAATATGAAAAAATCAATGATACAGTATCAAAGAATAATCTACATCCCATAAACTCTGTAATTATTTATGCAATGATCCTCCAAGCCCACAAGCACTAATTATTTCACAGTGTGTATGTTTACAAATTCTAAATTAATTTTTCAAGTTCATTTAAGTAGCAATGTGCCTGTTTGACCCACAAATACTATGGGAATTCATCCAATTCATTTACTTGGCTTGCAGTAACCATGAAAAACTCATGTTCTAGATATTCCTAAGAAAACAAAACTGAGAAAAATATGCAAGAAAAGTGTGGGCTTGCACACACAACTGCACACGCAGGTGTGATAGAAGGAAACCCTCCACTGCACTCCTCTTTCCAGGTCAAGACCTTCACCTTGGGACACACAACACTCCCAAAATGGAAATATGAGGCTAAGTCAGAGGAGATGAGAACGATGCTTTCAAGTTGTGCCCCTTGTATCAGCCAGGAAAGCAGTTTTTCTGGGCACAGTGGGCAGTGGGATCCTGCTGCACAGACAGAAACTGGCTGATGGCTGAAGCTGCAGAGATGCAGCTGCTGAATACTGATGGAACCCATTCAACCTGGCATCTCCCCTGCCAAGGAGTGAGTCTCCCTGGACCAGACATGCAGTTGGCACTAACTCCTTGGTTTTAAATGCACAAACAAGTCTTTCCATCACTGTCTCCATCCTTCACCAGGATTTCCTATAATACAAAGACCTCCATTTGATTTGGTAAATTCACACAATGACTGATACTACAGGTGACAAGGAAACAACAAAACAAAAAAATCCCCAGCTTGGGTTCTAGCCTTACTCACATTTCTGAGGGGAGCTGCTTGAGCAATCACAGCAAATCAGAACTGAATTTAAACTCGGGAGCCATTCATGGGACTGTACATACCTCAGGGAAATAATCCTGTGGAAACTTCTCTTTCTCCAGCATGGGCGTGCTTTCTAAAGTGTCTGAGTAGATTTCTTTCCCAGTAACCTTTTTATACTTCTTAGCTAGGAAGAGATAGAAAACATCATTAACATACACATCTACACCATCATGAGCAACTGGGAGCAATGGCTGGCAAAGCAGGAGCATCTGCAAAGCAGGGGGCAAAGGCTGGGCAGGCAGAGAGAGAGCATGGAGCTGCTGTGGGGACAGCAGAGAGAGAGCATGGAGCTGCTGTGGGGACAGCAGAGAGAGAGCATGGAGCTGCTGTGGGGACAGCAGGGAGCACAGAGCATGGAGCTGCTGTGGGGACAGCAGAGAGAGAGCATGGAGCTGCTGTGGGGACAGCAGAGAGAGAGCATGGAGCTGCTGTGGGATCAGCAGAGAGCACAGAGCATGGAGCTGCTGTGGGGACAGCAGAGAGAGAGCATGGAGCTGCTGTGGGATCAGCAGAGAGAGAGCATGGAGCTGCTGTGGGGACAGCAGAGAGCACAGAGCAGGACATGCTGGGCTGTACCAGACACCTCCAGGCACAGCTGGGGCTGCTGTGACAGGGACAATCCAAAGGTCCGAGTGTGAAGCAGGTCTCTGCACAACCTCACACACACACCTGCAGCCACAGTTCTGCCTGGAGACCCCTGCTATGTCTACAGACATGTACACCAGACAATCTATAGGAGAATTAATTAATACAAAATAAATAAAGGTGAGAAGGTTGCACCTGAGAAGAAATTACTGCATTTTTTTATCTATCAACTTTTATTTTAATTAAGTCTAAATACCTAAGGGTCATCTGACACACTCTGTAACTAATCAGCAATTGCATCTTGTAGTCATCAAACCATCAGATGATCATTCATTTCTCTCCTGGCTCCCTGCTCTTCTCTCTCTCAGGATTTCCTCTGGGTTCTGCCCCCTCACAGCACAGCAGCTCCACTGGGCTTTGACAGGTCTGAACATCTCTGGAGATGTGCAGAAGAGCCGGGGCTCACAGCTTGGCTCAGGACCTACTCTGGCTTTCTGACTGCCACACCATCTCCTCTTCTTCTCTGCCTGTCACAGCACACTGTCTCACTCACAGCCTCTCTCGGTTTCCAGCTCTCAGAGGATCTCCCAGGATCTTTTCTGGACCACATCTCAGCTAAGGACCTCCTCTGGGTCCCAGTTCATCTCAGGATCTCTTCTTCCATGTCCTGGCATGTCTTAGAACCTCCTCTGAGTCTCTGTGCATCTCTGTCTCTCCTCTGGCTGTCTCAGGACATTGTCTGGACTCTCTTGGGATCTCCTCTTGGTCTCTGCCTGTATTGGTCCATCATCTCATTTTCTGAATCTTTAGGGATTTCCTGCATCTCTGTCTCTCACAGTATCTCCTATGGCTAGGTCTCTGCACAACCTTCACCTCTGGGTCTCTCTTCTGGCAATGTACTGATGGGTCTGAAGAACCTGACCTCAGACACCAAGGCAGCTGCCTTACAGCTCCCCTCATGCTGAAACTACCCAACAGTTCTCAGTTCTGATTAGGGATTCACAAAAGAGAAATTCCCAGAGTGCTGTGAAAAGCTTCAATGCACTCAATTCTGCTGGCTATCTGGTGAAAAATAAGAAGCAATGCAAGAACTCACCACTTTCATTTGTTTGCATAAAGTATTTTGTATAATCTGAGGAAGCATTTACTGTAATGCAGCAATATATCTCCAGGGGGGAAAAAAACCAGATATCATTGTTTATGTGCAATCCCTTTGAGATCTGTCTCCTGTAAAAAGACTAAACAAATCTCCTGATAAACTGATTTGTCATTTTTCTAAGTAGATCATGGATGGATTGGCCTCTTTCTCTAAGTTTAACCATGTCAGCAAAAAGATCCTAATTTCATTCAGGACACAGAAAACACTTGTCAGAACCCTAAGGCCTGAAGGCTTCTGTGATGAGAACCTGAACAGAAAAGCAGCAGCTGGCAGAGAGGAGGCACCTCCAGCACTTCCATCTCCTTATGGTGACACAACAGCTGGAGAGGGAGCAGCACCTCACTGACACACCTACTGAGGAGCAGATCAAAGAGAAAGACCTCCTTAATGCCTACTTGGGTATCTCTACACTGCTTCTCATTTCAAATCAGAGAAAAGGAGACTCTAAAACCAAGAGGCATCCAGAAACCAGCCCAGTATGTCATCAGCAAAGCCCTGCTGGTGACAGCCCCACAGAACAGAGGGGCCTGGCAATGATTTACATCTGACCACACCTTTGGTGCTGTAGCAAATAACATGTGAGGTTGGAGAAGAAAATTGTTTTCATTTGAAATCTCAAATATCTGCTCCCAAAAACCAGAGAAAACCTTTTTTTTCCCCCCTTAAGACTGTATTCAGTCACATCCAGCAGTGCAGTGAATTCTGAAAAGACACGGTGATGCTCCTGGAATATTGAATTGTACACAAACAGCTTTTGAGTACAATCAGAATTTCACTATTTTTGTTCAGAGAATGTTTGTATCCATTTGGTTTTTTCCACTGATTTAAGAGCTTAATACACTGCGAAAATGTCAATAGTTGTGAGAGAAGAGGCAAGTTTTACATTTCCCCTGAAAGATGGGAGCCTTCAGGGCCATATTTCACCAACACTGCCCAGGGAGACTGATTCTGGCTCCATTTAGAGAGCAGCAGGTGACTTACAGCACCCAGCCACAGCAGCCTCTGCTTTCCTTGCCTTTTTATTAAGTTTTATCTTTTCAAGTGACGACTGGGTCAACAACACCCTTAGGGGTGCAGTTCACACCTCATCTGCTCAGGATTTTGCTAAGCAAAATGAAGCACCCAACGTTTAAAGCATTTATTTTCTTGAACAAGTATCTGTTTATTTCTTTGATACTGATTTTTCCCCCCTACTCTTCTTCCTTAAATTTCTCACTCTTCAAAACTCTCATTTTCTTCACAGTAGCAAGTAAAGTGTCAATTAACAAAGCCAGAAAGCTCCTCTTTGCCTAAACCAGCTGTAATTTCACCCTGTCAGCTCTAGGTAGAGCACACCACTGCTATGACCAGCAGGATTCCCAGCACAACTGCTGCTGTGCCAGTGATGAAGCTGTGGGCTGAGGAATGAAGGGAGCAGCTTCAGCTCACACCTTACTGACAGGCAGAGCCAATCACACAGCAAAACACAGAAGCAGTTAGCTGTGATGTCATCTCACTGGTTTCTTTGCCCCTTCTCTAGCTGCTCCTGGCATCCTGGTACCCCAGTGACCTGTGGGCTGTCCCCCCCAGGAGGGGGTCACCCCTTCAACACCCAGCTTCACCCCATGCCTGTTCCCTGCACCATCATCACCCAGTATCTGCAAAACCCTTCTGGTCAGGGAGCCAGACCAGACATGGCCTCTCATCAGAAGCTTCTGAGTCACTTCTGAGCTTTTCAGTCCACTCTCCTAGAAATAAAATCTTTCTCTGAGCTGCCTGTGAAATTACAGACTAAATTTTCCTCCAGCATGGAAGCCAACAATGCCAGAAAGGCTTCCATGGGCTAAAGCTCCAATTGCATTCAAACAGCAGGGAAGCAAGACTTTGGATCCCTTATTATGCAAGCAGACAAAATTTGTCTCTACTGAGAACAAAAATTATGAATCTATATAATTAAGACTATTAGCTCACTCCCACCATCTCAACAGTGTCTGAGATAAATGGGATGCCAGGTGCAGTATTAATGGGGCTCAGCTCAGGAAGCTAAATGAACCTCAGAAGGCGTTTCACAGAAGGACAATTCTCAACTGTGAACTAACATAAATTTTATATAATCTTTTCTCTATACACTCTAGGAAGCATTCAATAATTTTCTACAATATTTCTAATAGCTAATGTACATAGCCCAGCATTACTTTGAAACTTCTAAGATTTAAGCAAGACCTCCAAACCTGATGGATCAATGCAGGTTAAAAACAGTGACACTCTCCTACTGACCTGCACTGCTCCCAAGTAATTCAACCCATAAATCTTCCCCAGCTGCTTTGCAAAATGACCATCACTGGGAGACATTCAAGGTCTCCCAGTCCTGTATCTGCTCTACCTGAAAGAACCTTGTGGCCATTCACAGTTCTTCTGAAATCATCAGGGATCACTGCAGATTTGATTAATTCTCCATCTTTCAACCTGTGTCCAGCCCATCCACTTCTTCTAAGAAGTCCATGCAAGGCACCACCTTGCACAGAGCTCTGCAGCACATGGAACTGCCACAAACACTGCCACAAAAGCTGCCTGAAGCCAACTGACAATTAACAACATTTCATTCCTTCACTTACCTTTAAAGTCAAACTGGTAGATGTTTTTCAAGGATTCATGAAGAAAGTAAAAACTTCCTAGAGCCTGTAAAATAGTAACAAAATAAGGAGTTATAAAAATACCTACTTTGGCTAACTAAAACCAAAAAAGTACCATCTTTAGCACTGGAAGAAAAAAAAAATAAAAACCAAATATATAAAAATTAGTAATTTTAACATTTTCTAAGATCTGTAAAGATATTTATTTTCTTTGTTGCTTCTCTGAGGTTTGGTAAGGCAGAGATCCTCAGCTGTGGACTGAACATGGTGAGGGCACAGAAAGAGCAAGCAGATGGACACTGTTCCAGAGCCAACACCTCTCTCTGGCCTGACCATTATTTCCGTTTCTCAACATGGACAAGCCCTGGGGCCTTCCCCTGCTTGGGGCAGAGACCCCCCAGCCCACAGCAGAGGGGAGAGTGAGGACCCACACCTCCTGCCAGCTCACACAATACTCCACCTTCCTCCATTTATGAGAGGAAATTCACATACTAGAAGAGTAAAGCAGAACCAATGGAACAAGGAAAAAAGTCCTGCCAACACACTTTAGTGGAATGTAAAAAAAAATGTACCAATTATAAATGAGAATTTGGTGAGCCTTTAAATACATACAACTCCATAGAAGTTGAAATGAGAAACACAAAGCATTCTGCCATGGGACAGAGTCTTACTGTGAAGCAGAAAAGAAGCAAAGCATTAAAAACGAAAGGATGATTTAGTTTGATTTTGTTTTCTTCTCTTGTAAGAGAGACCCTGTTTTGGTTCAGTGACTGCTGCATTATTTATGAGATGCTGCACATCCAGAGATTAAACATTTGCTGATTTGTAAAAAGCACAAACACAAGGTCCTGCCCATCTCCTTGACATATTAGTCTATCCAACAGAAAACACTGTCACACATTTAATTGATGAGTACACACATCCCTGCCACCCAGCCAGCTTCCTCTGGGTCTTCTGCTGCCTTTTTCTCATGGGGGGGAGGCAAGGAAGGAAATGAAGATGATCCTGCAGAGGACCCAAGGTTAACCAGCCTGCATCAAGGACACACCGACAGAAAAAAATAAATCCTGGTACAAATGTCATCTGATATTTAATTTCTAAATAACTGAAGAAACTGTCATTAGCAATAGAAAATGCTTTCACCTTTGTATTTTAAAAAGAAGAGATTATTCTTACTGCTGAGTAGGACACCACAGCTCAGCTCTCACCTGAATTGTTGAGAGCTCTGATGTCAGACAAAAGCTTATGATGCAAGTATCCTATCAAATTGCATCATATCAAATGGATCTGATATACATAACACAAAAAGGAAAGAATAAACCATTAGATCAGTTCTCAATAAAATCTGATTAAATATGACTATGTTACTCAAAGTTATCATCAGTTTAACAGAGTACATTAAAGTTGTGCCCTCTAGACCTGAGCCTTCTCCCTCCTCCTGTTCCCTCTGTATTCTTCCCATTCAGTCCATCTCTTTCTTCAATGCATAAGGTAAAATCTGACATCCATAAAGATTACACTTTGGTGTATAACATTACTCCATAGGACCTCAGTATTTAGGAGATGGGATGGGATGGGATCCCTGTGTCCCTGCCAGAGCACATAAATGCATGGACACCCTGACCAAAAGAGCAGAAAGCATCAAGGTACAAAGCCAGACTGGACAATCATGAAAAATAGTGATTGTCAGCTTAGAAATACACCAGTTGGTTACAACCAGTTGCTGGTTATTCTCCTGTCTGTACATTACAAGAAACTGCTCTAACACTCCTAAAATCCAAGTTAGACCTGCACACAAAGTCCCACAGAGACTGGAAACAGTTCCCTTGTGAGGTCCTACAAACCCTAACTGCAGAGCCCAAGGGCAAACACTTCCCAGCTCCTGAAAGCTTTTGTGAGCAAAACTCCTGCAGAACTGCTGAGGAAGTGTGTGAGAAGGCCAGGGGTGATCTCAGCTGGGGCACAGCACACTGCAACTGCAGCCCCTGCTCCTGCATTGCCCCCCAGAAATACATCACAGAGAAAAACTCTCCATCTTCTCCCCATCAGTAGCCTGAAGTTGGATGTTCACTGCTTTTAATTAGGTTTCAGTGTAATACTGCAAACTTCTTTTGTTTTTCCCTGCCAAAAGGCTCATGTGGAAAAGCTGGCAGAGATAAACACACAGGTTACACATCTGGCACTATTAGATACACTCCTCTCTGATAATACAGAAATCCTGCCACTAAGGTCTGAAGATTAAACAGTTATAACTTGCTTAACAACCCACTGGCATAATTTCTTTTTAAAGTACATTATTTCAGCTATGGAAATCCAAGGCATAAAGGAAATAACTGAACAAAAGTTTAATTACTGTGCAGAGTAAACACTCACTGCATTACCTCACTCAATGTGATACAGCCAATATATAAAAATTGCTTTAAACAAATTGCAAATAAATTGCCAATGATGACACTGAAACTGTAATTCATGTAGTCATAAAATCCATAATTAGCTTTAATGAATTTTTAAAGCCAAAGATCAACCCAACTTTTTCAATGTTTAACCTACTATATCAATACAGTTCAAGGAATTCATTTGTCATGGAACATGACAATGTCTGAATATGAATCAGCACAGGCTCTGCCCACAGCAGCCTCCTCTGCACCACACTCCTCACACCTCACACTATCCATCACCTGCCTCACTTGCTAGCAACAATTAAAGCAATATTTTACTTATTGATAAACCCAAACATCAGGAAAAGTACGATTTCCCCATTAGTAAAAGGGAGCCTATTAGCTGCCACGTCTCCATCAGGAGAAACACAGCAAAGGAGAAGTCCCAGACAGGAAGACAATAATTTCACATAAAAGCTCTGTTATCAGGTACAACTAAGGGAGGCCTTATCTGCACCCATTTGTGTTGGAACAGGCTCCAGAGACTTCAAACAGAAGAACCTGAGATGGTGAAGGGCACAGGCTCAACCTCCCCACAGCCTCTGCAGGGACTTGCCATGGTGCCCTGCAGCCCTGGCCAGCCTCACATGTCCTGTCCTGAGGGAGACCCCAACCATCCCCTGAGAGGCTGCCACAGGGCATGGCCAGCCCTGGCCAGCCTCAAGTCCCTTTCCCCACATGTCCTGTCCTGAGGGAGACCCCAACCATCCCCTGAGAGGCTGCCACAGGACATGGCCACAGCCAGAGATGCCCAGGGCTCCATCAGGGCACAAGCCACAGCCAAATCTGGGCTCCCCCAGCAGATGAAAAACATCCCCAAAGCCCTCAGTTTGGTGGAAATGAGTGAATTTTGATACAATCACCACTTCCCAAGAAGTGAAAAAAGGGCAGAAAGCAAAGGCAGTGTAGTTGGCCAGAGGAATGGCAAGTGCTAGGGTAAGCACCACTAACAAGTGATGTTAAAGTAGATGTCTGTCAGCTCTGCTCAGAGGCCAGTGCCTGCAGCAGGGCTAAATTACCACTAAATGTCTATTATTCATTCAAGGTTAAAAAAAACCAGGCTGGGTACGCAGATCTACTCATTATAAAATAATCTATCACTTTTTATTTGCAAACAAATGAGGTGTCCAGCAATTTATCATTTCCTGAATTAGACTTATCAGCTAAAGTACATACAATTAAAGTGCTATTGAGGTTCCCCCAAAAGGCTCTGTCTACCTGGCACACAGACTGCCGGAGCCCGGACCTGGCTCTGCCAAACAATTAGCACCTCCCCACCTCAAACAGGGCTATCACCCTCACTTCAAACCTCTTTGACTAATTACTCCTTTAATAAAGTGTACAAGTGAGAGGGAGACAAACTTAAATTCTCTCCAGGCACAGTTGTAACCTGGGCTGTGTTGAAAGTATCCGTGTGCTTACATCTCATACTTGGGTTAAACCAGACAATTTACCCTCCTGAGATGAGTAAAACCACTGACAGACTGGTATAGAAGACCCTCTTGCTCCATAAAACCTAAAGCAATGTTTTGTGGCATAACACAAACATACTTGAGTGCTAAAGAGGCACCTTGTGGTACCACAATTGCTGGAATATTCCCCAGTTTCTCCAGTTCAGTCAATGCTTTGAGCAGTGGAGACTTGTGAGAGCAGAAGCTGGAGGTAAAAGGGATCTACAGCACCGGCTCTAGCCAAACCCCCAGCATTTGTTTCCTACAAACATATAGTTTTATTATTTGTACTGTTTGTGCCTGGACTTGTTACTGAAATTTAGCTGTTTTCAAATGGGTTTGTTTGCTTCGGTTTCTAAAAAGATTGTGACCTTCCTGAATGACACTGGAGTAACTTTGAAAATTCCAAGATACCTAAATCCCAAGCCATAAGACCATAATCACCTAGGTTGGAAGGAACCATTCAGATCATTGGTCCACCTCTGACAAGCCTCATACCTGGAGAGGGACTTGAGCCCTTGACCCTCAAATTAGGAGTTTGATGCTCTCCCAGGTCATTTAGATGCTTAATCAAGGGACCATCATAAAAAGAATTAACTTGTTTGCAGATGTGGTCTTTCTGGAGACTTCAGAGAGGTCTTTGTGCTGACAGCAACAACCAAAAACTATTTTCAGGAAAGAACCCCTAAGTCTTGGGAGTTTTCATTTTCCTGAAGACTAAAAAAAAAAATGAGTGATCCCAGATAACATCATCCACCTCTACTACTTTCTCTTTATAATTTCTTTACAGCATAAATAAAGAAAGTGGAAAAACTGTCTAAGATTTTATAAGATTCTTTGGGACAAGTTATTTTAAAAAGAAAAAATTAACAAAAAATCAGAGCTAAGTATAAATGTGCTTGGTAAATA
This sequence comes from Turnix velox, assembly GCA_013400935.1. Lineage (NCBI taxonomy): Eukaryota > Metazoa > Chordata > Aves > Charadriiformes > Turnicidae > Turnix > Turnix velox. The sequence goes on along the minus strand of VZTY01012135.1, from coordinate 20,551 downwards.
AATGACTAATACATCTGTAACTTACCACACCATTTAATGTATTTAATGCCATTTGATAGAGTATTTAATACCATTTGATACTGACATCTTTCACAAAGAGACTTAACATTTTAAAGAGAAATCAATTTAATTAAAAAAATCATACAGAGCTGCTTTTTTCTAAAACCAGGGCCTACTGACAGACCAAGGAGCCACCAAGATTTAAGGCAAGTGTATGTATGCTGAGCAGTTTAAAAAAAGGCCACTTATCAATATTCCTGAACTCTGAGCAGGACCTTCACAAAGTCATTAATCACACTCTTATTTAATATTTCCATTAGACAAGCACTCAGAGGCCCCCAATCAGGGTAAGAGGCACACACACACACAGTTTGGCTCTGCACCAGCTCCAAGGGGAGCTTTGGAGAATACTGGATTCCAAACTACATCTGAGGGTCATGCTGAATCCTGCCCCAGACACCCCAGTGATTGAACAGCCACAGGTGGCTTCAGAGCCACAACAAAGCATTGACGGTAAGAGGAACACTCCTTGGCTCCTCACTCCCTCCAGGTGGGATTTGCCAGAGCTACTGGAATGGGATACAACTGGGATGGCTTCTGGGCAGACAGCAGAGACTGCTGCAAATTTAACAATTTACCATATTTTTCTTTTGTGAAAAAAAAAAAAGTGCCTCATTTTGTAGGTCAGTGAAATGAACAACTTTTATTACATTTACTTGACTCTAAATAATTTTAATTTTAAAAACTTTAAATCGGTTTTGTATTACATTGATATTTTTTTACATAATACACTCAGGAGGGCAAATTCAATTTGATGAGGAGGCATTAATGCCCATTTCATTTAGTGCTGTGCAGGTCATCTCCAAATAGGAAAGTACCATGTGGTAAAAGGTTGTATTTAGCATGTCACAGTCACTGGAGGTTGTTTTGTATCTCAAGGAACCTTTGTAGCTGCCTCAAAATAAGAGATGATTGATTTACCAAGTACCAAATTTCAAATTTCATATTCTAGAACTAAACATCAAATAATTGGACAAAGCTGTCCCCCTGTCTGACCCGTCACAATCAAGCCCCTTTCAAGGTTGACTGCCTGCATAAGAAATATGTGCATAATTTCATTTTGTCTCCTGTCCAACATCCAATGTTAGAAGTTAATTAAATTGCTTGTCCATTGTATTCATCCACTTACAAAGTTAATGATATTCTGTTCCTGAATTAAAGAGAATTTTATAAAGCCTGCACTATGGAACCTGGCACGCTGCTCACTGAGGAGCTGAACCCTGTCAGGGCTCCTGATTGCAGCTCTCCTAATTAGGAAACAAAATGAATGTTTCTCTGTCTGCCAATGCAGAGGACAAGTCATTCCAACAGCCAGGCTAAATGCTTCCTACAATAGCAGCTTCATAATATCTCATGTTTGACTACAATAAATTCTGCTGGATTAATAAACCTGTTAAATTTTTTAAATGACCATAACAAAGATGACCTGCAGCCTAACAAGACAGCCTTAAAAAAGGGACACAGGTCTGAGGGAGACATCAGCTGCTCGCAAGGGCATCCACCCTCAGGACACCAAAATCACCAGATTCACATTCTTCTGTGAGAGGAAGAAGGAAAAACACAAGGATAGGGCAGCCTACAGGAGCCAGCTGGGAAGAAGACATGAGGAATTGAAACCACTCTTGTGCTTGGAGCCCCTGCAGGAGACCTTCCCAGGAGCCAAGCGGTGTGCAAACCACTTGTAAACCAGGAGCCCATGAAGGGCAAAGCTCTGCAGCCCAGGAAAGCTCCAAGCCAGAAGGCAGCACAAGAAGGAAGCATGGCCTGGCTGAGGGCAGGAAGAATGAAAAGCAGCAGCCCTGTCCTGCTGTTTGAGACCCTCCTCTCCACAGAGAGCAAGAAGCCAGGTGCCATGGTGCAGGTGATGGGACACCCAGACCCTGTGGGCTCCAAATAAGTAACTTTTTCAGTGCCTATTTCTATCACCATAGTTATCTTTTTACCAGCAAATAAACCAAGAATTGCTCCTATTTCAAAAACAGACTCTGCACTGACTTCCTTAACACAGTTTCCTCTAAAGGCAGGAAAAATGTCTCTCTCCCAAGTTTGTCTTTTATCCTGTTAGCACAGGCATTAAAAACCTGTTCCTCTATCAACACCTCATTCAGTGCTGTGATCCTCAGTGTCCTATTCTGTACATCAGCACCCCACCCACACACAAAGATGTGTATTATGGACTTTCCTTAATTACTATTGAACAAACCCTGTACTTCCAAACAGGCTGCACTTCAATGCAGTGAAGAGCAATAGGATTTCTCCTAGAGATACTCCAAGTTCTTGGACTCCTTGCACCAGTTGCTACACTGACTCCAAACAGCCATAATAGTATCAAATAAGCCAGGAATAACATAATAATTTGTGCTTACTCTGCTAAAGGTCCTTAAAATTATTGAAAATTGAATTTGGAAGAATGCTAAAATAATTTCAGTGCATACAAGCTAAAAGAAAAGCATCCATGAAAACACACTCAGCATATTTGGTTTACTGAACCTAAGAAAATGTCAGGATTACTGAAAAGACAATTTTTCTGGAATTATATACAGTAATCATAATTTTACCCAATAATCATATGTGAAATAAGAGAATTCCTGAAGCTTTTTGTGTACATTTAGGAGCAGTGCTTAGAGATAATTCATTTTAAAATATGCTCAGCTTTTTTTTTTCAAGTGGTTTCATTTCCAAAATAAGGCTGCATTTAATAGAAGTTTTGTGAATTGAAACTCATTACATAGCATTGGCAAATCAATAAGTTCATAAAGATGTAAAGCTTTGCTTTATGAAATAAACCAAATTATACTGTTCTAATCTAAATATTCAGTCAAGTCACTTGATAATTAAATCAAGCAGAAAACCTGCCCTCTTATTAAAATTTCTTCAGAGGATCCATGTGAGTTGGAGCGTGCACGTAAATAATACTTATTATTCATATTTCTACCTTTCAGACCTTTTCCATTTCAATTAAAATTCCGTAATTTTTATTGGGAACCACATTACATGGATGACAGATGTAAGTTAATTAAAGGACAATCAATTTTAAGAGATGGCCAACAATGAACCTAAACAGTTTACAAATTACCTACTGTCAGTCACTGGAGCGTGCAGTGTCTGCAAACAATTACAGAAAAGCTTTAATTGATTTCTAAACTTCCAATAATAGGCTACCTTCTGGACATTTATAAGTATTCTGCTTGTATGCAGACTCCTAGAATTAAAGTACCTGTTGGGACCCTCAAAGGAAGCTTCAGGCATCACACAGACCTTAGGTATGAAGTTCAATGAAAAGCTGGTGTTGTTCATACCCCCCACAACAGCTGCAAATCCCTTCAGCTGAACCTTCTGCTCCTGAGCTGACACAAAGGGACTCAGAGCCTTGCCACCTTATTCTGTGGGGCTTTTCCCTACAAAAGCAGCATTTGAACACCCCTGTACCTGACTTTAAAAAAAAACCAAACAAACCCAAATGTCTGTATGGAGGTGAAGATTACCAGCCTGTCCCACTGCCTTGCTAGCATCACCCTACAGACATTATTTTCCAGTTTTGAGCTAGTAAACGATAAAGAAAACCTACGTCAACCTATTGAAAAGCCTCACTTCTTAAAAAGTGCATCTCTTTCAAAGAAATGAAAACCATAAATTATTCAGTCTGCCCACTGACAGGTAGGGAGGGGTTTGCTTCCTGCAGGCTTGCACTTGAGTTAAAAAGAAGCCACCATTCAAAAAGGATGTTTTTGTACTGGCAAAGGAGAGCAAGAAAAGCTTTAACAATTAGAGAAGTAATAGCTTGATTTTTATTTTAAAACTGAGAAGACAAAAATAGTCCATATAAATCAAACAAGCTGTCTCTCCACGTCAATTTTATGACGGGCATTAATCTGAGTTTCTGGACAGAAGCAGTGTCTGATGTAGCCACGCTTATTGACTTAATGGGAAGAAATGTATATTAGTCTGGGAAGCTGTGATGAATGCAGCCTTTAGGTTCAACCACTCAAACACTTCAGGAACCCCACTCACTGACCCAGGCAGGCAGAAACTTAAATCTTAATCCTGGAGGACGAGTTTATGATTCAATCACATTTTGATGTTTAAGAAATTTTGAAGGCTTGTGTCTTTTTCCCATCTCTGTGTGCCTGCAGACCTACAGACAAACACTACAGGTGACACACACAGCAAGACGTCTGCGGGGAAACTCCAACCCACAAACTGTATCCCAGCTCTCTGCTGCTCCACCTCCTCCCACAGGAGGAGAATCACAGGATCATAGAATAGTTTGGGTTGGAAGGGACCTTAAAGATCATCGAGTTCCAACCCCCCTGCCATAGGCAGGGACACCTCCCACTAGACCAGGCTGCCCAGTGCCCTGTCCAGCCTGGTCTTGAACACCTCCAGAGAGGGGGCATCCACAACCTCCCTGGGCAACCTGTTCCAGTATTTCACCACCCTCACTGTAAAGAATTTCTTTCTTATGTCTAGTCTAAATCTATCCCCCTCTAATTTATATCCATTGTTTCTAGTCCTCCCATCCCATATTATGTTAAAAATTCCTTCCCCTGCCTTTCTGTAGGACCCCCTCAGGTACTGAGAAGTTACTCTGAGGTCCCCTCTGAGCCTTCTCTTCTCCAGGCTGAACAACCCCAACTCCTTCAGCCTGTCCTCATAGGGCAGTTGCTCCAACCCTTTGATCATCTTCGTGACCCTTCTCTGGACCCTCTCCAACAGCTCAATGTCCTTCCTGTGTTGAGGGCTCCAGAACTGGACACAGTAACTCCAGGTGGGGTCTCACCAGTGCTGAGTAGAGGGGTAAAATCACCTCTCTTGACCTGCTGGTCACACTCCTCTTGATGCAACCCAGGATTTGGTTGGCCTTAGAATCATAGAATAGTTTGGGTTGGAAGAGACCTTAAAGATCATCAAGTTCCCTGGAACGGGAACAGACACAGAAGCTCTTGCTCCTTGCCACGACAGGAGCCACAATGCAGCAGCATCTCCCCCACACTGCAGCATCTCCCCCTCCTTCCCTAAACATGGAAGAGGTTGTGGATGCCCCCTCTCTGGAGGTGTCTAAGACCAGGCTGGACAAGGCACTGAGCAGCCTGATCTAGTGGGAGGTGTCATTGGAAACCAATGATCTTGAAGGTCCCTTCCAACCCAAACTATTCTATGATTGTATATTAAAAGACATGCCTTCACCAAAAAAACCCTTTAAACTGGACCCACTGATCTCACAGCAACAAAGGCATGTGGCTGTGTGGGCACCACTGATTTACTCCAGGAACTGATGGATCACCACACACCACGAAGGTTAAGCATACAGTTGAAAACTTTCAATACAAGCTCCTGAGGAGATCAAGGCTCAGTCTTTTTGTGGAATTTGGTTTGTTTAGTAAATAAGATAGTTATTCAAACAAGCTCTAATGTGCATGGTTCAGTTATTAACAATTAGGGATCCATGATCATAGAAACTTATAATATTTTGGGTTGGAAGTGACCTTAAAGCTCATAGAGTTCCAATCCCCCTGCTATAGGCAGGAACAATGACGTTTAATACCTGAAACTTTCATGTACCAGAACCTTGATGTGTCAAAGTAACTGCAGCAAAAACACCCCGTTTTCCATCTCTAACTCTTTAAGCTTAAAAGACTTTAGAGAATAGACACAAATAGCAAAATACCCATCCTACACCATCAGGAGGGATCCCAGGGTGGATGTTTGCCCAGAAGAGCAATTCACACCAGGTCTTACTGCAAAGTTGGGGTATGGAAATCAGAGCCTTGCAAGTCAGAAGGAACAAGGCAACCCAGTTTAATGTGATTATTCTGGGGTTGAAGCAAGGTATTAATCAAGTGGACAAAACAATTCTATTAATGAAATTCAAAAGGTAAAGGACAATAATCAATCTTTGACTATATTGCAAATGATAAAACAAGCATCCAAAAGGGTTATGCTAATTACATGTTTCAAGTCAAATGGACCCGTTCCATGCTTTGTCTTGTTTAGACAAATAGAGCATTCCTGCCATTTAATTATATTTCAGATGTCTATATCAGTGTCTGCAATGATACATTAGCCCACCCAAGAACTGGAGATGGACTGGGACCTTCTGGTAACACCAGATCCCAATGCACTCGCCTGCCCTCAACTCAGCAGCCCCAGGGATGAGCAGAGAGTGGGGCAGAGGGGGGGACTGCACCTCTCCTACTGGCCTCAGGGAAACAGGGACACCAGGTACAGCCCAGGAGAACAAAGACTGGCAGAGATTCATCCTCCTGAAATATAGCCAATAATGGCTACATTATAATTTGGTCTATGATATTAAACTTTATGACAGAATAAGAGAAGAGAAAGCCCATAAAGTTGGTATGCCACACCACGCTCCTATTGTCCATGACATCAGTAGCTGTGACCAGATACATGCAGCTAGAAACACAACTCTCTGCATTTCATTTAGCAACTGATGTAGTGCAGGATGTCCCTGTTACTGCAGGGGTTGCACTAGATGGCCTCTCAAAGTCCCTTCCAACCCTCTGATTCTGTGATTCTTCACCCAGGCTATCATCATCTTTACATTACTCCATACAGATTGCTCTGAGAAACAGAGAATAACCTGAAAACATCTAAAAGCATACTGCAGCTTTTCAGTGTGAGTCACTCCGTCCCTACCACCCACAGGGACACTTCTACTGCCCTCCAGTGCACATCCCACTCCTCACCGTGGCATGTGTGGGTTCTCCCAGCCCAGGCAGACCCCACATGGGGTGCAGAGCCTGGCACCAGCTGTGTGGGGTCAGAGGGGGTCCCCAAACTGGGCAGGGGGAGTGCACCTGACAGCAGGAATTTACTCACTAACTTGCAGCCAAAAAGCAGGACTGCAAGATGAAAATAAATTGCACAACGTAAAAAGAGCCTAGGAAATACCTCACCATTAAAAAAAATAAATAACCTTCATTAAAACCTGTAATATTTTCAAATGAAGACTACTAGAGTTATATTAGCAGCCAAATTCCCCCCAAAATGATGAGGCAGGCAAGTAGATACCTAAGACTCTAAAATTAAAAATCCAAATCCTCAAATCTCCCCACACAAAGCAGACCAGAACATCCTTCTGATAAGAGATAAAAATAATTTTCCTCAGCTTTCAAAGCAAGCTTTTCTTAAAAAAAACAAACAGAAATCATTACTACATTTTTCAGGATCCTAAACCCACGCCTTCCTTTATCAAGCAATTGATAGTATTTTTATCCAATATATTTTCCCCATTTTAAGAGCAAAAAAAAAAGTAAGTAATAAGAAAATTCAACTTCCTTGTTGCAACACCATCTTCACTTTCAAGGGGAAGTCAGTCCCCTTTGCTCCAGGCAAGCAAAACACCCCACAGAATTTAGACTCAAACCCAGTGACCAAAAGCTTTAGTGGATTTTCTGGGGAATTTACACATTCACTCAGCATTTAAGTCCTGCAGTGGCTGGGCTTGGATCTGCCTCTGTGTCCTCTACAGTGGGAAAAGATCATTTTCAGAAAGGAAACCCTTTTAAATTGCAGTGAGTGCCAGGACTCACTGACTGTCCTGCCTTGTCATGCAACTGCTTATGGTTTTCCCTCATAGAACTGAAGGTCAGGCATACATGTTTCATTTGGAATTTTTATACTGTGAAAGTTGTCATAACAGCAATAACCCCATTTCAAATTTTGGTCTTAAACTATTCCATAAACCTTCCTGGCCTTTTACTGAATACCTCACACAAGAGCAGTGACATTTTTAGGCTGGAGGTTTCACAAGGATTAGCCATCATGTTTACTGTAACACCCTGCATAATCTTCCACGTAAACTTGTGCCAGTTTGCTTGAAATTAACTTTGATTTGGGTTTAGCACTGCAAAAACTCAGAGTGTAGCTAAATGAGGTCAAAGCCTTGGGAAGACCTCATCAAACCCCACAACACTTGGCTCTTTTTATGAAGTGCATTTGAGGGCTCCGCGTCCCACAATGGGGAGAGGGTACATCTGGCAGATTAAATATTGCCCAGAAACACAAGAAACAATAACTAATATTTGTGAAAAGTTGCACCTGAAATATTTTGCTCCATCTTATGCTAAATGTACTTAGCAGAAAGGTCAGAGCTCCTGAATTTGCTAGATAAATAAATGTTGGTGAGGTGGATGAATCACTGGAGAATTGGTGCATGGCAGCGAATGAATAACCTGCAAATGCTTCCCAAACCCCATTATTTCCCTTTTTCCAGTAGGGCAAAGATTCATGTCCCTGCATGCCGCCAGTTCATTACAGAGAAATATCATTCCTCTTCTGGCACTCTCTGGGCGGCCTCTCAGCCCCACGAGGACCCTTTAATGTTTAATTCCCCATCATCTGCTCCACTGAACAGCTTAATCTCTGCTTGTATGATCAATACTATATCAGTGTAAATTAAAATGACAATTTTAAAGTAATTAAGCCTGTTAATGCTCGATTCAAATGTCATTATTTGCACAAGGGATTGAGGAGAAATTACATCGTGTCCAGGGTGACAGGAAAATGTTTGAGCCTTCTCAATCCTGTTGCCGCCGCGCCACTGGAGGCTTTAGCAAAGCAGATTAACTTCTAGCTCCCACTGCCAGGATACCTATCCAATTTCAAAGGGGGATAACACAATTTGATAAATTTAATTCCAGCTACAAACTCAATTATTGTGATAATGGATGAAAACTGGGAGGGGACGCTAAACAAGACCCACATAAAAAATACACTTAACTTCAGAATGAGATACAACAGTAATTGTTTGATTTGATTTGCTCTATCCCTTTTGAAAACCCTTTAAATAATTGTGATTGTTAGAAGAATAGCCAGCATTTATTAAATAGCATGAGCTCTGAGATCAAAGTGGCTGCAGTTTAAAGGATTTTGGTCACAATGGAAATGTTTGCCATCCTTTGCCTGTACAGCTACATTTATTAGACAAGTAAAATTACATCATTACAGTATTGGATCTCATAAATAGATCTATAAAACTCAACTGCGCTCAGATGAAATCTCAGCCCATTCTACAGCCTGGCCTTTCTAGACCCTGCCCTGACAGCCTCCACTCATTTATTATTTCAAAGGAAGATTTTAATAATAGAAAACCCTAAACTGATTGAGACGGGCACAGGACCTGGCTGGAACAGCCAGGCTGTCCTTACAGCTCATCCCTGGAACTACAGGCAAGAGAAAAGCACAGCAATTTGGACAGAGCTCATATTTGGGATTTTGAAGCAGACAGTGAAACAGCCCATCTCACACACTTCATTCAGCAGGAAACTTCTGCAGAGGGAGCTGGGGAGCTACAGGTTCCTCCTGGAGAGGCCACCCAGGCTCCATCAGCATTCACCAAGGCTGCTTTTAATAAATCCAGTTTATCTGACCCTTTGCATTTCCTGAACTTCTCTGAAATAATTATATTGAATTTTTATTAGTGCGCATGAAACATTTTTGGCTTGCACTTCTTTGAATAATAAATGACATATATCAAAGTGTCTTGCTGGTCTAATAACTTGCATCAGATCCATGCAGGCCTGTTTTATTAACTTTTAGTTTAAATTACAGCTGAATTCATCAATCAGTTTTTCAGTCTTCCTGCAAAGCAGGCTGCACATCGCCACGGGCTCTCCAGAAAAATGTATCTCAGGACAATTAAAATATCTATGGTGTCTTGAGTATTTAATCAGAAAATCTATCAAATCACAGATTTACTTTGATGAACTGTCAAAAGAGGAACCCCGAGAGGGTAGAAATAGCTGAACTTTAAATAGAAATTTAACATTTTAATTACATTTATTAGCTCTAGCACAAACATAGCTTTGAAATGAAAATCCAGGCAAACTGAGAGAAGTCTGCAGCGCTAGTCCACATCCAAGGGCAAAAAGAGCCCTAACTTCTACTTGCTTTCATTAAAAATAGCTTTCTCCTGAGCTAGGAGCTAGAGATTTCAAACTTGGAAGATATCGTTCAGAAGTGGGGGGAACTGTCCTCAATAGGTTGCATCTGTGGGTTTTCTTGTTTTTAATGCAGAAAAATGATGAATGTTACTACGAGTCAATTACATTTTGCTCTGAGAATTATGAAGACTTTAAATTCTAAAGCTGCTACATCACAACAACCCTACAACAATATCCCACTTCACACCCGCAGTGAAGTGGCTGTAGCTTTGGGATTGGCCAGGATCTCACACACTGGTTTGTTCTCCCTTTTCCCACACGTCAGAGACAGGCACAGAGTGGGCTGTGGGCTGGGCACCATGGCCTCATGGGCATTACTCACACACAAACTTCTCAACTGCTGCCATCTTCAAATATTTCCCCCATTAAGCGGCAGCAGAAAGGGATTCAGAGGCAAGAGGTGGCTATGAGATGCCACAAGTATTCCACATCTAATGCAATTAATAGGATACTTATTAAATAGAAGCAAGGTGGTGCAAAAATGGAGTAAGACTGAGGTGCTTCTCCCTGTGTTTGGGGTCACAGGGAGACCATCAAGAAGGGGACACAGCACTAGGAGGGGTGGCCATGGTGCCCAGCACACCCAGCCAAGGAAGAGCTCCTCACTTGATGAAGGGAAGAAAGAAAATGAAAATTACTTCTTTCCAATTAGTGTCCAGATAGATGATCAGAGTCGCTTCCCTGGTATGTAACCTAAACCCTGCTTACACACTCACAGCTTCTGCTTGGCATTATTAGTGGGGCATGTTAATAGACATCAGACCATCTGGAGTAACAAATTAATTGTTTCCCTATGTACAATAATAGCTCCATTTATCATGCACTTGTTGACCTGCATTTGCTTTACAAAGCTTATTAATTATCAGAGATCTCGATGCTTTAAGAATAAAGAAAACATCAATAAAGTTTTACCACAACTGCCAGATTCAGCTGCAATTATTAAGGGTTTCTGTACTGCTGAAGGTAAGAAAAACATTCCACTTCATTTTGCTCTCAAAATTTCATTCCATAAACTTTTAAAGAAATAATGCTGGCCATTAGGAACAAAACCAACATTATCAGGAGCAGACTAACGTTGATTATGCTCATCGTTTTTCTCTCTGAAAGTAACTTTTCTTTCTAATACTGTGTCTAATGTCAGTGGATTCTTTCCTATCTGGCTTTTATCAAGCTGTGAAAAAGCAAGCAAAGCCAAGGTGCACTAATGGATCTCACCCAGTGCTCACACAGACTTCACACACTGGCTCACACTCAGGTGCTGCAAGGGGAGCCCTACACTGGGACACACCAACAGACACAACAGACCCACACACTGTGGACTCAGCCCCCCTGGCAAAACCAAACACCCCACAGACAATGGTGGTTGGTAAAACCCCAATATGACCTGTGTTACTAAGACTTCACTAGGATTTCAACAAAAGGTAACTTGGCTGCAAATGAGCAGGTGGCAGTGCTCTGTCAGCAGTGTGCTAGCACAGCTGGGGGTCAGAGGAGTGAGCAGCACCACAAATCTCACTGCTCACCCACCATTAGGACTTTTTGCTCTTTTATGGTCACTGCTCCAGTGGTTTGCTGTCAAAAAATGCTAACAGGCCATTTGTGCTCTTTAAGAGCTTACCAATTTCTCAGTTTGTTCCCAGATAGATTTCTCACCCAATATTAGTTTCCCACACAGGGTGCTGTGACACAGCACTCAATCACCTTTGTCTTTCCCCTTGATATACGCCCAGCTCAGCCTCGTCAGACTCTGCCAACCTGTCACTGATTTTTCTTACTCTTTAAGAAACTCCAGTGACAAGTGATTGAATTAAAAGACACTGGCCAAAACTCTGATCTTAACTTAAAGGGATGAACAACTAGTAATAGTTAAGTAGCTGCTGATTTCTTATTACTTAAATAATCTAACCAGCAGAAGTTTGCTGAGGATAAGGTGAAGAAGGCCATCAGGCAGCATCATACAGCTTCTGACACCCCTGCACTTCAAACTGTTAGCACCAGGTGTCTGGATGATGAAATTAAAATTTCTCCCTTTTTGACAATGAAAGAAAAAGATTTCTGAAAATAAAAAGCAGAGATCACTTTGTCTGACAGAAGCAAAAGACAAACCCTCCTCAGAAAAAGCAATTACACAGGAAAGCAGCAAGGACTGGCATGCAATCTGCTCTCCAAAGGAATTTAAAAAGCTCTTTATTTCTCTTAATTGATCATGTCCTCTTCTATGAAACACAATAAAGGCATGAGCTTAACTCCACCTGCACCATCAAGCACCAGGCAGTGAATCCAGGACAGGCAGGTGGTAAAAGGCAGAGGTCTGAGCAGCAGGAGATGTTCACAACTCCGCACTAAAAGTGTTTATGGGACTTTCTGACACCCTTTAACACTGACACAGCTTCTCTCATCTCGTCACAACTTTACCTGCCCTTTCATCTCCGAGAGCAGAGCCAATACACTCCCCTCCCTTGTCCAAGAGGTGCCTGAGAAAAGCAACATCAACAGAGCTGCTCCTGAAGAATGCCTCAATATCTAAAATTAAACTGGCTTGTTTGTAAGAGAAAACCAGGANCTGACACCCTTTAACACTGACACAACGAAACAGCTTCTCTCATCACAACTTTACCTGCCCTTTCATCTCCGAGAGCAGAGCCAATACACTCCCCTCCCTTGTCCAAGAGGTGCCTGAGAAAAGCAACATCAACAGAGCTGCTCCTGAAGAATGCCTCAATATCTAAAATTAAACTGGCTTGTTTGTAAGAGAAAACCACTTCTCTGAAATTGCAGGATCCTGCCTTTTCCCACGAATCAGAAATGTCCCTCTCCTCTCCACCCCCCATTAATTATGCTCAGCATTATTAGTGCAGAGGCAGAGCTCATTACCTCACTGTGCACCTCCTCCTGCTGGGGTGGACAATGGAATTAAAGCAATGAAGCAAAAATAATCCATTTAATGCTTATGGGGGCCAATGCATTTCTATGGGTTCCTGTTGTTGTTGTTGTTCCAGCGCTTCTCTTCATTCTTATGCTTTAGTGCTTCAGTGGCAATTTATCAGCCTGCACTGGAAAATACCTGGCAACCTACTTAAAATGCATGGAGCAGGCCATAAAATTAACCTTGTGGCAATTGTTTTCCCACATGTTTGATAGACCAATGTCAGCTCATCTGTTAGGAGGAAATAAAAAAGTCAAGCCTAAATGTACAAAAAATTATGATGGAAGTCTTAAATAAAGCGAGGGTAATGCAAGTTTATTGAGTCAAAAATCAATCCATCAATGAGCGAGTGGATTAGGAGCACCTCATAAGCCCCAAAGAAATAATTTGCCCAAACACTGGGATTTAACGGCAGAGGACCAAATTCCAACACTTTTAGGAAGTAAGTAATGAAAAATCAATTCAAAAGGAAAAACAGATGAAGAAGCCTGGATTCTGACACGCCGACACATTTATTGCTGAATACCATTTCTCGGCTGACCCCAAAACTTCGCAAGGTGTTTATTTACTTTCAACACCTTCCAGAGATCAATATTTTTAATTTGGATCCAAGTTATTATTTTTCACATCACAGCATCGGGGAGCGGAGTAAAGTGGCTCATATTTTAGTGCTAAAAAGATCGATATGACAGTTTCACCTTCACGGCAGCCCCCCGCAGCGTCCCGCCGGGGGGAGCGCAGGGGACCAGGTCATCACCCAGCCCCGCAACAGACAGCCATGATTTACCTGCCGGGGAAGGGCCTGCTGCCCTTAGAAAACCAATCTTGTTCCTCTCACTTTATCAGCCCTGTCTCTAGCCCGGCACAGGGGGAGGGAGAGGGAGGGGAGACCCAGGGAGGGAAGGAGAGGAGGAGAAGACAATCGGTCCCATAAAGCTGATTATGTTCCGCCTGGTAAATGCATCCATCTGCTTTTACCTCCCTTGGACTGGGGGCACATCTGCAATCAATAATTAATTTTACATACATTTCGGAGCACGAGGGGAGGGGCACAGGAAGGAGTGTGACTCCCACACTCAGAGGCATCACTCGCAGCTCCACAGCTGAAGGGTTTGTTTGAACACGTGCAGCTCCACCTCACCATGGGTTTGTTTGAAGGACAGAACCCTCAGGCACGTTTCTCACAGAAACCTGACCTTTCCCTCTGCCAACCCTGGCCACCTTCACTGTGAGCCCACGGCACAGCACATCCCCATGGGAGGGGTCAGGTCCCCTAAGCAATGATGTGAGAGGAGCAGAGGTCCCACCTGGGGCAGTCAGCCTCTGCAGGAGCCACGTTCTAGCTGTGCAGCACTCATTCTTCCACTGAGAACAGCGGTCCACAAGAGATTTCTCCTATCCTTTCCACCCCTGCGCACCTTCAGGGCATGAGACAGACACACAGTGCTCTCCATTGCTGTCAGAGGGATCACCCAAGCAGTCCCTGCTCCTCTGGATGGAGGCGAGTCCAGGGAAAGACTTGTGGGAAATGCCCACAAGAGATGTAGATCTAATCAAGCAGTTGGCATGAGAGTTCACATGCAGAGATTTACACTTGGTTCTTACAGAGGCAAGTGCAGGAAGCCCATATGCTGTAAATCCACTCCCACTCACTGATAAGCAATGTTAATTCCACTTCTAAAACCATTAGCACTTCAGCAACAGCTCAATTATGGAGTGGCCAATTGGAAATACAATAAAGCAACAGCAGAAATAGAGGCACATGGTACAGAATATCAGGGATTGGAAGGGACCTCAACAGTTCATTCAGTCCAATCCCTCTGCCAGAGCAGGAACACCCAAACCAAATCCCACAGGTTTGAATGTCTCCAGAGAAGGAGACTCCACAACCTCTCCGGGCAGCCTCTCCAGAGAGGCTCTTCTCTCTCTCTACCCTCCACCTAATCTTGGCCAACATTTCTACAGCACATCAAGACTTTCCTTCTGGTTTTAAACTCATCAAGTACAATCCCAAGATATGAAACACCAGTCAGGTAGCAGCACAGCTCCCAGCACGCTGTGTCCAAGGCAGACACCAGTGCTGAGTGGGGATGGAGACACCTTGGGGGGGTCTGGCTGTGCTGGTCCCCCCCAGAACTCCTGCACAACCCCAGGGTGAGCTGGGACAGGGACCTGTGCTCCCCGTGCCCTGGAACAAAGCTCTCACAACAAAACAAGCCAGTACAGAAGTACCCCATCTTTGTGGGAGACTTTCTCAGGCAAGATGGTTTAGGCTGCAGCATTTTTGAGCCTGAGATTAATAAGCCATTATGAAAATCAGTCAAGATAGACATGAATTCCTGGAAAAGGACAAAACAGGGACAACAAAGCCATTCTGATGCAGTGAGCCACTTAGAAAACACTGGTACTTGAAAAGTGTTTGGACAGAGGCAGCAGACTCTCAGCCAGACTTCATGAGCAAAAAAATCACTAGATTTGTCAAAATGACTAAACTCCACATTTCCATCTTTTCCTCTTTTTGTTTTATGTGCTTTGCATGTCAGACAAATTATCAGGAAAATACTCCTTGTGTGACATTTCATTGCTTAATGCTTTACTGGTGCAGTAAAACAAGACAACTTGCTGAAATTATAGGAAAATAAATTTGTAATTTCTTCCTCATTTAGCCATTTTTGAAGCTCGTGTATAGGAAAGTCATTAATGTTATGTCTCCCTATCGATGTTCCAAGCCTTTCAAGGGATAACTAATGCTTTTTCCATACTCCTCCATGTGGCCAGTTAAATTAGACACATTATTTCTGTGCTGTTAGAAAAGAGGGATCAATAGACACTTGGAGAGCTCTCTGAAACTAAGTGGGAACGCTCCCTCAGTGTCAGAGGCTCCACATTGCAAATACTGTCAAATTTTAGAGTAGTGTCTGGGGCTTTTTGTACCAGCATCACCACCTCCAGCCCCACCTTCTCACCCAAAGGGCTGGGGCACCCCTGCATGTCCTCACCCTCCCTGGGGGGTTTGGGAGGGAAGATGCTGATGCTGTCCCCTCAGTTCCATTTTCCTGCTTCTCAGGGCAATTCCCCCATGAGCTCACTCAGCACCCAGCTTTTACTCTCCTCTTTCTCTCACTAACCGGGCCACTCACTGCCTTTTCACACCCGACAGTGGTATCTCAAGATGGTGATTAGGTAATGCAGCCTCAATAAATCTTTTCCTCTTGCCCTTTTGTTTTTAATTGGGACAAAAGCAGTGCCATTACCAGCCCTTCCGAAACAGGCAGCTGGAGAAAGCCACGGGCGATACCACAGGAAGGAGCAGGCAGACTCCTCTATCACTTTCCTTTCAGCTCTGAATCCTGCATTATAACATTATTTCAAACGCTAATAAAGCCATTAGTTTGTATGAGCAAACAGCACACCTATCATTTTCCTACAGAGTCACGCGGCTCTCGTTTGAGAATTAATTTAGTGCCTCGGACAAACACATTAGCAAGTTCTTTAAACAGCGTTTCATAATTTCTTAAGCAATTATTTTCACATTTTCCAATCTCTCCCTTTTCTTGAAAGGCAGAGCTGTTCCAAATCAAACAGGCTGTCGGCACAAACACAGTTCCTCACACACATCACTCCACCAGGGCTGTTCATACCATCAGGGCTACAGCAGAGCCAGGTATAGATGCAAACAAGGAACCCAATTGCCCTATGCTGCCATCATTTCTTTTTTTTTTCCTGTAGAAAGACCAAACCCAGCAACTATGCACCCAGACTTCTAAGGGAAGCAGCAAAAGGCTTTGGAAACTTCAAATTAAAGCATTTCCTGTACTGCTTGTGCTGAACACAGCCAGGGCTGTGCCACAGCCCAGGGGCACTGACCACCACTGGCATCTGGCAACCAGGACACTGTGTGGGGACACAGGCACAGGGATAGATTCTGGCCCCCTGAACATCAAGGTGGAGGATGGAGCCTTGGATGGACTCAGGGACGATCTTCCTTCTTCCTCTTACCAGGCTTTTCTTCCTCTAACCCTGAGAGCTGTAGCTAAATATAATACAAGGCCAGGAAATGGGACTTTTATCCCATTCACAATCAGTGAAAAGAAGAGAAGGCTCAGAGGGGACCTCAGAGTAACTTCTCAGTACCTGAGGGGGTCCTACAGAAAGGCAGGGGAAGGAATTTTTAACATAATATCGGATGGGAGGACTAGAAACAATGGATGTAAATTAGAGGGGGATAGATTTAGACTAGACATAAAGAAATTCTTTACAGTGAGGGTGGTGAAACACTGGAACAGGTTGCCCAGGGAGGTTGTGGATGCCCCATCTCTGGAGGGGTTCAAGACTAGGCTGGACAGGGCACTGGGCTGCCTGATGTAGTGGGAGCTTACCCTGCCTATGGCAGGGGGGTTGGAACTCGATGATCTTTAAGGTCCCCTCCAACCCAAACTATTCTATGATTCTATGATTCTATTCTTAGCCATATTTCCCCTCAAAATTCTTCACTATCTGCATTCAAATTTACATATTGATTATATTCATTCTTTGAGACAGGGTTAGGAAGAATAAATTCTAAGTATCATGTACTGTAAAAGGAAAAAAAGCTAAGTAAAACTTCAGAACTGCCATACAAAAGAGAAGGCAGCAAATAGCAATCTGCAAAGGGCTGTGAGTTAAAGCCTCCAGAATACCTCTGCAGCATCAGGGAACTGTCAAAAGCAGACTTGTCAAAGAAATGGAATACGACTGAGAAGATTTACTGCCTTGATGTATGCGTTGAGCCAGACAATAATTCTTCCCATAAATCCTGGAGAAATTACTTTAAGAACACACAATAATTAAATATGCAACAAGGCAGAACCAAACAAGACTGCAGTGTGCTCCAGCACTGGGAGGAGATGGGTCTCCATGGCTGTCCTTCTCCTCGGGGCTCAGAGAGCACCCACACCCCAAGGGGGACAGGCTGGATGGGATGGTCCCACTGTAGCTGGGGACAGGCAGGGGCAGGTAACCCCAAATCACTGCAGTTCCCTCAAGGAAACACTGAGAGCAGTGAGGGAGGCTCCACCTGCAGCAACACACACCTCAAAGACCGTGGCCCAAGTGGCCACAACCACAGCATCTTCTGCCTTATGGCTCAGCTACAGGGGGTTGTGAAAAAAAGCTTTTCAGCCTCAGACAAGTCTTTGGGTTTTGGTTTTTTTAAAAACAAAGGAATAGTTTGTCTACCCTTGTGTTCAGATAGTATCATCTGGGATTCATTTCTCAAAGTCTTCAGCTGATTTTTAGATGTGTGGGTTCCTTTGTAGGAAAACAATTATTCTTCACAAATAATCCCCCATTTTTCCTGAGCACGTAGTCCCCTGCACAGCTCAGTATGAATATAAAATTCCCAGGCCATAGGAAATGCAGTTCCATATAAATTGTAAATCCATAGCTAATACAAACAGCACAATGATCCCACCTCCAAGGAAGCTGCTGTATCACCAGTTTCCTCAGCTCTGGCCCATTTGTAAAGAGCAGAACCTGACCCAGGAGTGTGTTACTGGGCTGCCCATCTGTGGTATTTCTCTGTGTTCTGCAGTTATTGCTCCTCTACTAATTATGCAGAGGTGTCAAAACAGGTGGAAATCAAACTACAAAATTCCTCACAGCAAGAACAATTCCAACCTGAACTATTCTATGATTCTATGACATCTTACAGACTCGTTACCAAAATGCATAGGAAAAAAGAAATCCAACCCAGGAGGAAGGTACCACTGCAGCAACACCTTCCAGATGCCAATTCGTGCCTGGCTGAGATTCAGAGCAATTCCCCAAGAGCTGACCTGATTCTCTTGGAAATTACTTGGGAGATTTCATCTCGGGCTGCTGCAGATTCACACCCAGACACACATCAACAGCACTCTGACAACAATCATTTTTTCCATCACTTTATCAGAAGCAACAGGACTGACTCCCACACTCACCAGCCTACTTTGTGAACTCCGCTTTTTCAATTAAATAAAGGTAAAAGCTAGTGAAGGGATTGAATTTTTGTGATGTATTTCACCAGGAGAAGGTTCCCTGCAGGTGCAGAGTGTGGTGACAACCCAAGGGCTGGCACAGACAAGAACAATTCCAACCTGAACTATCCCACAGGGACCAAAAACTCCCCACCTCCATCTTCCACCCCACTTTGGCTACTCCACACTCTCACCAGAAGGCACTTGTGTGCACAGCCAGAGTTTCACTTCTCTTTTAGAGAGCATTCACAAGGACATCATTTTTCAAACGACTCTATTGCTCCTGTTCTCAATTAGGAAATGGAATTAGCAGGAACTAATTATCAAGGAGCAGCATCACCAATTGCTGCCTTCACTCTCCTCAGCATCTGTCAGGGGGTCACCATGAGTCTGCCTCCACTCACCCACAGCCTTCCCTGCCACCACCACCACACCAGCCCTGGGCACTACAGTTCCAACAAAAAGATCTCTAAGAACTAGGTAAAAAGGTTGGTTTAAAAACCTGCTACTTATTTTTAAAAAAATAAGAACAAAAAAAGGACAGTGAGGCAGAGGGAAGCATCTGCTGACAAGCTGTAAGGAGGGTGGGGGCTGTGACCACTGCTCTTGGTGCCAGGGAGATTGTGTTTTATTGTGATGCTGTGGCTTCAGCACAGAAAGGACATCCCTCTTCTTCTTTAGCCTGGTATACAGAGAGATTCTAAAACCAAAACAAAATTAAGTTCCGTGGAAAGAAGGGTGAAAAAGGATAAAGGTGGAATAAGGCTCAGGTAAATGGCAGATCACAGAATAGTTTGGGTTGGTAGGGACCTTAAAGATCATCTACTTGAGACAGAGTGCATGGTAAAGGGTGAGGAAGGTGTGCTGTGACACTCCAGCTCAGGAGGGGGTTTGCTGCCCCACCACCACCACAAACCCATCCTCAGCCCACCCGTGTCCCAGCAGGAGGGGTGTGGGAGTTTGGGGTGCCCGGCTCCCCCGGCACAGCACGGAGCTCCAGCCCCATCTCCTGGGGAGAAGCTGCAGAGGGAAATGGCTGAAACGGGCTGTGAGCTCACCAGGCACGTGAATTTCCCCAGCATTCCATTCAATTATATCTCTCTTCCTAAATCATTTTTCTTATTTAACAAAACTCTAAACTGCCACAGCTAATCAGCTCAGAAGAATCAGCATCCACCATTCATTTCTGGGAACAGGCCGATATTTTCTAAGACCCATTAATAACCATGACAGGATTTATGTACAAGATAAATTCAATTCAATTTCCTTTTTCAATTAATGGCCAATTATTCGAACTCAGCTCAACCAAAAATATTACTCAAATATCATTAATCTAACAAAAATTAACTTTACTATCCCTTCGGTAATGAGCCGATATAATTTAAAAATAAAATAACACACTTGAACAAAGTGTTGTGTTCCTAGGACCAACACTCCCCACTGGGGTCCTCCCAGTCAGCCCCAGCTCAGCTCATTGCTGTGAAGATGGGGATTTGAGCAAAGGCTCCTCTAGATCCTTCTATGGGTCACCCACTGCTGTGTCTAGATTAAGAGATGCCATGCATCTAAAAACTCCTGGTTCAGCCCTGAAGCCTTCACAGCTCCTG
>VZTY01012134.1:258688-269813 GCA_013400935.1 Turnix velox | reverse complement strand
CATCAAGGAGTGTCCCGTCTCCCCAATTGCAACATGGCAGGGCTTTAAACTACATGTGAAGGGGGAAAGGGTACCTGGGTTGGCACCAGTGGGAGAGGGCTCTAATACCCATGGAGTCCAGGTGGCCTTCCTTCCCACTAGGATGTGCTCTGTACAACCATGCAGGCAGTTTAGGGAATAAACAGGAGGTGTTAGAAATTGGTGCTGAGGCAGGAGCTTGGGATCTGGTGGCAATCACAGAGAGACACAGTGGGACAGATAGCCATGGGACTGGGACAGACATGCACAGTCCAAGAGGACAGTAAGATGACCATGAGCCAGCAATATGCCCTTGTGTCCAAGAAGGCCAATGGCATCCTGGGGTGTATTAAAAGGGGCACAATCAGTAGGTGGAGAGAGGTTCTCCTTCCTCTCTGCTCTGCCCTGATGAGAACACAGCTGGAATATTGTGTCCATTCCTGGTTCCCTCACTTCAAGAAGGACAGGGAATTTCTTGGAGAGGGTACAGAGAAGAGCAACAAAGATGATGAAGGGATTGGAGCATCTCCCTTTAGAGGAAAGGCTGAGGGAGCTGGGGCTCTTTAGCTTGGAGAAGTCTGAGGGAGGACGTCATCAATGTTTATAAATATGGAAAGGGTGAGTGTCAGGAGGATGGAGCCAGGGTCCTCCAAGTGATCTCCTATGATAGGACAAGAGGAAATGGGTACAAGCTGGAACGTAGAAGGTTCCAGAGAAATGTAAGAAAAAAGTTTTTCAAAGTGAGGGTAACAGAACACTGGAACAGAAGGAAGGAAGGAAGGAAGGAAGGAAGGAAAACATTAATAATAACTTTTTAATTCTGTAGGGTAAAAGTAATAACAAAATTTCCCACTTTTAGCGGGAATGCAATTAAAATAGGGCTAGGATTTCCCTCACAGTATGTTTAAGGCATCTCTGATATGCACAGATCCCCTCACCACTCATATTAGAAAACCACATCCACTGATGGATGCTGGCTTCTGGAAAGTTTACCCACACAGGGTTTTCACTTATTAACTTCCTTTGCTTATTTTTTTTTGGAAATAAAAAGTGAAAATTACTTATTCTTCCAGTGTGGTTTAGACTTGTAACATGTTACTTTGTAGGAAAGTATTGGAATGTGCTAACCCTTTACTGTACCCAGAGGGTCTATTTTTAGAAAAGAAACAGTCACAGACATCATGTCAATAGGTCTTTTATTTTCCATATTGTGCATTGAACTGCTGTCATTAATATTGCATATTTGATCATATCACCCTTAGTTTCTCCTGATCACAAGAGAACATGTTACTTTTGACACTAAATTAACAAATCCTTTTTCAACCTGTTTCTGGAGTCAGGAGAAATCCAAGAGTCGTCTGCAATGCAGAAAACTGTCTTAAAATAATGTAAAACTCCATCTGTACTGAGAAAAGGATTTGGTGTCCTTATCCCTGTAAGCCTCCTAACAGCACTTGTTTTAGGAAGCCGATCATTTTGTTCATCGTCTGATTTCAAACTTACAGGGTGCATGGATGTTTACAACTATGATAATGATGTATAGGGAACAAGTAATATGCTGTGGCTTAGAAGTCCATTTTCCTTTCACATGTTTAAATTTTCACGTTGACTGCAAAGATGTCTTAGAATTAACAACTCTGGTGTAAGGTTTAGTCAGATGAATCTCATCCTCTGTCATTCATACATGAAGTCAACCTCATTTGCTAATGTTGCCTGTCCAGTCATTATTAGTCATATGTCAAACCAACCAATTCAAATTCAAAATGTTACAAAATAAGATGAACAGTACTTGTGGTGCTATGTACTTCTTTCACAGAAAAGGAGAGGGAGTATCTCTAGTTTCCAGAAATATTTTTCTTTGGGTACACTTGACTTCAACCAGTCAATGCACAGGTTATACCTGAAGTAGTCATTCTTTCGCTGGATTCTGATGCCTGTCTGACATTTTTATACTACTGTTAGCATTGGTAGCATCTATGGAAATAGGTATACAGGGATGTTTTTTAACTCTCTAAATTGTAGAGATGTAAAAGATATCCATGTGAAGTTTTCTATATGACACACCCTGAACAGCTCGGTTCAATGTTTAAATGACATATTGCATGATTAATGTGTCATAAAATAGCAGCTGAACAAAACAGATGAAATAATGCTCAAATAAGAAAAAAAGAGCAGTTACTGCAAATAGAAATATCCAAGAACTGCATCTTATAAACTGTGAATAAAAAATTATACTCAGCTGCTTTCAATGATTAGTTTTTTTGGTTTCTAGGGACATGTCATCATTGCCCAGGTACATCCCAAAATTCCACACATAACAAGAAAACCAGAAAGCCTGTTATGTCAGTATACTTCCACAGTCTCCTTGTTAGGTGATGCACTGACCCAGACAAGTTCTGGGACCAGACTGAGTGTGATTTCAAAGACCTGGGACAAAAGAATCACAGATTTATTGATGTCTATGATCCACACAAACATTCACTTCCTCAGTCAGTCAAAGGTCAGTGAAAATCTCTCAGACCTTATAAAAGAAGTTCTACAGGCTAATTTACCCCTACCTGAGTAAGTAAGTTTCCCTTCTCTCCCAGCCTGTGTATCAGCAGGGAAGAAAAAGTTTTGAAGATAAAAGCCTTTGTGCAGCAAGTGGAGAGGAAATACGAGAAATGTCTAGTGAAATGTAGTATGCATTAAGTATAAATAAAAAATCTCACTCTGGAACATTTTGTATTTTTCAATTGGAATAACTGCAAACAATATTATTCCAAATCAAAATCAGATCAAAATAATTACAATAAATCACTGTTCTTCAAATCAGCTACTCAATGAATGAAAACCAACAAAACAATTCCTTTTTTGTGATTTCTCATTTTTGTGATTTCTTTTTATTAGGTAATTTTTCAAATTCCAGCCAATCTTTGTACTCTATCAGAAGATAAAAAAGTATACATCAACCCTTTTTTCTAAAATATATTTTTTCCATACTTGTTCTTTTATTATGCCATAGGAGAACAATTAAACACTTTTTTAAAATAAAGTAGCTCTGAAGAAAACAATTCTCATTTATTGGGTAGTTTTTGTTAAAAATGCTCAAATATGGGAATATAATTTTATTACTTTTGCTATTGATGCTATAAAACTGTACTTCAATGGCTGAGAGATGTATTTTATCATGCTGTGGAAATTAATATGTGTTACTATATTTTTCATATGTAATTTGAAATCATATAAGGATGTAAAACTCTCCTATGGCATAGTGTAAATCTGTGAATTAGAGTTTAATTATTTTAAATTAAACATGTGTAACATCAAATAAACCTGAAAAGATGACTATGGCCTGAATGTCTTAAACATCTGGAAGAGTCAGGTTTGAAATGTAACTGACTAGGTAGACAATACTACATGATATCATCTCAGACTTCTTTGATGTGAGATACTGGATTATAGTCCTTGTCCTCTAAGAATTGGTAGGTTTTAAGATAAGAAAAAGAATAACAGAGAAGAAAAATAAAAGAAAAAAAAGAAAGGCAAAAAAATGTAGTCCAAAAAATTGTCATTTAGGATTAAAAGATAAAGCACTTTGCTGAGGACAGAATAAGTGAGAGACAGACATTTAATGACCCCATAAAGCTAGAGCTATTTCTGAGGGAGAAGCACAATTTTCTTTCATCTACATCTGCAAAATATTAAGAGTGGAAAATGCAAAAAGGGTGAATTTACTAGTTAAGTTGTTGAAGTCCCAGATAAAGACATAGATTGTCTATAACAACAGCTATATTGGAAGTGAAATTCCACAAACAGAATATTTTAATAGAAAATATATACTTTAATGAAACGAAAAGCAAGTAAAAAAATCTGATCTGATCTGATTTTTTTTCCTTAATACTATATGCTTCAGATTTTGCAAAGAAATTTTTCAGTTAGCTAACATTGTCCTGAGACATCTAAATTACTTTGAGTATTTTCTATAAAAGCTTTTTTATTTTTTTAATGAATTGCTTCATTATTTCATGGAATGCTTGTAGTCATCAGCTTATAATTAACTTTTTCTATCTAGGCTCTTATTTAAAGCACGTATGAAATACTGTG
The DNA here is from genome assembly GCA_013400935.1 of Turnix velox. Classification (NCBI taxonomy): domain Eukaryota; kingdom Metazoa; phylum Chordata; class Aves; order Charadriiformes; family Turnicidae; genus Turnix; species Turnix velox. The sequence continues at coordinate 265,709 of VZTY01012134.1, read as the reverse complement.
ATTGGTTAAATGGTGTCTTTCTGATTAATGTCAATATGTTCTAATGTTTAGGTTTCATTATTTCAAAGTAAATGTTATTTTTAGTAGAAGACTGACATGTTCAGAATTTTTAAAATAAATATGTGTGCTTACAAAGTAAAAAAAGAGATGAGTTATCAGAAGGGAGCTGATATAAATAGTCGTCAGAAAAAATCATAGAATTATTGAATGGTTTGGGTTGGAAGGGAACTTGAAGATCATCTACTTCCAAACCCCCTGCCATAGGCAGGGACACCTCCCACTAGACCAGGTTGCTCAGTGTCATGTCCAGCCTGGCCTTAAACACCTTCAGAATAAGGCCATCAGCAGCCTCCCTGGGCAACCTGTTCCAGTGTCTCACTATCCTCACTGTAAAGAATCTATTTCACATGTTCAGCCTGAATCTCCCTTCTTCCAATTTATACTCATTATTCCTAGTCCTGCCATGTCCTACCCCAGCCATTCTGTAGGTCCCCTTTGGGTATTTATGAGCTGCTATGAGATCCCCCCAGAGCCTTGAAAATTGAGGAGAAGGTATACTTGAATTTGCTTAAAAAGTTTCGGAGTTCAGATCTAGCAATGACTCTACGTCATTTTTCTTAGGAAAAAAAAAAATTAAAAATCTGCAATTACCTGTGCTTTTTTTATTTTCTGTAAATGTGTCTAAGTTTGTCCAGTGAAAGAAACTTTTGACAGGCTTGAAAGGCGGGCCCATACCAACCTCATGAAGTTCAGGAAGGCCAAGTGCAAGGCCCTGCACCTGGGTTGGGGCAACCAAAAGCACAGATACAGGCTGGGTGGAGAGTGGCTTGAGTGCAGCTCTGAAGAGAAGGATCTTGGGGTCTGAGTGGATAAGAAACTTAACTAGAGCCACCACTGTGCGTTTGCAGCCCAGATGGCCAACTGATTTCCCGGCTGCATCAAGAGAAATGTGACCAGCTGGTCAAGAGAGGTGATTTTGTCTCTCTTGGCTCTGGTGGGGCTCAACCTGGAGTATTGTGTCCAGTTCTGGAGCCCTCAACAATGAACTATTCTATGGATTCGTGATGGCAGGACGAGGAATAATGGGTGTAAAGTGGGAGGAAGAGAGGAGATTCAGGCTAGATATGAGAAGGAAATTCTTTACAGTGAGGGTGGGGAAACAGTGGAACAGGTTGTCCAGAGAGGTTGCTAATGGCCCCTCTCTGGAGGTGTTTAAGGCTAGTCTGGGAAAGGCACAGAGCAACCTGGTCTAGTGGGAGGTGTCCCTGCCTATGGTAGGGGGGTTGGAGCCAGATGATCATCTCTTCCAACCCAAACTATTCTATGATTCTATAAACTGAAACTGAGAGAGAATCAAAATATTGGGATGTGTTATACAGATTTGAACCTCATTTTTTTCTGGTCCATTGCTGCTACTGCTTTGGGTAACTACATTCTCAGATTTATTCTCCTAGGACTCAGAAATCCAACTATTCCATCACAGACTATTATCAGTGTGCATAAGATTTTGCAACCACAGTAATGCTCTTTATCATATGTCATGTTTTATGTACCCACTATGCTCAACAGAAGAATCTTACATTAGCAGCTGTGTTGGAGAATGGAAGACTATAGTGGTTTCAAACCCTATTTCATAAAATGCAAAGTCTCATGTGATCAGAGTTTGTGTCACAGAAAGACACGTGTTTTTCTGCCTGTTCCTATCCTGATGTGCACCACACTTCCATTTGTTAATTCTCTGTATCTCATTTTTGAATGCATAAGATATTAATGGCTATTTCAGAGACAAAATAGCAGCCACATATTAAAACCACTAATATGTTAAAAATATTCATATTAAAAATCATAAACCAAGCAAAAGCCAGAAGATAAACCAAAATTTAATTTTTATTTTAAAAGTGATTTTGGAAATCTGAATCCTTACACCTGTGCTCCTTGCATCTTGGAATGTGAATAAGAACTCCTTTCCTTCCACTTTCTTTTCCCTCATGTGGGTGGCAACTGGCATGACACTGGGTCTTGAAGCTTTGATTTGGTATGTTGGTCCACTTGCATGTATTTAATTCCTTTTGTTATATGTGCTGTTTGAACAAGTGAGCAAATCTTGAAGTTAAACTCTTAATGGAGCCTGGTGTTTTGGATTTGCTCCATGCAACCAATACTTTCTCCTTTACAGTTCCTCTTGTATCAGAGCATGCAGCCTCCCAGTAAGGTTCATAACCTTGGCAGTCATCTTTCATCCTGAACTGTCTTTGATTATAATTTTACATCACACAAATCTCATTCTATCTTCTCCAAAACATAGCAAGGCTGTGACCAAAGCTGTCTCAGGACGATGCCAGGTCAATAATTCATACCTTTATTACATCTCTGCTGGGAAGCTGTAATTCAACCTAGTTGTTGTAACTGTAGTATACTAGCACCTGTAGACTGGTGTGCCTGAAGCAGTTCTGCATCCAATGATTGTTCCATGCCGTTTACAATCTTATCTACATGTCTAATGCATCTGAAATATATAGCAAACATCCAGTAAACCCTTGCAGAGACAAAGAATTTATGCCACTTAAGATTTTAAATCCTTCTTTATGAAATACTATATCTGAAAAGTAATCCTTTCAGAGCACCAGTTATATTCAGGCATGTGTTTCCTTCCTCTTCCTTCTCCTCCCCTTCTTTTCTCCCTCCTTCTTTCTTCTCTACCCTTATTTTCCCTCTCTCTTTCCTTCTTCCCTTTCTGTTTTCCCTTCCCCTTCCATTCCCCTCTATCTTCTCCTCTCCCTCAGAATCATGAGGAGCAATTTTGATTGCATCTATTGTATTTTAGCCTTTCATTTAGTATATAGGGGCATGGAGAACTTTTCTTAAAAGCCAGTAGAACCATGGTCTAAGTTCACAAAATAAAATATGAGCACATATGATAAAAAATTATGTACAAGCATAAAAGGCTATTATTCATTGTACCATTGCTTCTTGTGAAATCATCTGACTGATTCCTCTTTTTCTTGTTTTCTGGAAAAGTTGTCCATGATAAAATAACTTGTAGGAAAACCTTTCATAAGGTACAGAAAAAAGGTGACAATGAACTCAAAATCCACCACAACTCCATATATGTCCCAGCAGTTCCCAGTCTATAGAAATGAATTATTAGAAAAGAAATTTGAATTAGAAACTACAAAGGAAAGTTATATCCTTGCAACTTGGTCCCCATTCTGCAGTGTTGCATGGTGTTGTCTCTCCAATTTAGTGTCATCCAGAAATTTGCAATTAAAAATTTTATTTTTTTTTTGCACACAGTATTGAAGCATCATGGTCCACTGCTAATGCCTCTAAAGCAGTACATTGGAAGAGCAGCCCTTTCTGGGAATGTCACCTCATTGCATCATGGTGTGGCAATTAATAGAAAAGTAGAATTGAATGGAGTTATGTGAATTTTCTTAAAGTTCAGGTTAGCCTTCTGCATTAGACAGTTTAATTCTTGTCGTGTCGCACAATGTTTATTTCATTTCTTAAATCTGTACTTCTCAGATTTTTATGGTTTTATGAAAGTAAGACCTTATCTCTTCATTTGTGTGAATTTTCATTCATAGACATTACAGGAGTAGGTTGGAAAAATATGCAGTGAAAGTACACCTACATGCCTATTTAGAAAATTACATGATAGTTCTCATTATAGCTAAGTATTAAATTAGTGCTTCAACTTTTAAACTTTTAAAGTATGAAAGCAAATTCAGTTACCAAATAAAACTCATGGCATTGTCCAGATGTGCAAGATCTTGTCTTTGCACAAGAATAAGGTAAAATGCTGACTTTTAGTAGAAGTCAGTAGAATAGAGGAATCCAGACTCCCTGTGAATATATCCACGGCATCACACAGTATACATTTGAAAGCATATTTATCACAACTGAGTCAAATAGGGCAAAATTCCCAAAACAATTTATAATTTACAATCCAGTATTTGGGACCCTGGCAACTCAGTAATTATTTGGCTTCTATTTCTACGTGTAAGCATGTGTGTTTATTATTTTATTTATTTATGTGAGATCTGTGCACACAGCTTTATTTCAGAGGCTTATGATATAAAAGCTCATAATGTAATTTATTAAAAAAAAAATGGAACAAAGATTATATTCTCTCATAATGTGATGGCGTGTTTGCCAGAGCTGGGAAACAGAATACTAACTAGTAGCTTTGTGAGAGCTGCTTGTTGAAGATCTGTTTATATAAGCTATCTTTACTCCCCTTTTTTGTTGAGGAGATTATTTTTCTTTTTTTTTACTAGGAACAACAAAAAGCCAAAAAAGTGTTTTTTACTTTTTGATAGCAGTAAAGCTGACGGAAGTGTACTCTAAATTGTGATGCATTTGGAGGTGGGTGGAATAGAATCTGTGGTACCCTCTAAGGCTATATTAGAGGTATTCTGTGAAATGGATAATGACATCTGTCATCTGTTCCCCTTCTTAGCTATTTGTTTTTCCTGGTAACTTAGACAACTCATCTCAAATGTTTTAAGGTACCAGTTTTCTCATACTCTTTTACAGTTCAAGTTCCCAAAATTTCTAATCTGTATGTAAAGAGCAGTGCTGATTTTTGTTCAGATGAGTATCAGTAAATTTGAGTTATGATGCTGTACGGCATTATATGTATGTTTGCTGTTTAAATAGAAAATGTATAGGTACACTCTGTCTTCTACTTGTCTGTCTGCCTGTCTCTATTTTATCAGGATTTCACTGGAATATATGAGTGTTGTCATCAACATTTTTAAAATTCAATAACTTTCAGTCTGGATATTTCCTGGTAACTAGGAGATCTTAGGTCCCAGTGCATAAAAAAGGAACAGTTTTCATCAGTTGTCATTTTGAGGTTGGAAACATGTCCCCTGGCAATGACAGATCCTAGCAGCAGAATTACAGCCCAAGCCAAACAGATACTGACTGGATCAAGAGAAGGCTTTGCCTGCCAAGAACTGTGATTTCCATTTAAGAAGACTACTGTACTAAAATTTAATACTAGTAGAAGCATTTTGACTGAAATAGAAATTAAAGTCTTGGTTGAGACGAATGCCTAGTTTTGCTGGACCTATGATTTCACTTGCCTGGAGCCCAAGTTTTTGCCATACTAAAATCCTTAACTGTGTATTGCTTGTCTGCAGACAGTCACTTTCATGTGGTGGTTACACAGCGCTTTGGTCTTGCTGCTACTGCAAAGGAACAAGGCACTGTGGAATAGAAAGGACAAACTTTTCTACTCAGCCTGCTCATCAAACATGTACTTAAAACCTCTGTCCATGATTTGACATAGAAGTACAATTTTGTCAATACAAATACAGTATTTTGAATTTTTAAATTCAAAGATAATTATTTAGTCTGTACTACTGTTAGAATTGCACCGTTGCTTGTTGGCTTTTTTTTTTTTTTAAACTAACAAATAATAAAAATGTGAATTACAAGCAGTAGAGTATACAAGGACCAAATTATAGTTCCTAAAGACTGTAAGAGTAATTTGAACAATTTTTTAAATACCTTGGCTTTTGTTAATGTATTTGTGTTCAGATCCCTTTGGGAAAGATTACACTAAGCTATTTTTTTAATTAATAAAGTGAAATAAAAAAAATTAAATTGAAATAAAACCTATGTTATGGATTGAATTAATAAATATATAGAGTATCTTCTGGTTTTGATTACAGACCAGGACAAATATAGTTCAAATCCTCTCTGAAATAAATAGGATTTCCAATACATTTAAAACTCCACATCTCCAAAATGAAATTTAAATCTAAGGAGAACATAGAAAATAAAACTGCAACAATTTGATTTATAAATGTACTTTCTGACTTAGTTGAAAGGAAAGTAAGCAAAAGATAAGTATGATAAATGGCATAAATGAAAATAAATTTATAGATTCTTTCTTTTCTTTTGTGTTTTTTTTTTTCTTTCCCATCTTTTCCTTTTGTGTGAAATGTTACATTTGATTCTAAAGTGCAACTTAGTTATCAGGTGCTTGGAAGAAGAGTTCAGGACATGAAGAGCTATTTCATAGGAGTTACTTCTCCCTTTTACCCAAAAGCTCAGTGACTAGAACAGCTCCAGTTCATTTCTCTCTGACATTTGAGCAACATAGCTCAGCTCTTAAAAGAATGTTTCAATATTTGGTCTGCACTGCTTATGTTCTTGTTCTGATTGGTTCTTATACAAGTAACTAAAATTCAGGTATCACAGATTTTTAAAATCTCTCTCTCTGAACTTGTATTTAAAAAGTTCCAAGAGGAAGGACTGAAGAAAATCACCCTCTGGAAACATTGCCATTAATATGGCAAGAGGCAGAAATAAAAGTCTGAATCATCCACTCTGATGAATTAAGGCTTTAAACTAAAGTATTGCTTACTGCCTTCTAGGGCAGTGACCAATTTACTCTTAAACTCCATGAAAGTATGTAGAAGAAGGTCCTTTTCGGTTTTACTATTTATTATTAAGTGGTAAACACAGACCTAGGGTGAGTATAAAAAAAATCTCTAGTTTCAGTATTTATTTGAATTATTTTTATTTTCCTAAAAAATTAAACCAATTTTGGTACAGATTTTATTTAAATGATCATTTAAGAAGCCTCCCTAAGGACTCTGCATTGAAGCACTAATATCCTGAGTCTCTAGCCAGAAGGCTAGTACTATTACCTAGTACCTGTAATTTTGAATTTTTGAATTTTATCTTTTAGCTGACAGGAAGCTTGAGTAAAGATGAATTAAATGTGAGTCTAGGCTAAAAACATTATCTGGTGAGTGTTGAGATATATTTACATTATAAAGACTTAAAAAAAAAGCAGGAACACACATTTCCATAATTTCTTATCTCAGTTTCATCTCTCACATTTGGTCCTCTCTCTTGCCTTTCATTTCACTGTCTTTCCAATCTATTTTTATTTTTCATTCAACATCTCTGCAGCTGCACTCCTAAACTCAATGCAATTTTTGTTCAGTTTGCCTTTCCCTTCCCTTCCCTTCCCTTCCCTTCCCTTCCCTTCCTTTCC
>VZTY01012134.1:229850-258615 GCA_013400935.1 Turnix velox | reverse complement strand
TCCTTCCCTCTCCTTCCCTCTCCTTCCCTCTCCTTCCCTTCCCTTCCCTTCCCTTCCCTTCCCTCCTCTTTCCACACCTTCTTTCCCACAATTTTCCACTCTTTCCTACATTTTCCAATACCTTCCCACACCTCTCTTTTCTCCATTATCCATTCCCTCAGCCCCTTACCTTCTTACCTCTTACTGTGAAGGACTAAGGTTTAAAATACAGTTAATTCATAATTTAATAATTTAATTCCTTTCATAGGCTTAGGAAAACAACATCTGCTTTTGATTTGTTACTTTTTATCAATATGTTTAAAATCTCTGCTGACACTTCATTTTGAGACTGACACAGAGAAACAACAGAATTTCCCTTCTTCATAGTGAACATGGATATGAAGAATTCATTTTTCTTTTGTGTTATGACATTATCTTCCTTGTATTGTTCCTTTACATCTTGGTCATTTGTAAATCCCATAAACTCTTTGGCAAGTTTCTTGCTTTTGATAGATATGAAAAACTTTTTATTATTACTTCTTTTGTTTTAGAAACTTCTGCAGCCTGTTTCTCACAATAATCTTCTCATCCTATTTTTATTGTATTTTAACATTTGACTTGCCCACAGTCAAGATTTTTTTGCTATTTTCATTGAGTATACATATCTTACAGTTTTGAAAGATGCTGATTTATTTCAAAACTAAACTTGGGGAGAAGAGAGTATACTTTGTACGATAACACAAAGAGAAATATGTGGGGAAAAAGGGGGGGAGGGAAAGCTATTCTTTCAAAGGAATGGTTTTTAGTAGGTACAGAAAGAAATAGGAAATAGAGAAGATTAATTGCATACTCAAATTTACACTATTTCTGATATCAAGTTATGAAGCAAACAGGTACTTTGAAGATGTGTTTTTTTCATGCCACTTCAGTATTTGCAGAAATCACCGCATAGATGAAGGGCACTGTGTATGCTGTATTCTCTCACACTATACCCCGAAACATCCCTGATGGCAGCATGAACACAGAAATATACTTTTATATAGTAACACAAAGGTATGTCTTAGCTACTTTAAAGCATTTTTACTCTGTAGTCTGGTTATATTATTCATTATATTTTCCAATAACTCAGAGCTCCTGTAAGGATACTTGCCAGACCATCCAGTTATCAGAACCAAGTTTCACAATAATCTGCAGTTCAAAACTGTCAGTTTTTAAATGTATTTGGAATGACATCTGGTCTTTTAAAACTTATACAGCCATGATACACCAATAGAGAGGGAACAGGTTTGGAAGGAGAAAGAACTGTAATTATTAGAGGTTACAGACTAACGAGAAACCTGATGATTTTATATGTTGCATGCAGTTTGATGAATATTTTTACAAAACAGATGTTTTCTGTCTATTTAAGAATTTAGTTTCTTTGGGTCTTAGGGTCTTGTTTTCCACATAAATATTTAAAACTGTGTCATAATGCTTGTCAGTACATGCTAGCTTTATTTCAGAACTCTTATCTATGTTGAAAATCAGATTGAAAGCAAGAACACAAGCAGCAGCTGCATAAATAAGTTGATCAAGATTCTTTTTTGTGTTACTACCTGCAGGCTTAAGTAGCATGAATGACAAAAAACATCAAGTTTTTGAAGGCTTAAGCACCAGTGGCTCCTGGTGGTATTAACCTACATGAGAATGCCTAGTGGTTCCTGAAATGGTCCTTTTCCTCTTTGTTTAGAGCCTAATAAGGGTTGAGGTTCTGTCTATGAAGTATGCAGCTTGTGGAATAAGAGTGAAAGATGTTAACACAGTATCTTGCTACTTAAAAATATTTTGCCATTTCTATTGTAGTCCTTTCTTTGCTACCTCTGCTAATGAATGTAATCAATATGATGCTCTTGCTTTACCAACCTTGTCACTCCCTGTGAGATATTTCCTTGATTCATCTAATGGAAATGTCCCATTATGAGACATTTAAAGGTAGTTTATGACTTTGATCCTACCTTGCAAGCATCACTGAATTCTGTAAATTTCTGCTTATGTAGAACAATTCGCTGGACCTAGAATATCACGTTCTTACTGTATAAGATGTGCGTCAGTGAGTGTGGGTGGGAAGCGGGAGACATGCTTCAGCAGTGGAGGATGCAAAGCACTTGAAAGTACTTGCCTTTGATTGAAATTATGTCCTTTCTATAAAGGAAAACAATTTGGACTTTGAACTTTTGGAGCGGCCAATATAACTTGATATTACAACTTTTTTCCATTGCAAACCGCTGCAGGAAAAAGGAAACTATAATCCCCCTTAGATAAGTTCTATCATAATTGCTGAGTTTTTTTAGTTATACAAAAGATAAATAATTAAAAGAGAAATTGTAATGTTCTGAGTAAAATCAGGTAACTTAATATTAATATTTTTGTGTGAATAAGAATTGCAGAACTGAAATATAAAAAGAATGCATGGAACCCAATTTTATAAACAGATTTGTTTAGAATTAAATATTTTTTTAAACACTTTTTGGATTGATCTTTTCTTCGATATTCATTCTGAAATGGATGCCTTCAAGTTGCTTGTCTTCACTCCCTGGAATCTGAACTGTTCAAGTAAGTGGCGCACACTCTTTGCAATGGCATGTCCTCCTCCAGCAGACTGTGTCTCCTTAATGCCCTAAATAATATGTGATAGAGGAAAATTTGCATCACTCAAAGCCTGTGTTCATTATGAATGACATAGCATATCCAACAAAAGTGCTGGTTAATCAGAACTACCTTTTTCAGTATGCTATTAGGTACATACCCTTTCCAGTATGCTGTTTTTCTGTTTAGGAAAAAAAAATTTGAAACAGCAGGAGAAGTGGGAAATATAAACTGTCTGACAGTCTGTTCCAGTGACTTCTGTGATTTGTCAAATCTGCTTAATACCTTTGATTTCATAACAAACTTTTTACAGCAGTTCATCAAGATGATACAGCAAATTCATATATGTTTTCATAGACAATGTATATTTTGTTCAAGTATAAATTAAAAAAGGAAAGCTAAATCCTTTAGGACTGTAAATTCTTAAATTGTTCTGCTATCAGTTTATTTAATTATTTTTGTTTGATATAGCAACTTGCCTGTTTGCATTTAAATAAGGCTTCCTAAGAGATACTACACTGTAAACAATCTGGTCATGTCAACAAATGAGAAGGTGAAATCAGTATCCAAATAAAGAGAGGTAATGCAAAAAGAGTTTCCCTCTGAATCCTTCCAGTTTACTACTTCATATAAGTAAATTGCCCATGTGGGTATGGAGGAGAACTGTTACACATTCCAGGACTTTTAATTCTCAGGTTTGCACCTGAATAACAACACAACATTTTCTCCCATCCTTGGCATTAACTGTTGATGCTGTAATTGCCTTCTCTGTTATGAGGCTTTTTTTCCCTTATCCCTATAAAAGAAATTACAGCTTGTCTCTGCAGAAGATAAAACCTGAGTAACTGCTGTACCATAGAAATTCAGCAGGTCTGTGCAGTGATACAAAGACAGGAAGATATGTGACTTGTGAGCAATTAAATACATTTGACACAGCAGAACATTGGAGAGCCACTTATTTTTAACTCCTTTTAGTTATTTCTCTTTAAAAAGGGCTTTAGCCCTCCAGCTTCTCTCTGAAGAAACTTTGAGACAAGCCATGACAGGACTCACATTGTTAAGCCTGCTGGGTAGTGCCAGTACAAAATGTGATGACAGAGTCACCCACAGAGAGAACTGTCTTATTTATCCCCATGCTTGCAAACTGATGCACTCCTAGCAGTAGTAGCTTTCCCTGTAATAATTTGTATTATTATTTATAACAAATTACATGTCAAGGACACAAAGGCAGATTGGTGCATCCCATTAATTTTTGTACAAGGGGTGGGGGAAAAAAGACTAAGAACAGTTACTAGACATACACTGACAGTTTATTTTACCTGTGAACAGAGAAGTCCTTTGCATTGAAACTTTTATGAGGCAGATAGAGAAGGAAAGAAACAGATTCAGACAGACTTGAGAGATAGAAGGGGAAAAAAAACCAGAGAAATGTGGGACTGAGACTTGAAGAAGTGTCAGATATGGACATCAATAGAAATCATATAATGGTTTGGGTTTTAAGGGAAATTAAAAGTCATCTTTTTCCAGGTCCTCATTGCTCTATGTCTCATATACCCTGAAACTGAATACTTCTAGGTAAGGAGCATCCATAACCTCTCTGGGCAACCTGTGCCAGTGTCTGATGAGTAACTGATGAGCACAGTAAAGAATTTCTTCCTATTATCTAATAGAAATCTCCCTTATTTCAGTTTAAAGCCATTACCCCTCATCCTATCACTCTACTGTCTGATAAAGAATACCTTCTGGACTCTCCTGGAGGACCCACTTCAGGTACTGCAAGGACATTGCAAGAAACTCTGAAATCCTTCTCTTCTCCAAGCTCTCTCTCTTCCTATTTTCACAGGAGAGGTGCTTCAGCACTCTGTCATCCTGACCCTCCTCTGGAGCATCTCAAGTAGGGCCATGTTGTTCTTGTGCTAACTACTGTATGCAGTATTCTAGGTAATGTATCACTAGAGCAGAGCAGAGGGACAAAACCCTCTCCTCTGACCTACTGTCCATACCTCTTTTGATGCAGCTGAGAATAAGGCTGGCCTTCTGGGCTGCAAGTGCACATTCCTGGCTTATGTTGAGCTTCTCAAGCACCAGCATATACTATAAACATATGATCCAAGAGATTAGTTGATGAATATGAGAAGGGAACTCAATCCCTACTGATCAACAGTGGTAGACTTTTTGTAAGGTTCTTTAGTGATAGAACAAGGTGTAGTGATTTAGTTTAGATACAAGGAGGAAGCTCATTACCATGAAGGTGGTGAGGCATAGGAGCAGGATGCCCCATTCCTGGAAGCGTTCAAGCCTCCGCTGAATGGGGCTTTGAGTAACCTGATCTAGCAGGAGATATATCCCTGCCTTTAGTAAGGGGGTTGGAACTAGATGTCAGCCCAAATAATTCTATAACTTAATGTGCATTTTTTCAGCGATGGGGGCAAAATCTGTGTCTATCAAGCAGCGGCTGTAGATTGTTTGTATCAATATTTATTCCGTGAGAGATTGACTGGAGAAATACATCCTAAACAGGGAGAAGTGGAGGCAGAGGTATTATAGAACAAGGTTTATGCATAGTGAATTTAGTAACCAACTGGCTGCCTGACAAGAGCAATATAAAGTCATTTGTGAAAGAAATAGGTATAGTAAAAAGGCAAGCTTGAACTCTGTGGCTTGTGTAATGTAACAGGTCACAAAAAATTATTATAATTGTCCATTTTGGCCTTAAAAATCCATGAATCTATGAATGAATTCATGATTCTAGGACAAAAGCTGAAACAAAATTCAAAGACTGCAGGTCCAAAGTCAAACTCATCAGTGTAGACTTATGAAGAGACATGATTGATGACTAGCCTTGTCCATAGACAGTGCATGAGGCTACTGCTTTTTAAAAGTGACACTTGTCACTTTTCTGTTTTACCAGCAGGAGAAGAAAAATAAATATATAATTTTTGTCAACATCAATTTTTCCTTGAGGTTTATTGCAGTCATAAACTGTACTGCACAATGAAAAAATTCAGTGTCACCTTGGGTCTGTCAAACTTGACACTAAAAGGTTAAATGAATTTCTTTGCTTAGTGAGGTCCAAAAAGGATTCACAGAGTACACACTGAACAAATTAATACTTTTTTATTCTTGCCCTTTTCTTGCAATTTCAGGCAAAATTTACAGACAAACAATGGACATTCCATTCAACTCAGCAGCACAAACATAATTATATCAATAAGTTTCAAAGACCTGGAGGTTCTTTCAGTGGATGATTTACACTGCCAAGCACTATGGCTCCAAAGAGATTTGCAGACTCAGTGTTGGTGCATATGAGGTGGCAGTCCAGTCAGCTATATGTTCTGTGCCAAACTGGGAGGAGTTGTCCATACTAATCTTTTTTTCTAACCTGCTAGACTAAACATTTCCTTTTTTCTCATTGTTTTCAAATTCAGCCTTATGACATCTTTTTCTTTCTCTCTCCATTATCACTCCCTTAGCTTTCCTGCTAACATCTTCAACTAGACTGTTCTTTTTAAACTCTATCACTGCAGAGATTTAGGATAATATCACTGCAGAGATTTAGGATAATAACACTGAGAGAAGATGGTCTGTTTATGTCCATATGGTAACTTGTGAGAACTTTGTAAATTTTCATTTGTTTCCTTAAATAAAAAAATGAATAATTCTTGAATGGTGTCAGCATTAAGGAATACCTTGGAACCTGCAGCAACTTCCAGAAGGAAATGAAACTCATCTTCACTCAGAAAAAAATGTATACTGAAAAAGACTCTGCTGAAGGAAAAGATATCAGATATCACAATATTGTGTTAGCAATTGAAGTATTATTTCTTCTTGACTATTTGCAATGTTCATTATTTGCAGTGTTGATTTTTTTGTACTAATATAAATAACATGCAAAACATAAGCTACAAAAGTTCATTTAGCAAGATAGAAAGTGAGAGTCAAAGCAAACTAAGAGCTTCACAGTTTTGACATATAATTCTTCAGATACTATCAAAGAAGTCCATTTACTGGAAACTCTACTAAGTGTCAGGCAAAACAATTTAAAGAATTTGATCTGTCGACAGGATGACACTTCCATTTTGAGGCATCTTTGAAGATTTTGAAACTTGTTCTTTTTCCACGTTGTGTTGCAACATCTATTTTCCTAACAAAAGACTTGAGATTTGTATTCATGTCTCAAGGAACTTAGGCACTCATTTTCAAAGAAAAAAAGACAAGCAAAAAACATTAAATGAAAAATAAAACTTATCCTGAGGAAAACTTTGTTACATCCAATGCACTTGTATGCAATAATTTTGTTTTGAGAAAACAGCATTAGCAGGATAGAATTCAAATTAATAAATATGTTCTGACCAGAAAGCTTTAACTAGACTGCTCTGAAGAATGCAAAAAAATATCTCCATTTGTTTCAGGGAAAATGTTATAGGGAACAATTAGGCCACCATCTTAGAGAAGTTCTACAGTGAAATGAATGTGATGTTTTAACTTCTCAGGTTAGTTGTCATCCCTTGGGGAGTCTGTGTTCTGCAAATGCAGAGGCACAATTCTTGTCACAAGTGTGTGCTGAAGCTTGTAATAGGTTTCTTCTGAACCTTTCACACTTCTGCTTTCCACAGAAGGTTCATTTACCTTTCTGAAGCAGAACAGACCTGTTTTTAGATTGTCGTGATTCCAACAGACACTCAGGTCCCTTGAGTCTAAATTGCAATGCCTTCATCTAAAGAAATCTTTATCTGACTGGTTGGTACTGAAAGCAGCTCTAAAAAAATTCATGCCTTTTGTTTAATAGTTCATTAATTATTCCTTTCAGCAATTTCTGCACTACTTGTTGTTCTCCTGTCCAGTTCCTTAATCAATGTTGCAAATGCCCTAATTGGTTACCTGAAATCCAGGCACTTTCTTAGTTTGTAAGCCTGAGGAGTAACTTCTCATATTTGATTATTAATAATGGCATGGCATATAATGTTTTTCTGTGATGATTTTATTCACACAACAATTCTACAGTGCTTACCATGACCACTCCAAACAGCAGTATATTCAGGTTCTCTTTGCAATTGTTGCTCTTGCAGAATATCCAAATCTGCCACTGGTTTCCTTCCCCAGAGTCTGTAGCTTAGAGATAATATCCTAGCCGGGTTGCAATGTCACTCTTTATTTTTTTTACCCTTGGTATTATTTGCAGTGTTGATACTCTCAAATTCCATCCAGCATTGCTTCATTTAATCAACCCTGAGTATGAAGATAATGCCACATGCATGGTTTGTACTTGCATGTGTACTGGAGAACACTCATTAACCTATTTGTCCTGGCATTGTTCCTGCATTCTTTCTTTCCTTAGTCTACAAATATGGAGTGCATTTGTGCTCAAATGAAACCTTGTAAAGGATCATGAAGGGATTAAATAATCTAGAGTACTGCACAGCATGTCAGGAGATACAATTTTAAACACTACAGGTATTAAGGTTTTCAGGCATGTGTGTTTTATGACTGTTTCAAGACAGACCCACCAGTAGTATGTCACTGGGTGACGGTATGGCCTTCTAGGGAATCAGGGCTAGAGAGTAATTTATATCCCTGGGAGCTGAAGGGAAAATGGAAAAAAAATCTTGTAAAGGTCAGGATGAATTTCCACAAACATTTTGGGAATGATCAATGTCCTATTGAGCACTGCCTGAAGCTACAGAGTTGATATAATTTTCAATTTCTAAAGCATACTCAATGCTTGCTTTCAGATGTAGATTGACCACCTGAGTTGCCCACAGGTTTTTCCATCACAGCTCAATCTTATGTGGGGCAATTCCACCTGTCCTAGTGCTCAGGACTGTCCTCTGGGGACAATATATCCCTGCCTCACAGCTGCTGGAGGATCACAGAGCCACATAACAGTAAGGAGTGGAAGGGACCTTCAGAGATGCTTGATCCACCCTATCCAGCCAAAGTAAGTTCACCTAGAGAAGACTGGACAGTAATGCATTCAGGCTGGTTTTGAGTATCTACAGAGAAGATGACCCCACAGCCCTTTAGGGAAGAGTGTTCCTGTACTCTAGCACCCTCAAAAGAAAAACCACAAGTTTGCCTTGTGTTGAGATGGATTTTCCAACATTTCAGTCTGTGCTGATTGCCCCTTGCCCTAGGTACTTGCAGCCCCATCCTCTTGACACCCATCCCTAAATATTTATAAAATTTGATGAGATCCTCTCCCAGTCTTCTTCAGGCAAATACACTTAGGTCTCTCAGCCTTTCCACATAAGAAAGGTTCTCCAGTGCTCCTTGCTTCTTCTGGTCTGATCTCCCTCGCCAAACTGTATTTGATTCATTGAACCACACCTGTATAATAAATTAGTTTCTAGGAACATGTGTTACATCAAAGTCAGATATTTCTGGTAAAGTGTCAGAGCAGTGTTTTCATCTTCAGGGCTTAGTCTTACAGGATTCACCAGACACACCCTGGCCTGAGGCTCAGGGAGCCCATCAAACACCTGCTGAGACAATCATCCACTTTATCAGGAGCCTGAATTGAAGTTGTCCTACTCTCTGGTGTAGAGGATGGGGAACAAGGACCTGTGAGGCTCTGTGCTAACTACTGGGCTACAAGATATTTCAGCATGGGTTTCTTACATTTGTTCTATCAAAACTGTTTCACTTTGAATAATTTTAAAACATCTTAAGTTTGGAAGAGGAGAATTACCTTGCCAGTTAATTCCATGAGGCAGTAAATAAAACATGATTTCTATTTGTGAATAGTTACTGCAATAAACTCTATGACTGGTTTACACTTGAGGCACTCACTCTATTTCCTGAAGTTTTTAATTAAACATTTTTAATTGCCAAATATTAGTCATCTCAGGAAAAAAAATTTGGGTGCTGGTAAACTGGAATATTATTTTTAAAAATATAAATGAAATAAAGTTTGAGGGTCATTTTTTTCATTCCTTCATTTAAAAAAAAATCTTTACAGTTTAAAACAGATAATCCTGACAATTATATGGGTGAGTAGATTGTCCATTAATATTTTTTCTTTGATTTCTTTACTGCAGAAATTTTTGAAATTAGAAGGTAAAACAGACTTATAGTACCTCACTCCCCCCCCAAAAAAAAATCCAATTCCAAATGCTAACAACAAGCAAACAACAAAAAATTCCATTTGAAAATCATTGCATAAGCACATAAAATTTAAGAATAAATATATTCATAGATTCTTTAATAGCTTTGTATGTTGTGTTTATTCACTGCCTTTAATCCTCTGAAGTAACTTGAGTAAATGTAGGTCTCAACTCCATTGTGTTGTAAAGATTACAGTGAAATTTATTCTTGGCAAGAGAGCAATTATATCTGTAGGTAACTTTCAGCACTTTCTTAATCAATTTGAGTTAAAAGGATTAAAATGCACAAATAATTTTCAACAGCTTCTTAACTGAATGTAGAGTAAAAGGATGAAACATTCTGTTGTTAACAGGATCTGACCTTTCCTAGATTTTTATGCAACCTGAATTAAAAATCTTAATGACATTCTCCATAAGCTAATCTTGTTTCAAATCCTCCTGTTTCACATTATCTCTGTGGTTCTTAGATTGCCACAGTTTATGGCAACAAATTAGACCTATGTAAAATCCATTGTGCATCTTATTGGCAGGAGCAGTGTGCAAGAGGTGTTATCTATAAACTTAGGTAGATTTTCCAACCCTCAGTGCTTTAGATATAGGCTGCCCAATAGAGAACTTTACTCCAAAAGTGCACAGTATTTCACAATTATAACTCCATCATGGACAATTAGCCAGACATGTTCCTGGCTTTTATCTTCAAAAATGATGCTTCTTGATTATTTATGTTTCCAAAAGCTATTATTGAGTAATTCTGTGTGGTGAAGGACTTCAATATGCTCTACCATTGTGACTGTAAATCCAGGTGTTAATACTCCCTGGTGGCTCATCATCTCACTGCAGATACCTAATAAAGTTGCCATTAGCTGGCGGTACACACCGAAGGAAGCTATACAGCCAGCTGATCTCCTCATTAAAGAAAGGGCTACTGGAGAATGCCTGGAGATTATCTGAGCTGTCCAAGTTTTTTAAGAGAGGAAGAGTAAGAACTAGATAATAGTTATTATTGTAGGAACAATAATTGAATCACTGCAGAACAAAGAACCAATAGCTTGTAGATTAGAAGCAGACCACAACTAAAGTGGTAGGCCTAGGTTAGTAGTCATAGATAGGTTCTCTAGTCTTGCTTCTAAGAATAACTTTAAAAATCAGCAGATTCTGATGTAATATGATTTATCTTCTGAAAAAATACAGTCCCAAAAGATTCTTCATCTTTGACTAGGTGAGAAAATTTGGGAAAAGTGGATAAGTATTACCAAGGAAATTGCTAATGATTTTTTTGCTCACTACTTGAAGAAATATATTAAATTTAATAATGTTATTGTGATAACATCTTAGGAATGTAATAATCTTTCTTATATCAGATACAAGATAGATCTGATCCACCCAAAGTAAGAACAGTAACAAATTTTTCTGCCCACTCCAATATGCTCATATTCAGAGTCTGAAAAGGAACCTTAAGTTTTAGTTTGTTACATTCCTTTTCTGACAAAAGTGAGAGGATGAAGAGTCTCATTCTTGTGTCATGTGGCTTTCCAAAGACAGTGATCTCAAGGAAGATTAGAAAGGTTTCTAACTTCTTCAGTTGGAACATCTTCTCTTGATGTGCTACAGCACTGGGTACTTCTTCCACAACTTCTTAATTTCTCAACTGAGACAACCTGGTCACAACTTTAATGCAACCCAGATGAAAAGAGGGGTACTCTGATCAGGTGAAAGCCTGCATGAGTATTAAATTACAGACAAAATCTAGGAGTAAATTCATATTCTATACAGAATAAATATGTACAAAATCTATACGAAATGCATCATAATACAGAATGACTATGTGAATGTGTGCCACATACAGAATGAATTCCTAACCAGGCTTACCTTCATGCCTTTACTAGAAGCTCTTGAAGGCTGTGTAAACCATGAAATTGTCAGCATAAGCACAGAATAACAACATTTCTGGGTTTGTGGTTGTTTTGGGTGTATTTTTCCCCTCTTTGCTTTTTCAGAACTCTTTTGCATTACTTGTGATGAGCAGATATGCTAAGGCAAGCTCTCAGAAGTAATAAAGTGCCAGAATTACAGTTTTTACACCAGCTGAGTTTTCTGTCACTTGCTATCAGTACTTGGTTGTATGTTCCAGAAGACAATCCTTTGATTTCAAATTCTTGTTTTCAGACTGGTCACTTCCTCATGGGATGATGGTAGTTCAGAGGCTGACTATGTCTCAACAGGAAGCATGTTCATGTGAAAAACTATGTGCCCTGAGAAGAAAAAAACAAAAACATAAAATATCCAGAAAATTGCTGCAGCTTTTGGAGTCAGGTATTATGAAACCTGATTCTGTGAAATGCTTTGTTTATGTGGCCAGGCTAAGAGACAGTAATAGTAAAGGGATAATTGCAGAGATCATGTATCCGAGGGTTTTTTTATGCCTGTCATTGCAAATGGAGTGTAAAAAAACCAGGCAGATAACCCTCACTGACCAAAAATTTCAGTGATCTGATATATTAACAACAGAAATTTAACATGCTTCCACCTGACAGTGGGTGTTCAGACAGCAGTTAACAAGAATGATATCAGAAATAACCGGAGCTGTAGGAGTATTCTTCTTTGAAACATTTGAAATGAAGACTGATGTAAAAATGTAAAGGAGTGACCATCTCAGGAAAACTTTCACTTGTGTTAAAAACTGTTTCACTGCTTATCCTATAGAAAAGTAAACACATAAAATGCATTATTTTCTGGTTGCAGTAAAAACCATAGACAGAGTGAGCTGGGACTCTAGGAGTGGCTAAAATTATATCACTGGACTAACTTTTATGGTATGTAATATTTTGATTTTGTCAATGAATCCCCTATAAAATATTAAGATTCATATTGATTCAAAGACTAATGCTCTAATATACATTCCAATATGGAGGTGGTGCTTTCAGAGATGGACAGACTTCATGAAAGAAAGACAGATCTAAAGCTTTTATTTGTACCTCTTTACTGAGTCATGGAATCTTCACAAAGAATAAACAATGGCCCCTTTTTCAAAACCACTGATATCAGCCACTGTCAATATACCCAATAAAAATAAATCCAAATATTAGTTGTAAATGACTCCTTAAACATGAAGCCTGATGCATTCTGTATTTTCCAAGAAGTTCTTGGAGGTAATTCAGGATCGAAAAATTACTGATTTTTTCAAAAATTCTGTGTTAACATTTCTCTTTGAATTGTTGTATAACCTATAGAGTCATAGCATAGAGTATAGGGTCAGGGAGACCTCCCACTAGATGAGGTTGCTCAGTGTCTTGTCCAGCCTGGTCTTAAACACCTCCATGGTGGGGGCATCCACCACCTCTCTGGGCAGCCTGTTTCTGTGTCTCATCACTCTCACTGTAAGGAATTTCTTTCTTATATCCAGCCTGAATTTCTCCTCTCCTCTCCAATTTGCATCAGTTACTCCTAGTCCTGCCATCCTGCACCCTATTATAAAGTCCTGCCCAGCCTTTCTGTAGGACCTCTTCAAGTATTGATAAGTCACTATGAGGTCCCCTCTGAGCCTTCTCTTCTCCAGGCTGAACAACCCCAACTCCTTTAACCTGTCTCATATGGGAAGTGCTTACTGTGCTGTTGTATTTTCTAGTTTAGTATCCTCTCCCCATCATGCTTTGTCCAAACCGCTAAAAGCAGATATTTTGCACCAATAACCTTGTCAGCTGAAGTGACCACAGGTTTCCACAGCTACAATGCCTTTTCAGTTTAACTATTGCACTGATATTTTTTATCTTTATTTTGCTTGCTCACTGTCTCACTAAAGTCAGCACAAAATTCCTGTGTACAAGTGAACTAGCATCACCCTTGCACATCATGTTAGAACTTGGCTGTCAGACACCTGAAGCATTGAGCTGAGTATTTACATAAACGTGAAAGCAAATTTCCTAGATTTTATTGCCTAATTTTTAAGATTAAGATTTAAGATTAAGATACATGAACCACATTTTCTAAGTTGCTAACAAAAATGGAAAGAAATATGTTGTTTTGTATATATACATGACTCAGTCTGAGTCTATGTATATGTATATGTAAATATATATATAGAGACATATCCTTCCAGTATTCCTGAGGGAATGTCTTCAAAGCTTTTTACCAACTGCCCTTGGTATGTCACTTTTACTTCACAAGATATTTTTAGAGACTGTAGCAGGTGCAGAAATATGAGCATGCCTTAACCAACATTCAGAATCTGCTCAGCTATTCAGAAAATGGTGAAAAATGACAAGTGTCAGAAAGAGCATATCAATATAGATTCTTATACAAAACACAATAGAGTCAGTCATAAGACTTAGGAGCTTCAGGTCTGATGGTAAAGCCAACAAAAGTCATACAAAATAGGGAAGGAGAAATGATGTAAGACATTCACAAGTGGTCTATGATCATGAAGACGATCTGGGAGCTGGGGCACCTCTTCTATGAAGACAAGTTGAGAGAGTTGTGATTGTTCAGTCTGTATAAGAGGAGGCTCTGGCGAGATCTTAATACTGGTCTCCCAGTATCCAAAAGGCCCCTACTGGGAAGCTGAGGAGGGACTCTTTCTCAGGCAGTTGAGTGATAGGAGGAGGGGTAATAGTTTTAAACTGAAAGAGGGTTGATTTTGACAAATTAGTAGGAAGTAATTCTTTCCTGTGAAGGTGATGAGGTACTGCAGTAGTTGTTTCCAAGGAGGTTATGGATACCTCATTCCTGGATGTGTCCAGTGGCCTGATGGACAGAGCTTTGACCAATTTGGTCCAGTTCAAAGTGGCCCTGGGGTGAGTTGGAGCAAGATAATCTTTAAGATCCCTTCAAATTCAAACTATTCTATGCTTCCACATTTCTAAAATGTTCCTGTTTGGTACAATAAAGAAATACAAGACTAGCTCCTCCTGCAAAGATATCACAAAACAGAGGAGCTCTTCCTATCTCTGTTAGGATGTCAAGGACTAGTAGCAGACAGCATAATATGCTTTTGCCTATTTAACCAGGCTGATGTTAGCCACAGCAAAACTACAAAAGTCAATATGACTATGTTGATGCGTATTACCTCTTGATACAATTCTCAAAAATGTGCAGCTTGCCCTGAATAGAAGGCATAATGCTCTACAGAGTGCATTAGCAGGCTTAGCTCTCAGAGAATTCACAATAGAGTGATCTTATACTGGTAAGAAAAATTCATCTTAGTCTTCACGTCCTGCACAAATATAGGGGTATAATAAGTTTTCTTGTCATTTGCAGGTACCAGCTTTTTGGCAAGTTTTATTTCAATTTTATTAGAGCACTACTTACTGACAGCTACCATGGTTTATGCTGATTAAACATTTTCACTGTCTAATCTAGGAAAATAAGTTAATTAGTTATAAGTATGACAATAAAAGGTAAAATTATGTTATACTCTCCCACTTTCATACCCTACTCAATAATTTACTTCCAATTCAAAAAAATAAAAATAGACTAAATAGAATAGAAGTGGCAAGTTATTCGTTTATTCTATGTAAAATGGGTAGTTGCATTCAAGACTTTCCAAAAGACTCAAGTCTCTTATCTCTTAACTCATTCTTACAGCATGATCCATTACTCCTTATGGACAGCACACTATATGTACCAGTGTATTTATTAATATATTGTAATAGATCACCAGTCTATATTTCTTTATCCCATCCTTGGTAACATATTCAGAACATTATTTAAAGCTCATTATTCATTGAAATAACACATGCAAAAGCACAAGTTGGTTAGCTGTGGTATTTTATTAGTGTGAGCATTTCGGGATTTTATTCTCAGTCCCTCATCAACATAAAACATAGTAAAGAGTTCATAAATCTAATTAAGGACATTAGAATAAGGAAAAATCACTGAATATTTAGTTAGGATATGCAAGCCTCATGTACAAGCAAGCCATTAGAGGCAGTCATAAATGCCAATTGAAAAGCACTCAATAACTGCTTGTTGGTGGGAGTACAAAACGACAGATGTGGATATAATTGTAGTCTGCAAAGGTAGAAGAGTTTTGTTTACCTCATTGTTTTTTTTCCTTGCCCCTCTTTAATCTCTTCCCCTCCTTTCTTCTGCTCCTGCAAAAAAAAAAAAAAAAACCAAAACCCCAAAACTGTGAAATAAAAAAAAGAAAAATCTGCATCCAAAGCCATTAACTNAAAGAGTTCATAAATCTAATTAAGGACATTAGAATAAGGAAAAATCACTGAATATTTAGTTAGGATATGCAAGCCTCATGTACAAGCAAGCCATTAGAGGCAGTCATAAATGCCAATTGAAAAGCACTCAATAACTGCTTGTTGGTGGGAGTACAAAACGACAGATGTGGATATAATTGTAGTCTGCAAAGGTAGAAGAGTTTTGTTTACCTCATTGTTTTTCTTCCTTGCCCCTCTTTAATCTCTTCCCCTCCTTTCTTCTGCTCCTGCAAAAAAAAAAAAAAAACAAACCCAAAACTGTGAAGTAAGAAAATGAAAAATCTGCATCCAAAGCCATTAACTAAATGCTCTTTGGGTTTGGATTGTCACTTGAGAACATAATTTTTATAATTTTTCCATTTAATTTTTTCTTTCTTTTTGTTTCCCCTCTCTTTTTCTCTTCCTTCTTTTCTTCCTTTTTTACTTATTATTTTCCTTTTAATTTTCCTTTTTTTCCTCCATGTTCCTTTTCCCTTTTCCTTTTGCGCTTTTTCATTTAATTATTTTTTTCTTAAACATATATTTATGAATAGATTCAATTGTTTCAACTGATAACTTTCATTCTCACATTATTGTTCACTGGGAACAATGTCGTGTTCAACCCTTTTCATGCCACTCTTCATTTTGTAGATTTGAATTACTTAGACTCTTTTGGAAATATATACAAAATCTAAAAAGTGTTCTTAATAAAACAAAGAACATGTAGTCTCTTCCAAGCTTCCCAGATGCTTAGAAGTAACATCAACACAAAGTTAGTAGATAAGGTACCACAACTGAAAGCAGTAAAGCCCTTAAAGTGCAAAATTAAACTTTAGTGCAGTTCGGTGTATGGAGAGTTGCTAGCCAAGGATTGAAGGCAAAACTGGAAAGCCCATGGTACTTACTGGACACAGCAAAGTACTGAACTCTCCCGAAAACACAAGAAAAGAAAGATGAGTTCCATCCCAAATGAATTAGCATCCTGCTAACTAAGGAAATTATTTTAAGATTTCTTTGGTAAAAGTCTGAATACACACTCTGATTTCCTTCACTTCATGTTCCACAAATCAAATTCATACTCACATCTTAATCCCCAAAATAAGGAGAAAGCATTAAAATGAGAAAAAGATAAATTAATTGTAGAAGTCAGAGGAGAGGGCAATTAATTAAGTGGTGAGGGATTAAAGCCTATTTTTTGGTTTCTAGAAAATTGATTTAGTCATTGTTTCCTTTACAAAGGGTCAAAAATCCTCTATTGACTTACTCTGATGTGGGAAGGCAGATGCAGTTCTTGTCCTACAGTTTTTCTGAGAAAGGATTCATGACCAAAGCACTGGGTTTTTTACATAAAGAAGCTACTTGTTTGAGGGTCATGACTACAAAGGCAACACTTGAAGCTTCCTGAAAGATTAAGAAAACTATATGCTGAGGAGACCTTGCACATAACCAACAAGAGAAATGCAGGAGTACTACAGGACTTCAGGTAGCCTTTGGGCCACTTCAGCAGTAGTTGTAACTACATCTATGGCATAATTGAAAAGGATAGGCACTTATATAAGCTTTCAAGTGGTGAATTATCTTCATAACTCTAGTTCTACGTATTAGGGTCATGAAAATTCTAAAGAGCTGTCCTGGTACCTGTACTTTCACCATGCCTCAGATCTGGAGCTAGACCTTTAACCAAACACATTAGATTCCAAATGACTAATTTCCATCTATAAAACATGTTATAAATCCTCTGTAACAGACCTTTAAAGAAATGTAGTTTTAGTGCTGTCATCAGTCCCAGCTGATCTGATAGTGCAATCGGATTCATTACCGGTCTAGATCCAAGCTGTTTGTTTGAATTTGATATCCTTGAGCCAATGCAGTGTAAAGCAGTAAGCCAGTATGAGAACAGCTTTACAGTTAACTCTCTGCAATTAGCAGGAGGTTTTTTTGTTTTTTATGTGGATTTTGAGTTTGGGGTAGGTGTTATTTTCCTTTTTCCCTTTCCCCTCTAAGTTTTGCAGTTTCATCTCTTCTAGCTCATAATTTGTTAAAAAATAAGGATATATATATACTCTTCTGCAGCTGATTCAATCACAAATGTAATTGCTTCTTTATATTTATTTTATTATTACTCTGCATAGTATTTCAATTACTATGTGCCTTTAGATTGCTTCAGCCTAAGTGTTCTCAGGCTCTTGTGCCTTCCGTTGCCTTCCTGGCTTGAAAAATAACAAACAAGTGTAAATGACATTTACAGCTTTTAACCGGTGTCATTAGCAGTCGTTATTATTCAGTAGGACAAGCAGTAGCCTTTTATTGAGAATTCAGGGATGCACATCTGCTTCAAACTCATCAGACTTCAAGTCAAGCAATAAAACAGCTGAGTGAATGGCTTAGGGCTATATACACCATTGAAGGATGCCTTGCAGGAGATACTTTATTTTTGAAAAAAAGATGACTTTTGTAACTATTGGCATGGAAGGATAATGCTTCCTTATTAGTAGTAGATCTTGAAATACATTAATATATTGAATCATGAACAATAACCTAAATTGTAATTGTTATCTTATTGCCAGTTCTAATTGATGCAAACTAGACCTCAAGGCAAATTGGAGGGAATTGGCTTCATAATAGCACATAAGTGTGAAGGTGTTGATAGTAAAACATAAGGCTGAAGATTTGTTTAATCCTTTGAATTAATTAGTGCTGAGACCTAAAATTGATGATTTAGACACAAATTCCAGAGCTTCTTTTTTCAGAACACCCTTATTAGACTTGTACACTATTTTATACCAAAATTTCTCTGATTTACAAATTTCTGCTCTGAACCTAAGTAGTTCTTACATGGCATATGCATATAACCAGCCAGTTCCATTAAGGTCCTGAAATTCATAAAAAGGAGAAAGATCAATCTAATTTTTCTCTGGAATACTTTGGTGAAAGTGTCATGTAAGTTCTTCCCAGCCTGTGACAAACATGGTTAGAGGACAACTCTTCGCTTCTTCCTTTTTGGGATATCTTAGGGTTTTCTAGGTGACCTCATGGAGGTACTAGGGACAAATTTAATGAACTAGCATTGACCCCATTGATAAATTTAATTATAGTTTAGTCATCCTGTAAAGTCTATGGAAACAAGCTCAAGAGACTTACCTGATCCTAAGATAGGCAGACAAAGTAGATCAGATGAAATGTAGTCCTGACTTGCTTTGAAGCATAAAAGGGTGGCTTTTCAAATTTTATCAGTCTACAGTTTCAGTCATTCAATTTTTTATTAATTTTTTAACAGCAAGCTCAAGAAGTAGCTGCAGTTCTAACAGACATTTCTATCAAACCAAATACAAATGTCTTCATATCAAGTTTTCAAAAGTGCCTTTCGAAAGTGACTTTGTCATGTAAACTTTCTTTGCAGCTACAGATCTGATTAGACCTTTTGGTATTGTTTTTATTTTAATGCAGAAAAATTAAAGAATCGTTCAGCTAATAGAGGGCATGAGCTACTTATTCTTGGAAATTTACTTATCTGTAAATGTTTCCTAGTGTGGTAGCAAATGTATTATTATTAGCAATAATGATAGATACTTATGTAATATTCTGTAGGAGTACAGTAAAAATACTTCATGTAAAATCATGTTTGTCTCTATTTTGTAGCTGAAAAACGCTCTGACTGCTTCACAGGTGTCCCCACAGTGCACATACCACTTGGGAAAAAGAGCACCTACAGACAGTGACTGAACAGCAACAGATGCAATGTCAAATTGCAGCACTGAAACCCAGCTATTGGTAAATTCTTCAGGATTCCATACCCTTCTTAAGGGTTACTCAAAGATACACAGTGCATTCGTAATGAAATGATGGATTTGCCCATGTTCAGAATCCAACTAACTCTTTGAGGAACATGTTGACAAAACATAATAATTTTTGAATGTGGCATCTGGCTACCACAGGGTTTACAATCCAGTTAAAAAGCATATTGATCTGTGTTTAACCTCATAAATAAGAGATGTTAGAATAAGAGGTGCTAGAATTTACAGTTATTCTTCAAATTATGATGAATTTAATAGCAAAACTGTACAAGCAGAGAAGAAAAACAAATGGAATTTTAGATTGTTTTGAACTTTAAGTTTAACCCACTAAGGAATAAAAGTTTTTGATGTGATCAATTACTGAAAAAATTTTTTTCAATTTCTGATACATTATGAGATATTTAACTTTTTAAAAAAGTATCAGTGCCTATTTCTACATGCCTGAAAATGTTTCAAAATCAATGTTTTGACACCATGACAAAACAAAAAATTAATTATCTTTTTGAAGCCCAAATCTATTTCTTCAGAGACCTGAAATAACATAAATTTATCCAGAAGAATGAACTTTTATAATGTCATTATTATTATAATTTCTATTGTCTTGAATAATGAAATCAAACTAATTTTTTTAGTTTGGTTTTATTTATCTTCCCTTGGTTTTGGGAAGATAAATAAAGTTGGACTTTAAAATTCCTCTTGTTCTACATTGTAGAAATAGGACAAGAAGACAGGTATATCTGGACAGAAATTCAATTTTAATTAATCAATCCAAACATATTTTCCCTTTTTGTATATAACTTCTACATCCTTTTTGAGGACACAGTGTTTTTCCTTTTAGATTTTCTATTTTTTTATAAACACACATTCATTAACATAAAGTTCATTTACAGTAACAGTGAAGCGTTTGTTGTTTCTTAGTTTTTTGGGACTTTTTGTTTGTTTGCTCAAGTTGTTTCATTCAATGATACTCCTTTCTCAACTATTATGGACAAAGCACAATCACTCACCTGTAACCTAGTCATCATAGAAATACCTGAATTAAAGGAAAATAACAGACCATGTAGAAAAATTCCTGTCTCAAGAAGGGCTCATCAAAACTCATGTAATTAAAGAATGCACTATTTAACACAATTTCCTTCTTGCTCTTCATGTACCCATATGGATTTATTGATGTGTTAATAGAGATCAAATACCTGATGATACTTTCCAAATAGCCTTCAGTAGGCCATGGACATACCACTAGAATTCTTTTTCTCCACTGGTAGGTTCTCTTTTTCTTGGGTTTGTTTCTATGTAGTTTTAATGGCTAACTCCCTGTCAGTTTAAATTAAGGTTGGTCAAGTGAATCATGATTTTTTGGAAGGATGAAAGACAAATCTCCATAGGAGAATAGACAAATGACAATGAAAATTACAGAAGAACAAAGTAATGGTGTGCAAATTTCTTAAGTGATAACATGTTACATTCAAATTTTCTTTCCTGAAAAATAATTTATTACCCAAAAGAAAATCAAGCAAAATTATATCCATTAGATAGCCATGTTACTTACAATACATTTGAGTAGAAGCAAATGCTTATACTTCTTTCTGTTATATAAAGAAAAACAGTTCTGAGAAAAAAAATTCATGTAAAGTGTGATGTTTTATGTGATACCATTTGGGATTGCTGCAAAGACTGAAGAGCAAACTGAGAATAGAAATATATAGTATGCCAAATGATGTAAAAGCTGCATTTTTTTTTTAAATCTACCTATCATTAAGTCATAGTATTGGCAGAGTTTTCTGGAATAAGTGAAAAAGGAAAAACCCAAAAAATTAAGGTATTTCCATCTGATGAAAAGGAGAGTTTCTTTTTTCCTCCCATACCTTATATACAACTTATTTGGCAGTATTCTTTTGCTTGTTTTCAGGTAATGACAGTCACTAAGTACAGAATTAAATATATGCTACAAAAATGAAAATCTAGAGTGACTGGTTTGATTTGATCACTAATTGCTGATTAAAAGTATATGCCATTTAAAATAATATTTACCGTCTAAAATTTAGATATATTTCTAGTATTCAAAATGAGAGCAGTCCCTGTTATACACATAATGAACACATAGTTATAAATATTACCTGCCATCTCCTCAGCCAGCTTTAGGCTTAAGATTTCAGTTATTATCCAATATATTTTTTCCTATAAAATCAGTGAAATGAAAACACTTCTAAAATTTTCTTTTATGGGGAATGTAAGAAGACAGGAACACATATGATATTCCACATGTATGCAGCATTGTAGGATCCAGAGAAACACAAAGAAGTGATGACAATGTCTAATAATCATATTCCTAGGAGAGCTTGGTTACCTGTTCATAAAAATTATGTTACATATTCTCAGTACCAAAAAAACCAATCAGGTAAACCCGCAAAAATCCAGATTCAACCTTCTGTAATGATGTTTATGATCTAAAAATGAAGGTAGAGGAGGTATCATAATCTCCATTTTAGGATTGTAGGCAGCAAGATTACAGCAGCAGGTCTGTATTGAACCCAGACCTTCTTTATGACTGTCATTTAGTGTCTTAATGTAAAGAACAGGCTTTTGCAAAATAACATGAAAGATGTCATGAGCTTCCAGTGGAAGATCAGAAATCAAATCTTCTTTTTCCCATTAAGTATCTTAACCATTTAAACATCGAAATATCATGCAATTGCCACAATCATGCTGGTCACAGAGTTATTGCTCCTTGAGTAGTTAACAAAGGGTGAGCTTGCAAATAGCTCCTGGCTGATCTCCCTGGAACTTCTAGCTGTGTTCTCCATGTCCTTAGACAGCAACAA
Organism: Turnix velox; assembly: GCA_013400935.1. NCBI lineage: Eukaryota > Metazoa > Chordata > Aves > Charadriiformes > Turnicidae > Turnix > Turnix velox. The sequence goes on along the minus strand of VZTY01012134.1, from coordinate 236,104 downwards.
AGCAATTCTATTGCAGAGGGAACTAGTTCAAAAGTCTTTAAATACTAATATGAGGATCTACTCAGATGGATGGAATTACTATTAGCAGCAAAACAGAGAATGAAGCAGCCCCAACAGTAATTCTAGATGGCAAGCAGTATCAGAGGAAGCATAACTAGCAGAGCTGTAAAAATGATGAGCAATGAATGCGAGTGACAGCAGGGGATATCATTACAGTGGCTTGACCAGAGATGACTGAAGATGTAATGCTATAATGTTTTTGTTACCATGGAAGATACTAAGACAGGTAACTTTTCACTCCATTTTAGTGACTACTTTCCTTTTTAACACTGCTAAAGGAAACAGCTGGTAACCAAGCTCTGGAACCAGAGATTAGATTTTGCTGAGACAATCTTTTGATCTGATATCTTGTATTAATTATCAAAAGAGATAGGAACCCTCTTCAGAGAATACTACAATTCACTTGCAGCTCACATGAAATGTAAATTCTTCCTGTGAGGGCAACTTGTTTTGTAATTGATAGTAAAAAGTTATCTGTATGATTACCGTTTCAAAATCTGCACCAATGTGCCAAACAAAATAGCATATATGTCATATGACAATAGGACACTGTAATGGTAGTGCATGGGATTCATAGAAACTTATATAGTGGAAATAGAAAACATAGAAAAAATCTATGGTGGAGACTTCTGATCAGTACTTGGTTGTCAGGTCATGATGAAATAATTGCTATTTGATCTGTGAGATTCCCTTTGAAATCATCATGAGTCTGTGATTTTGTCTTAAGAATTTTAGATAGCTGGTTCAGGAGCTACCCAAATCATTAAAGCAGATTTAATCTGGTCTTTAAAACTTCAGGAAAGAATGCCTAGTAACAAACTTTTCCAAGGAAGGGTAAAATGATAATACAAATTATTATAAGTTTAATTTAGATTTGAAGAAAAATTATGAAATGTTTGTGAATCAACAAGGAATTAAAGGAAAGTAGTGTATTAGTGCCAATGAATATGCACATGTTGGAAATAAATCTTTTTTAAAACCAGCTCATGTCAATAATTTGATAAGAAGACTGATTAATTTGATGAATAATGTTGAATAACAATATAATTCCTTTAATTCTTGACTTGCATTCAAGAAAATAATAAAAAAAGGAGAAAACCCCATTGTTCTTCAAAACTCATTGAATTACTAAAGAAAGAGTTGATAACTGTTTCCAAAAATATAATTGCAAATTGTGAATTAATACTAATAAGGTGTGTTCTGACTGGATTCTCCCCAGGATTGATTTTTGCCTCTATGCTAGTAAACATTTTATCAGCAAAGGGGAAGAAAACATAAAATCATTACCAGTAAAGCCTGGAGTTGATACAAAAGCTAAAGGAATGATAAATAATGAAGAATACAGGCCGCTGATACACAGAGCTCTTTGTCTCAAATAATCTGGGGACAAGGATACTATTAGACTCAGATATATGAACAAGTTATTCTGACATCACTTATAACAAGTCAGCTGATTCATGATTACTATCTATGGGAGCAGTCTACACTGCAGAAAAACAAGGCTGCTTGAATTAGTTTACCTTCGTGAAAAGAGGACTAAGCAAGATCAGCTAAGCTTATGTTTAACCCAGATTTATTGTACACAATAGAACACACACTAGAGATTGGTTGACATGGAATTATAGGGTTTGTATCTAAGTCTGGTGTGTATTTCCAATGTGCCTAATAGCAAGTAATTTATTTCGGTGCAAAGCAGGTTTGTCATATTTACAAAATGGGCAAGTGGCATAGTAAAAAAAAAAAAAGAAATACAAATAAAGATAATAATACTACAGAGCTAATCTAATGCACAGGAGAAAAGAGAACCTGGGAGGAAATCTAGAGCAGGCATATCTACATTTTCAAGGTGAGAGTGCTTAATTGCTAAGCTGATAATATATGTGTTGAATTCTCCATCACTGGAAAACTTTTTTACTTTAAAAAAAATGGTTTTCTTTTGTTATTCTTGTTCTCTACAAATTATTGCTATTGACAGAAATACGGAATTAAAAATCTTCTTTTTCTGTGAACTAAATTAACCCAGTCATGGGTTCTAACTTCAAAATCAAAGACTCATGTAGAGGTCCACTTGTGGACCTACCATACCTACCATAAAGTATTTGATGAAAAGTATGTGGCTAAACTAGGAACAGACACATCTCCATTCCCTGAAAGAAGTCACACACATTATAGTGGCAATATGGAGCAGTGTTGGGCTTTATCTGCACTCAAATCAAGTGAAGCTGAAAGCAAGTGACAAACAGAACTGCCTTCAGATAGCATGGATTTAGCCTCTAGAAAAATTCTGGCATTATTATAGACTATTTAATATCTGATGTAATTTAAAATAAAATTCCTACTTTTTTAGGAGTGCATTCAGAGTAAGGGTGTAAATTATAATTCCATCTAAGGAAAATAAAATTTCACCTATATTAATTTGTGCCTATTGTTATTATTTCTATAAACATAGACATTTTTTGCACAAGTTGAAGCATTTTGCTAACAAGGAACTGAAGATTATTTTTTACTTACAAGTAAAGTAATATCAGGAAACTCTGTAAATCAGTATTGTTTCACAAAATCTGTTTCAGCTGACTACTGAAGGCGAGGTTTAAATTTTTGTTTTTCAGTTCATATTATTTCTATTAATTTAAGTGCTTTTAGAAAAAGATAGACATTTCACTTCAATTCAATTATTCAGTTGAGAGGTACCTTGTCAGTCATCTTGGTTTCCTATATAAGTGATGGGAAAAAAGGACATCTTATACTTGACTTACAATATTCAGATAAAACAATGTGATTTTAAGTAAGTCTGTTTTTGTTTTCTGAAGAGGTGGTTTATAAGATTAAGTAGAGGAAGATATTTAATTTAGTTGTATTCAACAAAAACAAAAAATGAGATAAAAAAAGCCATTTAAAAACACCTGGCTGGTTTTTGTACTGTCAGATTGACAGACAGTAATTAGTCTGTCTCTCAAATAGCTGAGCCTACAATAAGTTTGCAAGACATTTAGGTTTTGATGATAGTGGTCTCAGCCCATCACTCCTTATGTAACTACATCCAATGGATTTGGTTAAAGCAGGAGCTACATAAAAGATTCTGTTTGTTTCATAAGTGAAAGACAGCTGATAGTATGAAAATAGCTTCCAAGATTAACAGATAGACAATCGATTGGAACTTAATATAACTGGAGCAAAGTAACGCAGTGATTGGGGAATTTCATGTAAATTTCGGTAAATTTCTTATCTTTTCTAGTGGAGATTGTTCAGATGTATTCTATGGAAAAATATTACTGTGAGTAGATACTTATTTTTGCTCATTTCTCTCTTCTAAAAAATACTGAGGTTTTGTGTTGTAATAAAATTTTATTTATCTTAATATTCTTACAAAATATAGTAGAAAATCCTAAACCCTTAAAAGCTGAAGGTTACATAAAATGGTTTTTGTTACTTTCACTATTTATACTGGGTTTTTCTCAGGGAAAATGAAGTATTTCTGCATCACCACTAACAAAATGAACAACAGATTTGTGACAGTATTTCACAAATCAACTTCCACAGAGAGGAATGGACTTACAAACTTATTAAGCTCACAGCCTTCAGCTTTGAAGCAACAGTCATCATCATTAATTGTTATTATTGCACACTCTGACATTTTAAAGGATTTCACAAGATCCATGGCTGGTCACCTTAAGACAAGGAGGCTGTTTTCACCTTTGTTAAAATGACACTGAAATGCAGGATCTGTGAGGCAATCAGATGCCTACTTTCCCATTTACACAGAAGTTCTCTTGTTTCTTACTTTTAATGTAAATTGCAACATTTCTGGGGCAGAAAAATCCTCTTTAGCTTTTTTATTTTGGCACAGATGGAGATGGGAATTTGACTAAGACTTCTAGACTGAACCATAAAAGAAGAGCAAACACAGCTCAGACTCTATTCTCTTTTAGGTTTCAAATGGTTATATATGAAAACTTAGCACCTTCAGCTTATTTTCTTATCAATGGAGAGAGGAAAGAAGCTCCACAGAGAAAAAGAATAAATCTGAGCTGAGACCTTTCAGCAAAATTGTCAGATATTGTATAAAATTTGTGTTAAATTTCCAATTTTAGATTGCTCTTTTTTACATTTCAGAAATAGATGTATAGTACAACAGAATCAGAAGCACCTTAATTGGAAGAGACTGTTCGGATTATCAAAAAAAGTCATCAACCTAACTCTGAGTAAAAACTTAAAAATGTATCTCTGAGGATTATGCCTACCTGTCTTTTAAATGCCTTTCAAAAATGGATGGTGTCTCAATCACTTCCTTGAGCAGCATATTTCGATGCTTTCAGCACAACAATTTTTCCTAATATCCAGTCTAAACCTCCTTTGATACAGCTTTGGGACATTTCCTCGTGTCCCATCATCTGTTACCTGGGAGAAGAGACAGACCCCCACCTCTGTACAACCTCCTTTCAGATAATTCCAGAGTGCTACCAGGTCTCTCCTCTGCTTTTTTTTTAGTTCCAGCTAAACAGTCACAGTTCCCTCAAATGCTCCTCTTAAGACTTGTTCTCCAAACAACATACCATCTTTTTTAGTCTTCTCTGAACCCATTTCAGCACCTCAATGTCTTTTTCTGTAACGAGGAACTTCAAGGTGGAGATAGCTTTTGAGGTGTGGCATCATCAATACCAAGTACAGGGGAACAATTTCTTCCCTAGACCTACTCACCACACTGTTTCTGAGACAGGCCAGGCTGCTATTGCTCTTCTTTACCATCTGGGAAAATTGCTGGCTCATATTCAGCTGTCAGTCAACAAAACCCCCAAGGTCTCCTTTTATGTCAGACAGCTCTCCAGCTGCACTTCTCCAGCCTTGTAATGCTGCATGGTGTTGCTATGGGTGACATGCAGGACCTAGCACTTGGCTCTGTTGAACCTCATAACATTGGCCTCTGCCCATTGATCCAGCCTGTCCAGAACTCTCTGCAAAGCTCCTCTACCCTCAAGCACATCAATGCTTGATGTTGACAAAAAGGTCCTAGTATACTTGGGTACAACTAATATTTCTTGAAAAAACATTAGGGAATAATGAGTTTATTGTTATTGTCCTTATTGCTTGTAGGTTTTGCAGTTTAAATCTTTCCATTAAAAATGCATAATTTTGAAATCAGTGATTCGATTTTCTTCTTTAATTGATCTCCTCTAATCAGAAGAGACAGAAGAGACTCATTACACATTTTATGCAGTTAATCTTAATTTCAGGTAAACATTGATTGATCCTTACATAGCTTTGCTCATGTATTTGTCATGATGAAGCACATTCCTTTGTGAAACTTGCCATAGACAGCATATGACAATCATTATGTTACATTGTACATATCCTGCAATTGTTTATGACACCAGATTTTCACTTAGCAAAAACAAAGCCATACCAGAGTGCATGTAACTCCTGTAGGTCCATAGGTCACTTCCCACTTCTTACAGATTACAGTTTAAGACAAGATGAACAGTGGTGTGCTGTCACCTCAACATGGAATCAGGTTCTCCTGATACAATCCTGGCTCTTCTATTTCAGCTATAGACACAATTACCTGTAAGGGGTTAGAACAAGATTGTCTCAGCCTGGCAAAGCATAAAACTTAAAATACTCAAATTCAGTCCCATTGACTGAATAGCTTTTGCAACCACACTATCATATTTCAAGAACCTCAGAAAAGCCAGCACTAAGCTTGTATTTCCCACTCCTATTTTCTATTAATATGTATGTATTATTTTTTGTGACCAACTACAGATACAATGTTATGTAATTTTTATTTATTTTTGAAAAATAGAACCCTTGTATCATGGAATAGTTTGGGTTGGAAGGGACCTTGAAGATCATCGAGTTCCAAACCCTCTGCCATAGGCAGGGACACCTCCCATTACATCAGGCTTCTCAGTGCCCTGTGCAGCCCGGCCTTAAACACCTCCAGAGAGGGGGCATCCACAACCTCTCTGGGCAACCTGTTCCAGTGTATCACCACTCTCACTGTAAGGAATTTCTTTCTTATATCTAGCCTGAATCTACCTCCTTCCAATTTACATCCATTATTTCTAGTCCTCCCATAACATATCTTATTAAAAAGTTATACACCTACCTTTATGTAGGACCCCTTCAGGTTTTGATAGGTTATTATGAGGTCCCCCCTGAGCCTTCACTTCTCCCGGCTGAACAACCCCAACCCC
>VZTY01012134.1:217614-229763 GCA_013400935.1 Turnix velox | reverse complement strand
AGGTGCAGGACCTTGCACTTGGCCTTGTTGAACTTCCTGAGGTTGGCATGGGCCCACTGCTCAAGCCTGTCAAGGTTCCTCTGGATGCCCTCCTTTCCTTCGGATGTATCAGCTGCACCACTTGGTGTCATCTGCAAACTTGCTGAGGGTGCACTCAATCCCACTGTCCATATCTCCTACAAAGATGTTGAACATTACTGGTCCCAGTATTGATCCTTGAGGAACACCACTCATCACTGGTTTCCACTTGGACAATGAGCCATTGATTGCAACTCTTTGAGGGAAACTGTTCAGCCAGCTCCTCATCCAGCAAGTGGTTCATCCGTCAAACTCATTGTTTTCCAGTTTGGTGATTAGGATGTCATGTGGGACATGTCAAATGCCTTAAACAAATCATAGAATCATAGAATAGTTTGGGTTGGAAGGGACCTTTAAGATCATCGAGTTCTAACCCCCCTGCCCTAGATGAAAAGAAAAGCTATAATTTCCCAGTAGTGATATAACTCTGGGTTTTACACCCATCTTTAATAGTCAAATGCCTGTGAAGAACTTACGCACATTTCCGTTGCTTCTGTTTTGATTTCTTCCATGTATGTTAGTTAAAATTGAAAGTATGCTCCTTGCCAGACCATATCAGGTCTGTTTTATATCAACAGTTTCTTTCTGCCATTTCAAAAATCCCAGCCTGATTTTTTTCTTTTTCTGCTTCTTTTCTCTGTATTTGTGAATACTTCAGTAGTGAGACACTGAACATGATATAAAGTAACAGGGATGATATGATTTCTATACTGCAGTGGAACACCAGTACTTCTCATTGAACATGCTGATCTCAGTGTCTAGTGCTTTACTAGCATTTTTTTCTTCTGCATTAAGATTGCATGACAACAATAGGATAATAAAATCATTTTACTAATGGGAAAGCATTCAAGCAACAAAATTCAGAATCACATCCAACTTAGACCCCATTGGCAAATTTGAAAATACATTTAAGTGCATGTATATGTATGTGTGTGTAAGTATGTATGTGTGTGTACTTTTTTGTATGTACATGTATGTATGTGTATGTATATATAAGTTCATGAGTGTCTGTAAAACAGAGGTTCAGTTTTGCACTATTTCAGTCAAAGTCTCAACCCTGACAAGTGCAGAGGGTGTCATGAAAGGTACTTGCATCATCTTCCCTGCACCTGCCAGGTATAAATTCGGTAACCAGGATGTTAAATTCTGATGCCAGTAATGGAGAGCCCTATTTCCAAAGCTTTCTGATGGTGTGAACTCTTCTTTGTTTGGGGTGACAGTTTCTTAGCAACAGCTATTAGTGAGCAGCTGCAGACCCAATCAAATGGTGCACTTGGACACTCTCTTTTGTACATGTCTTGAAGAAAAATCCCTTGCTCAAGAATATAAAACATATTGACAATTATGCACTAGACCTGCATATAACTTTTCCCTGCAGTCCTACAGTGGGCTAGCTGCACTGAGCAGTCAGCCTGCACACATGGAAAAATCAATTTCATAAGAGATATATCTTCTTGTGTCATGATCCAGTGTATAATAGCAGCCTTTTATGTCTATTTAGCTTGCAGCAAATTTACAACTACAAGTTTTAATTCCTGGTTATATTAGCAGTAAAATAACTCAACAATTAAACAAATTTCTATTTTTCTCTTTCTCAGTTTCTCTCTCTCTCTCTCTCACACTTTCTCTCCCTCTCTCTGTGTCTTCATTGACTTACTATAATAATCTTCCAGGAACGACCTTGAGAGATTGGACATTCTTCTTGCTTTAAGTGCCATTAGCAATATTTTTTTCAGAAAGCAAGCCACTTAGGTAGTTGGCAAAAAAAGTGCCGATAAAAATCTACTCTTGGCTACTCAGTAAATTGCATTGCACTATCTGCTTGCCAGCTGAGGGTGAAGAACATTGTATATTAAAAGATTTTCATTGTGTAATAATGTGAACACTAGCAGCAGTAATTATAAAATCAATAATTCGTAATAAATATGTCCTCCTTATATAATTACTAAATGATTGCAAAACCAATATTATGCACTAGTTAGAATGGAAAAGGTTGCTGCTAAAGACTTTCTATATTACACATTATTGTTCAACTCTTAAACACCCTTGGTCAAATGAAGCATAGCTTCAAACTCATCAGAATGAAGCTAAATGCTATTTCAGTTTGATCTCCCTAAAAAGAATTTGATTCATGGGAAAACTAATTACCAGACTAAAATGCAACAAAAAGTGACTCAAATACACAGTATTAAATACCATTTATTGTGAAATGGGAAACAAAAGGAAGCTAGTTTCAGTCCCATAAAATTGTGAGGGTTTATGGTTCTTTTGTAGATTTTTAATCTCTTTTTTGTTTTCTTTGCTTTCTGAATGAGTGTTTTGATTCTCAAGGAACCCAAATAAACTTCAAGATCTTATCATTTGTATCTGTCTTTGCATTTTTCACTGGCTTTTCTTTTTGCCTGAAGTAGTCATTTCTGTAGCTGAGATAACAAGGAAGCTGGGCTTTTTGTGGGCTTTCCAGCTTAAAGAATGCTGAAATTCTCCAAAAGGGACAAATATTTTATTATCTTAGCTGAATAAATTACTCCTAGGGCTATCAGAATAGACTAAAATTAACATAAATGAGAAGGAAACAATCCCAAATTCCAAAGCATTTTCATGACAAAGCTGCCCTACTCATTATAATCTCATCCTAAAATAATACCTTCTATGTATGCTAAGGCATGGAATATCTGTTATGACAGATATCATATATGCACTTATGCATATATACTGTCTCAGAGGATATACACAGGCCACCAGACTCCAAATACTGCTTTCCTTCCATTACTTAAGAAAGCATACTGTTTTTTGACTCTTATTTATGAGTGTTTATGTTCAAAATTTTCTGACCTCTTGGAAAGTTTCATCTGACTAATCTACAGAGCAAAGATCTGTGTCTGAGGTCCTCACTCCACTTCCCACATAGTAGTAACAATTTGGAAAATGAAATAAGTGAGAAAAACAGGTCCTTTTAATTCAAAGTCTTTCTCTAAATATTTAGGATGATGTTCAGATATAAATCTGTCCATTCTAAATGAATCCCAAACATTACGTCTATTTGGAGGAAGAGTTTACCACAATGCAATCAAAACCACTTATATGACATACTCTGTTTTCTTTGCTCCTTGCTTCTCAGTATGGGCAAATGTTTGCTTTTTCATTGGCTTTGTCATGAGCTATTTCCTTCTGACTCCTCCAAGTCATATTCACCTATTTCAGCAAAGATCTTTGGTAGCCTTTATAAGAAAACTCATAATAAAACAAATTTTTTTGCAAGAGAGTAATAAGAATATGATCTGAGCAGCAAGTTAAATACTACATAGACTGTGTTAATGTGTGCTTGTGTAATTATTAGTAATGCTGCTGTTTGTGTGGTAATAAAAATATGATTTGATCAGCAAGGTAAATACTACATAGGCTATGTTAATGTGAGTTTGTGTAATTATTAGTAATGCTGCTGTTTGTGTGGTTTAATTTAATGATGAAAGAGCCACAGCACTAAAGTACAGGAGACCCTTACTAGTTCTGTCACTGTTTAAAAGTGGGGAAGCTTTGTGAGAGGTGAACATGGTTTCTCCTCAAGAAGAAAGTCTATATAGGAAAGGAGTAAAATGGTGCATGACCCTCGATTTCACTTGACGTTAAACAGGAGAGCTGAACTCCCCTGCAGCTTACTGAACCCTTTACTCTATCTGTTCTCTTTTTTTGAAAAGCAGTCCTTGAGGGATTCTAGGAGAGATGGAGCAAATTTAAAATTTGTCTGAACAACCAGTAGTTTAAAGTCTAATTATTAATTAAACTGACCTGGAGAAACATTTTCAGAAGCATCTTTGAACCTTTAGAGACAAAATGTCAATTCAAAATGCAGTATAAGTATGTGGGAATCTAAGTCACCTAGGATGTCACCTTTAAAAAATTAACTCAACTTTGGCTATTTTAATGCATCTGATTTCACCTTGAAGTTGTCTCAGTCTCACTACTTATACTTACTCTAAGAAAAATATTTTGAAATGCACAAATGTTTAGTTTTTTCTATCCCTTTTCTTCTCTAATTCCTCTTCTTTTTACTTCCAAACATTATTTTGAAAAAGGGAGAAACTGTACACAAAATTTTTTGTCCAGTATATATCTATAATATTTTCTAGTTCTTCATCAGTAATTCAGTTTGGCCTTAAGCCTCATTTCACATCAGTTAAGAATGTTCATCTTGATAAACTCCAAAGGGTCACTTCCTTGAAAGGCCTTGTAAAATCTAATTTTATTATAACTTAGGATGTGAAAATCTTGTTTGCATAATTATCAACAATAAGTATCTCTAACTTTTTCTTTGGAGACTTCATTTGTAATCACTCTGGAATTTTTTTATCTTTACTTTTCAAACAATAGTTTAGAAATAAATTCTGTAGTGTAATAAGATTTTGCTACATTGCAGAACTAGTCTTTGCTTGTTATGAACTTTGCTACAGCTTAGTAGGAGTTGTAATGGATGTTGTATCATTCAGCTTTGTGATGCTAAGAAGTGCAGTAAGTTAATGGATTTCAGTAATGGAAAATAAGTTTTTCAGAAGAGGGTATCTTCAATCAAAGAGGAAAAATGTGATATGGTGTTTCAAAAGATTATTTTTTGTCTTTTTAACCAGCATGGTTTACAGTTCGTAGACTGGTACTATCTCAAATTAATTATTGGAGTAATTATTAGCTTTTTATTGCTGATTTGTAGAGATTATTGTAAGTCTACCATGAAATACTTCAAGCACTAAAAAACTATTCTAGTTTTCTTTGAAATTAAGGTCAAACAGAAAAATAAATCAAAATAAAATCAAAATAGTTATATTAGCTTATGATACATTAAAAGATAATACAATACATGTATTAGAGCAGAGTGAAATAAGATACATAAAATGTTTATTATCTGTAACTGCATAAGACTATAAATTAAAAAAATGACAGAAGAAAGATCACGATCCCACTCTGGTCTTCACCTCCTTCTTCCATCTGCAAAGTATTATCAAGACCTGCTAAATCAGTGGGTTGAGTCTTCCTGATGTATAATATTGTCATCAGGATAACTACAGATCTCAGTTATTTGCCTAGAACTGATCCTGATATTTAGTTGCCCAGTCTTGAACAAAAGAGGTACAGGAAGTCTTTGCTTTTGTATAGCTATAGTAACAGCTGATTATGAGGTTGTTGTTAACCTCTCTGCTCTTTAATCATAAGCAGATCATTTAGAAGGTGAGAAATCTCCATATTCTCCATGTCTGAATAGATTTAACTGTCAAATTACTAGTTTAGCTTGATTTTCATCAAGGACTCTGTCACCTTTTCCCGAAGGCTGAAAGTGTTGCATCAATCTGTTTAAGGTATCATTCAAACACTGAGAAGTGTTTGAAGCCCGACAACCCCAAATAAAGCAGTTAAGATCTTTATTTTTGACCTTGCTTCCTCTTTAATGACAAGAATTATCTCTGCTTAAAATTTCAAGGCAGAAATCTTTTAAAACAGTTACTAGGATCTGCAAGCAAGAATTACATTTATCTTTTGTTTCTGTTGTTAGCATGCATATTTAAATTATATACATAGAAAGGGTAAGAAAATTAAAAAGAGCTTTGTTTTAGGTGTGAAGCCTTCAATTGTCTGATAAATTTCTTTTACTTACTTCAATAGATTATTATATCTTACTATTAAGTATCTGTCCAATATTTGTTTTTCTGTTGATTAACCTTTGAGATTTTTCATCATTAGGCACTCTTAAGACATGCATGTGGCTATGATTTTCAGTTCTTTCATTCTCCTGCAGACTGTAAGTTGAGTGTATGTGTGTGAGAGTGGCATTTTATATTGACTGAGACAAGCATAACAACCTCTGGTGGCTCAGCTGCCATCACAGCAATTCCACATCTCATCCAATTTGTGAAGAAATGTTACTCTGTACTTTTGAAGTTCTGATATAATAGAAACAGAAGAGAAGGATTATCTGAAAGATCTGGTTAAGGTAATACAACAAGGCATACATTTCATTACAAAGGTTTGCTGCTATTCATCGTTCTCATTGCTTGAGGGAATTTGTGCCAGATTTGGGTAACATAAGGTGATGGCTGATGTGATGCAATGTAATGGTGCAGATCTGAGATAATGATCAGAAAGATAGGCATCTTGTCTATGGATCATAGTGCTTCTACAAAATATTCCTCTTTAACTGACATAAGAATTTAGAAGACTTTACAGTACTACTCTAAAATACAAACCATTTTGAAAACGTCCTATTGCATAGATGTGTTCTGTGAAATACTTTTTCTCAGAGTATATGTTAATTTATTGACTTTTGGTGGTTTCTCCCTGCCTCTGACAAGTGCCCTAAATTTCTTGTTACAATGTTACTTTTGACCTTTTTACTCTCCACCTCTGTGTTCATCCACTGCCACCACCATCACCATAACTGAGATTATCAAACATTATAATTTCAGCAGATAGAGTGAAAATCGATGTTCTCCACCTTCTGTCTCCAGCTGGAACAGCATGTATCCTGTTGTTTGGTATATGCTTGATGGAGAAACCCTAGTCTCATTGAAGTGTGGAAATGAACATGTCTCCCACATCTTTGCAAAGTGCTTAAAATAGTAAGATATTAATTTAAAGAAAAGATGACAACCATTAATCTGCTTGAAAAGAGAGGTGGAAACCACTGCAGCACACAGATATCACTATTACTATAAATGCTTATTAGGCCTTTTTAAGATTGTCTTCTAGAATTAGAGCCCTCAGGAGACCTGAGCAGAACGATCTCTAGTTGCTGCATTGTAATCAATATAAGGTATGAGTTAGGCTGCTCATCCTTGCCAAAGCTTAATACCATTATAGGTACCTGGGGAACTTTAAACTATAGGAGTCAGGTGGCAAAAGATTTTAAGCTCCTTGGATGTTAAGGGTCAGCTAAGGATGACAGTTTAAAGTGCTTACTGTACATTTTGTGTAAGTCCTAGATTAGATGCTCAAGTCCTTATATCCCTTTGGGTCCCAAGTCTTTGATGCATTGCTCTAAGCCAAGGCGTTTAGCTGACATACTTAGTCACTTAAGCTCCTGATATAAGGAGAGTCAGGCTACCTGCAATCTGAATCCCTCTCTCAACTTCTCCATCTTTGTCAATTGGCAGTAGAAAAAACCCAGAGAGAACAAGTCTTTAGATGCAGATGTTCTTTAGGTATGACTTCGATACTTAATGTCATGTGAAATGTGCCAAGGCATCACTAACCCAGCACTGAAAGTCACAAAGGAACTTTGCAAAGAACCAGAACTCAAAGTCAGCTCACCAAGTTCAAAATCCAGTGTTTTTACCTACCTCCCACCCACACACACAATTCATTACTGTCTCCCTGGCTCAGTTTTCATACTTTCATGACTGTGCTTATACATCGGTAATATCTGGAGTTTTGCTTAAAGTGAAACTGGCACAATACTTGAATGCAAGTTAGGACAGCTTATGAAGAGTAACAAAATATTCCTTGAATACAAAAAGTGAAAAAACATTCCACATACATGCAAAATTGTTACTCAAAATACAGATTCGGTCACCTAATCTGAGTTGTCAGTGCAGCAGAAAAAGATCCTCTTGCATTTAAAGGTCAGAAAGTCCTGCTATCTTTTCGATTGGAAAATCAGCCAGTGTTGCCAGAATGCTGCATTTGTAGCAGTAGGATTTCCATGTGTGCAGTTTACTGAAATCTAGGCTGGCATTTTACATTATTAAGACAGTATAAAAAGCTTTAGCAAATTACCAAGACCCATTTCCCCTGTCCTCCTACTTTAAGCATTACCTGGGCTTATATCACTGCTAATGTGAAACACTTGCTCACAGCGGCAAGTGGCAATTCTGGGTACATCAAACCCCAGGTGAGGAGTAATTACGATTCAGTGTCAAGATTAATGTTGTCATAACTTTAAAATATGGCTGACACGACAAAGCCCCCCTGCTGTTTGAGGATAGCTCAGACACAAATGCATTGGAAAAACTCTTGCATTTCCCAAAGCACACTTAGTGCCAGGCAAATCTCTAGCTGTTTCTCAAATAATGACCAAAACAAAAACTTCGAAGAAGAGAGATAAGGACAGATGGGAGGAAAATAAAATAGGATGATCTATTCCATGCAAAAATGCTATGGGGGAGAATGCAGAGAGGAGTGTTCCATGATAAAATAAATAACTTTAGTTTAGTTTTAAAAACACCCATAGTTAGAAATGTTTGAGACTTCAATGGGAAATCAATTCCAAAGAGGCCTGCAAGCTCTTTGATGAATGTGTGGAATTGCCTCCTTGTCTTCTCATTACAACTTAAAAAAAAAAAAAGAAAAAAATAGAAGACTTCACAATTCAAGCTATCCTCTTTATCTTCTGTTGTTTTCCATTAGCAGTGTGAACATACTCTTATAGTGAAACACAAAAGCTGCTTTCTGCAGCATGCCAGGACCTGATTCACTTGTCTTAAGAGCAGCTAGAAGAGGTGGTTTGAGACAGTTTTCAGTACTTTATTTGCCCCAATTATCTATTCCTGCCTATTAAAGTGAATAAAACCACAACGTTGTTTATCGCAAGCTTTATATTTGCTAATAACACTGTCGTTTGTTACTCTGAACATTTTGAATGCAGTCAATGTGAGTTCTGTTATTCTTTCCTGCTAATCCCCACAAGCTTTCAGACAGTTTTTTTTCTTCTTTCACAATAAACTTCACACTTCTGAATCAGTGAAACTTCCTCTGACAGTCTTTCATTGAAAATTTGCCTGTGATCATTGTGATTAAGGTTTCTGGCCTTATTTCAGAGCTGTCCTTATTTATAATCAAGATGAATCAAAATCCTGGACCTCATCCATCCAGATATTTTGAAATTGAATGTTAATTTGATGAATCATGATTTTTATAGTTTAAAAAGTTCAATGCTGTTTCACTAATTATTACAGCTCTTGAGTCTGATACTCTCTTTGGTCACTTGTCTACACTGTAATTCCATCAATTTCAGGAAAATTTGTAAGAATCTAAAAAAGAAATTGTTGCAGATCCAGCCTAATAGTTTCATAGAAGCCTAACAAAGAAGCAGAGGTAATGGATCAGAGTTTACTAGAACACAGTCCTCGCTATACAAAGATATAGTATTACGGAGAATAAGGCATAATTCATGACAAATCACAGCATCACATTGCTGTAGTACTTCTAGGGTTTTACAGACTTGACTGCACATGACTGTTCTGCAAAAATTATTAGACATAACGCCACAATTCTAATATAGTAAAAGGTGCTGGCAGCTGAAGTCTGTGCCACAATGAGCTCTCTCACGTACTGCAGAATAATCAGAATATAATAATGTTATCATCTCTCTTCTTTGTACACAATCTGAGGAGTAGTTACTTAATCATGGGGACATTTATAATATATCCCAAGATCTTTTCAGGAATTTACTGAGGCTGTTTTCCCTTTAATTGGAAATTAGAGGGAGAAATGTGTAAAGCTATCTGTTTAGAACAAAAGACTGGGTTAGTGCAACATGGCAGGGGGGGATTTTTTTGTTGGTTTCAATGTGTGAATATTTAATTTTCATATAGTCAAATACTGTTGTTACAGCTGGTCAAATAATTTTATTTCTGCTTTATAATATTGTGTATTTAGTTCCCTCTGCCTAGGATATTTATTATTCCTATTTATGTATACCTTCTTAGTAATTATATTTACACACCTACAGGTATCAAATAAAATCTATACCATACAGGATTGACATCAATTTTTTAACATTTAAAAAGAGGGGAATCAACATCAGAAATACATATTTATTTGTTTCTCTAAAAGTATTTTTAATTTAGAAAAATGGATTTTTTCAACACTATTAGAATGAAATTGAAAAGTCAAACTAAATTGCATCAACATTCCCTGAGTAAGTATTTAATCAAATTTCATCAAATCCATTAAGAATGCTCCAAATATAAAAAAATAGATGGACATTTTAATACAAAGCTGGTTTACTGAAGTATAGACTTTAAAGATTTTCACAGCTGCAAATGTGTTCTGTAAGTGCACAAAACTTTTGTGACATTTTTCTGAGAATTATGTATATAACAGTAAGATTTTCAATATTTCATTAACAGTGAAAAGTATTTTAAGACTTCAGGTATAAAAACAGTTAAGTCATGTATATAGACATGTCAGACATCTAACATAACTGGGTTCTAGTGACAAAACTTACAAATGCATCCTTTACTCTCTAGAACTGTTGAGTGAGCTATCTCACAGTGTGTATCATAGCTGCATGTCAGTCCGTGACACTAAAGATCACACCATATGCTTCTCTAAGAAGTGTCTTGTTTTGCTTGATCATTTGACAGTTATCACTATTACTCATTACTCTCTGAATAGGAAGAAGTCTAGAGAGCAAATGACAATGAATACATCTACATTAAAATTAGACTTACCAAATATATAACATCTTTATTCTAATTAGTGGCTTTGTAGGGGCATAGACTTTAGACAAAGCTTTTACATACCAGTCAAGTTCCTTGCCCTTGATGTCAGCATTAAGATTGAAGGTTCTTGCAATAGTCTGTCACAACATTTTCATTGACATTGCTACCCATTCTGAGACAATGAAGGTATCAGATATATCTAATCTCAGGCATCAATTTAAATTGGAATGAAACTCAGAAAAACATCCAACACCTGTAAATAACAGAACTGGTGTTAAATGGGGTTGTATGAGGCCCACACTTCACAGTTAAATCTCCAATTCCATACAAAAGTGAGTGTACTAATATATTAAAAGTAATACAGACAGTAGCAATCATTTGCTTTGCTGTTCCTTCTAATCCTTCATGTTCCAGCACTTGTTTGGTGGTACAATTCTGTCATGGACTGACAATATGCTCCTATCATACCCTGAGAATTTTTCGGGCTAAGGGGGGAAAAAAGTGAAGCACCATTGTATGAAATGTTTGCATATCTGCACAAATTTTAAATATTGGTTCCATTTTTCCACTTACAGAATATCATTCATTTGTCACACTTTCTGAAGTTGAGTTGATGGTCTTCCATCCAGTGTTCACTTCCCTGAAGGGAAATATTTTGTCTGCTGTAGATAATCAGCACATTTTCTATTGTCTCAAGGCATTTAATTCATTATTTATATAAGAATATTTTAAAGGTCATGCATGTTAGATGAGCAACTGCATTAGAAATGTTTCCCATTGTTCTGCAGCCATTTTTAGCTTTATGCACATTTGAATGCAAGTATAAATGTATATTCTCATAAAATAAAAAGATGTGTGTATACATCATTACAAATAGAAAGCAAAGGTTCAACAGCAAAACAAAGAAGTCTCTCACACATAATTTGGAATGTTGGGGTAGGACTTTTTCAATAGGGCACAGGATCAACTACAGGCCAGTCAGTCTCACCTCTGTGCGTGGCAAAGTCATGGAGCAGATCCTCCTAAAAGGGTTGCAAAAACACATGGAGGGTGACACAGAGGTGATTAGAAGCAACCAACATGGCTTCACCAGGGGCAAATCATGCCTGACCAATTTGGTGGCCTTCTATGATGGAGTCACAGCATCACTGGATAAAGGAAAAGGAACTGACATCATCTACATGGACTTGTGCAAGGCATTTGTCCTGCATTACATCCTGGTCACCAAACTGGAAAAGAATGGGTATGACGGATGGACCACTCGCTGGATAAGGAGCTGGTTGAATGGTCACACTCAAAGAGTTGCAGTCAATGGCTCATTGTCCAAGTGGAAGCCAGTGACGAGTGGTGTTCCCCAAGGATCAGTACTGGGACCAGTACTATTTAACATCTTCGTAGGAGATATGGACAGTGGGATCGAGTGCACCCTCAGCAAATTTGCAGATGACACCAAGCTGTGTGGTGCAGTTGATACACCTGAAGGAAGGGATGCCATCCAGAGGGACCTTGACAGGTTGGAGAGGTGGGCCCATGCCAACCTCATGAAGTTCAACAAGGCCAAGTGCAAGGTCCTGCACCTGGGTTTCGACAATCCCAAGCACAGATACAGGCTGGGTGGAGAGTGGCTTGAGTGCAGCTCTG
>VZTY01012134.1:191687-217059 GCA_013400935.1 Turnix velox | reverse complement strand
AGATTGAGGCTGGATATAAGAAAGATGTTCTTTATTGTGAGGGTGGTGAGATACTGGAACAGGTTGCTCAGAGAGGATGTGGCTGCCACCTCCCTGGAATTGTTCAAGGCCAGGCTGGATGAGACACTGAACAGCCTGATATGGTAGGAGGTGTCCCTGCCCATGGCTGGAGGAGTAGATGATCTTTAAGGTCTGTCTTTGGCTCTAGAATATCTAGCCTGGATATCTGTTAAGTCCTGAAAGCTGGAAATTCTCACTATGACCAAGGGCCAAACAACTAGCATGCAGTACTTTGACTTGAGCCTTCTGGAAGCCATGTGACTTTGAGTGCAAATTACTTTAAGGAGCGAAGTTCCCATTTGCCTTATTGACATGTATGACCCTCAAATATCTTTCTCTGTGCTTTGAAACTTACCTCCAAAAAAACAAGAATCAATTGCTGTTTCCTTTCATATGTCTATGACAGAGACTTTTTACATGTGTAAGATATTGGTAAACAGGATCTCACCTTAATGGACATCTACGAGTTCCTATCTTATCTCTGATGACACAGTTCTTAACACACATATCAGCAGCACAAAAACATTGAAAGAGAAGGACCTAAAGTAAATCATCATGACTAAACAGTACTTTTTTTCCCTATTAAATATGCCAAAATAATTAAAGAGATTTAAATAGCAAGTAAACTCAGTGCTCTGGCCTCATACTTACTGGGGGTAATTCTACTGTCGCCACTGCCCAGACAAGTTTGCAACCTTTGTATCTTAATTAAATCTTTCTAATGATTCAGAGCAATTTTTTAATTCCCGCTTTACATTTGCTCACTTGCTAACACATACTGTATACAAGCCTTCAGATCCCAGAATCATGTTATGGATAAAAAATGGTTTGGATCTTTAAAACTTAATTTAACTATGAATTAAAGTGTTTATTTATTTATTTGTAAACAAAACATATTGTCTGATACTTTATTGGAAGTAACCAAGCCATCCAATTCAGAAGACTGCTGAAAATAAAATCCTCTTGATAACAAAGCTTATTTAGGAAGCTACAATGAAATACTGAGTGGCTTTTACTTTAACTAATGCAACTCTGTCTATCTGCATGGTAATTCTGAACAGTGCTAAATTCCATTGCCCATTTGTAAGCTGATACAGTTGCACAGTACAAACAGATGTTAAATTAGTTTATAAAAACACCTAGGAACAACTGTAGCAGCAGATTGCTTGTAAGTAATAGGCAAGATTATAAAATTCAGATTACAAAAAAATGCAGTAACTTCATGTGCTGGCACAAATGAAGAGATATATATTACAGGGACAAGGTGCAAAATCAATCAAATAAACATTATTTCAAAATAAATGGACTTAATATTATGTTAATATCAAAGAACTTCATAATATGATGATCCTGCTGAGAAGTCTCATTGTGTCTTCTTTCCTTACTGGTGACACTCCTTGTAAAGCATGAGTTCAAAGATCTTCATGTACCCTAAATACAAAAATATTTGTCACATATTCAAAAGTAAATTTATACAGTAGAAAATTGTTGCCACCAGTAGAGGAAAAAATCCTGAATTCATTTGATTCATGTAAAAATTTCCAAATAAAAGGCCATTTTATTCAGTAAAGCAGAGGAATTACACTACAAATTACTCTACAGAAATACTGACTACTCTACAGAAATCCTAGCTACATTACCAGTAATGCCAGTTCTATAATGAGGCAAAATTCTCTGCTACTTTGCTAATTTCTTAAGGCATGATTCTACAGAAAAAAATACAATTAAAAAATACTAGAAAGTATACTGTTTTGCTTTTCTGTTTTCCCTTCCTAACAGACATGTTGCCAATCTAAATTAGGTTAATTATGATTTGAAATCATTTAAGTTTCTATTAACAACCTAGTAGAAAGAGATATACATGGGGAGAAATGTGATTAACTGGCTGAAAGGTATTACAAATTACAAAAGAAAAAAGGCCCATTGGACAACTGCTGTATGTGTTTTGGCTGAAATTAGCTTTGGTCTTGCAGAGGAGCAAGGGAAAACAAAGTTTATTCTTAGCAATTTTAAAATATACATGGAATTGATTCTGAAGCTGTTTTTTAATTCGGCCTTGCAGAAGTGTTTATTGCAGTTCGTACAGAAGGACTAGCCCTGTTGAGTCTATGAGTCTTTTTTTCATTGTGACTAGCATTACAGTGACTGACGCAACACGGTAAGTAAAAAAATAAAGTTCCCTTTTTCTCTCAGTGCCCTACGTCTGTCTCAAGCAGATCAATATGCTTGAAGAAAATGTCACAGACTCCATTGAAGGTAATAGGTTTAGATCACCATTACATTTTCTATTCAATGAACTGAGTCCGTTTGCTCCATTTCTGCTGGAAAATTCACCTGTTTGAAAAGATTCATTTTCTTCAATGCAGTAGAACATAACAGCAGAGCAGTGATGCCTGCAGCATATATATACCTGTGGTTCATGTTCTCTTGTTCTACCACATCAGGAGCAGGGGGTGGAGAAACAGGAAGAAAAAAGTAAGAGTAGAAAGGAATATTTAACCAGCTCTAATTAAAATATAGTCTTGAAAAGCAAAACAGATTGAGCTGCTCTGTTCATTGCACTGGCCCTGAAGCACTGGCATTTGTTTGGAAAGACAGTATATGATCTTAAGAGTTAGTAGAGGAGCTTCAGACCCTGTATTGTGAAGTCAGAATAGTCAATAATTTACTTGGAATTCAAATGATTAGGAATATTATGTTTTTATTTTATTTCTGGGTACAAGTCTATTTTCCATACACTACTAGGACTGTAATCATCTGTAAAGCAATACATAAAGAAATATAATCTGGTGAAAAAGTAACAAAAGATAGACTACTGGACTTTTATTTTCTAAATCATGAGAAACTTTGAAATCAGACTCTATGACCTCTTGCACAATACAACTGTCCCTTTTTAACATTTCTGTATACATTTAGCAACATTTCCAAGTAAGCTTGTATTTCTGATGCAGAGATATCTGAGATGGAAAATCTATAACTCCTTGAGCAGCCACTTCAGTCTTTCTTGCTGCTAAAAATGTCTGCTTTACTGCTTGAATTTGTATGACTCCCAGCACTTTTTAGGGCTTTTTCTGCTAAATGAAAGTGCACTTTACTAGCTAATATTTTTCCTGTCAAGATGTGTAGATTGCAATGAAATTACCTCAATGTCTCTCACACTTTTTGTCTTTTTTTTAATTTTCTTTCCTTTTTTTTTTAAAAAAAAATATGCTAAACTTACCTGAATGGTATTAACTTAGAAATATTCTTTAATTTGGCTAGGATATAGGCATGCCTTTAACTCCATATCTTCATCATACAGACATCTCGACCAAGACAACTGTTCTGATTATATTAGATACCTGCACAGTAGTAGAGAGATGTAATAAACAATATTATATATGTTCCATCTTTTTAGTCTGTTTTCTACATCAAAAAGAAGTTAATTTATCCTTGAAATGTCTGCTTTGCTCCATGAAAAAAAAGGACGGCTAAGGGCACTAACTCAGATAGACACATATTTAGTGACTAAATTTTAGCTGTCTAGATAGGTAATAACACATAGCATCAACTTCTGGTAAAAACTGGAAACATGAGTTTCCTTTAAATGCATTTTTCTTTTTTATAAAAAGGGGAAATTATGTCTTTTCTTTGTTTTTTCAAAGTCTTTTTCATCCAGAGCATGGAACTCTACAAATATAAAATTCATTGTCAAAATATCATCTTTTTTTAGTGATTTTTGAAAAAAAAATACCTTTATTTAGAGGACAGTGGTTCAGTTATTATCAGAGGTTTTTTCATATAAGTTTTTTTTGTATTATATTTACATTTTGAGAGGGGAGAGGCTGCCTTCTAAGGGAGACAGTTAAAAACATATGAGGATTTTCTTTTTAGTCTCTCTTTTCAATATGTTTTTGTGTCCATATCAAAGGGTCATCCAGTCTTTCTTATTCATAATAATAAAATGCATCTATTTCTTAAATTTAACTGATTTCATATTACTCCACAGTTTTTACCAGTCTTCCTTCCCTTCCAGCTTGTTTCTAGTAGCACTGAACCAATAACTTATACTGTAAACCCATGAAAAGTTTACTAGCAGAAATAATTCTTTCATAAAAGTATTATTCCAGAATGTAAATATGTGTGAAAAATAAAATTAAATTATTTATGCTATTTTGGGGTGGTTTCTTTCTTCCTTTTTTGAGTATTTACTTTCATATTCTTTTAATGCAGCACTGCTGGATATATTAAACATTGGAATGTATTAAGGAATGTGTGAACTCAGACAAAGAAAGCAAAATAAAATATTTTTAACAATTAAAATGGATAATTCTAGTAATGAAACATCTAGTACCCAAAATTTCATGAGGATATAATATAACTACTGTGAGTTCTGAAGACATATGGTATCAAATATTTTTTGGTCAGGAATTCTGTGTGACTTGCAAATTTATTTAATTTATTATTCACAAAAAAATGGAGGTAAGAGAAGATCAAGGCAGGGCGGGACAGGGAAGGGAATTTTTTAAATTTTGTGATGCAAAGAAGATAATAAGAATTGTAGACAAAGTGCTAGCCTATCAAAACTGTAATGAAAGGAACCACTGAAGAAAGCCTGCATTCATTTTTGAATGAGAACTTACTATAATAGAATGTTGATGCGTTACTAAAAATAACTAGTACTGGTTAAGTTCTCCTGTCTGTCAACAGAACAGATTATGGTGACTAGAAAATTGAAGCACTTTTGATTATAACTTCATTATATGCCCGCTGTACTAGTTAAGGATCAGTAATAGTTCAGCACCAGATGCTGTGGGCATACACATGAAATACCTGAAATCATTTAGCAGTGCAAAGAAAATTCTGATGCTAATGAGAGCTAAAAATTGGATTCACAAGTTTACAGAGTACACCAAACTGAACAGAATTGTCAGCATAACATTTAAATTACTTTTTTGATAAGCTTGGCTATTTACAAATCATCAGACAATTACATCTTCCAAAAACTATTTAACATCAATTCAGTCTGCATTTTCAACAGTGCACTTGACTAATTCCAAATAAATTGAAAAAAATTACCTTGCAGATTGCAAGAAACTGACCAAAAACAATTGCTACAGTTTTAAATTGCATATCGTTAAACTAATTCTGCATAATAGTTTTCATTTGCATTATGTTTCTGGCTTCAGACGTTAACTATTTCACAGAAAGACAGAAATGTTTTAGTTTGATTAGTCTGATACACTGAAAGAATGTATTTACTTCTGAATTCTCTGTTTTATTAATTAAACTGTACCACTGAATAATGAAGAAATTGAAAAATAGTATTCCATTTTTTCCTTTATCCTGCTATTGTTACTGCAACTTGTGCAACACTAGAAGATATCTGTAAGAAGAATAATCATGGGAAAAGAGCTTTGGATATGCAGGCAATATTTTAAAAAGGATGACACAAGCTCTCTTCAACATAAGAAAGTCAAGTGCAAGAATCAGCCATTACCACAGAGGTTCTGTGTCTGTTTTTCAGCAGATTGCCCACTGGTTAAAAGATGTCCAAAGAAGCCTTGTGGAGGTGAGAGGTGAGATGGAAGACATGAGTTAAAATACCCCAGATATGGGTTCCTACACCTCAGTTTCTTTCATGATAGCGAAGAAATCACATAATCATGGAATGAGAGGAGCTGGAAGAGACTTTCAGAGATCATTTAATTCACCCCCCCAATCCAGAGGAGGTTCAGATACAGCATATGGTCCAGGGGGTTTGAATGTTTCCAGAGATGTATACTTCATCCTCTCTGAGCAGCATATTTTCAGTCACTTTCAAGGCTGACACAGAGGCTCTAGAACGCAGAAGTTCTAGCACTCAATACATTTGCTTAATGCTTTAAATTAATACAATAGATTCATTAGACAACCTCTGTTTAGTTTGAGACAATCTGGTGTTCAACAGAAGCTCTGGAGATGCGGCAGCTTCTGCAAATGCATCTGAAGATTCTCTGGAAGAAGCAGCTTGCATATGAGGCCATGTTTCTGACTCAAGACTTTATCCCAGGGCATTGCATCAAATTAATTAATTTTTTTAATTCTCTATTCAATGGGGAATTTTTCTTCCTCCACCTCCCAGAGTGAATGTGGATATATCAGCAACAAGTGACAATGAAGGAGGGAAATCCAGAGAAACCTCGATTTACTGAGGCTTTAGCAAAATATTATCATTCTTAATGTTTGTTGGTATATGACAAATTTTTTCACTGTGGAGATAGTTTAAATTCCTTCTTGCTTTGGAAGGCTTAATTTTTTTCCCATAAAGATTACAGAGATTGTCTTGGATAATTTCAGATCTTAGGCACACTATTTGCTGAGCTCAGGTGTGTTTTGCACCAGGTGTATTTTATTTGCCACCTGCTAGTTCCATCCACATTTACCCAAAGTCTGAAGGTCACAGATAAACCCAAAGCTAAGCTATTACCCACACCCGATATTAGATGGTCTCATCTCAAGCAACCAGTCCACAGGCAGACATAACTCATCATCACTTGTTAAATAACATTTCCAGGAACACTGAAAGTTCCAGCCTCACAAAAAGTGACAACAGCAAGTGATTTGGAGCTATCCCATCCCTAGAGGAGCTCAAGGCCAGATGGATTGCGCTTTGAGAAACCTGGGCAGTGGGAGATGTCCCTGTCCAGTTGAAATCCCCTCCAACCTAAGCCATTCCATGATTCTATAAAGTAAAGAAGTTCCTCCTCATGTTTAGATGGAGCTTCCTATGTTCAAATTCGTGCCCCTTATCTCTTGTTCTTTCACTGGGATGATCTCAGCTTAATTGCCCACAGATAGGTGTCTTGGATTGCTAGAAACATCCCAGTTACAAAGGGTTGACAAAGAAGGTAACAGAAATAACTACCATGATAGCTGCAACACTACGATCTCCTGGACTGGCAGCTTGAAACTGAAAGAGCACCCCTTCATGTCTGAAGGGGTACAAAACATAAAACTGATGCAACTGAATCAAGCCCATCACAAGCAATCAGCTTGCTAAATAAATGTGATATCTAAAGATAAGGCATTATTTGTGTGACTATACATGGATATCTGTTGTCATTTTAGACGCCCCACTGAATCTTTCCTTGGTTGTAGTTGGCTTTTGAGAAAAGTTACAGATCTCCTGCATTATCTTTGTCAGTATCATGTGCTTGTTTTCCCACCAATGAAAGATCCTAGTAGAAATGGCATCCTGACAATTCAAAACTGTAAATGGCATTCAGACTTTGTACCTGCTGCAGCTGAACAGTTGTTTCAGCTTAATTTTACATGAAAGGAATAATTTAGAGTAAGTAAAGATGTATTAACAGTCTGTACTTTAGATTACGAAAAAAAATAAAAAGGAGGAGAAGAAGAATTCACTGCAGACATTTTCAGTTTTATTGAAAAAGTAATTAGTTTGATTTACTATAGCTATAGGCCACCAGCTCCACCTAAGCTTTCAATGAATTACTAAAAAGAAGAGGCACAGACCCAGAGACAGCTGGGGGAGCAAAGAAGTGTGTGAGTTAAGTTCTGACACCCTTACTCAAACACAGCAGTACCCTCAGGTAAGAATTTCATAAAAGGGACTCAGAGGGGTTGAGGGCTTCCATTTCTTCAATTTCTTTTTTTTCTCCAATGTAAGTGCTTAAAATTCCTTAAGACTATTAAAAAAAAAAACAAAAAAAACAACCAAAAACCCTGCGCTTTATTTCAAACACGTTATAGGATACTTCCTGAATAATTCTCAGTGGTGTAAAAAATATCAGAAGTCTTCTTCTTTGGAAGAAAAGGGAGAAACAAAAGTGCACCACCAGAACTGCTACTAACCAGAAAATGATAGTATAAAAACATGTCATTATACCACTTTACATTCTCCCTTTACAAATAGGAACTACACTGCTTATGCTCTGGCATTTCTTATCAGGTAAAATATTCCTTGCTTCACAGACCAAAAGGGCAGAAGACAGTACTTCAGAAGTCTTTTCAGTTTTTCTTCCTCTTATTTAGCCTTAATTAAATATTTTTTTTCCCACTGCAGGACAGCAGTAGTTATCACATAGTTAACCAGTAATGAATAACTGCTACTAGTTAATGAGTAATCATTAACTCAACTGAAGCCAATGGGAGCCTGGGGTTTCCTGAAGCAGTCCTCCTTCCTATTTGCATGCTGCAGGGTAACATCCCTCTCTCATTTGGCCCAGAGACTTCACTTGCTGCCTACCTTATCAGCTGCATAAATGCCTCTGTGGTAGCATGGGGTATTTGATAAGACTGTGTGTCACATAGCACTCAAACTCCATAATCATCTCTGAGCCACAGGAGCTTAAAAACAGAATGTGAAGTCATCTTTCAAGTTTGAATGCACAAGTAAGCAAAGACAGTAATTAAACTTCAATTGGTATTTTATTTTTAATTCAGCTGCAAAGAGCAGAATCTTGCCTTCAAATTTAATTAACAGCTTCCCCTCAGCCCCCTCCCACATACACAGCAAGCCATCTATCAACAGGGAGCTAAATTCTCCTTTCTTACAACCCCCCCAAAAGCATGGTGGAGAATTTGGTCCAGTGGTTTGCAAATCGCTGAAAAGTCTTGTCATAAAAGACTTTAAGCTGAAACTTCCTCCTATTGTTAAAAAATAATGGAGAAATTTTTTTTTCTTCTTACCAGCATGATCTGCCTCGCATCAAATGAATCTTTCTTACCCACAGATTTTGTTCTTAATTCTGTCTTTGTTTAATACATTGTAAAGCGAAACAACAATTAATAAAAAAACCCCCAACTTTTAGATCTTACTATTCAAAAGTGCTGTTTCTGCATATTATCTCCTCAGGACTGGTGTAGAGTATTACAGGCACATTGTTACAGGTACGATTTTCAAGAACATGCCAGAGATCATTAATGGGAAAGAATGGAAAACTTCCTCTATTGACACCATGTACAGAGCTAAGAAGGAGGAGTGCAGCAAGGCTAAAAAACCAGTTATAATTCTTCTTTGCATTAGTGACTATGGATCTTCTTTACTTGCCACCTTTTTGGTGTAGAGTTGAAATATGGTCTTTAGGCTTTGAAAGACATCTAAAGAAGATAGGTTTTAGACAGTTTTGCCAAATTGTGACAAAAGTGATGATGTCAGAAAGTGAAGTGAACTCTGCCTCAGAATTGAGATGAGCAGAGTCTTCTGGGGTGTTTTTACTGCAAATGGTGGTGAAGCAGGGTAAAAATGGTGATCAGTGGGAAGGCACTAATTTGAAAAGTCTCAAGTAATTTGCATCTCATTCTGCTCTTCATTCTGCAGCACTGGCACATGGCACTTACAGATTACCTCTCATGATGCAAGCAACTAACCTGTCCAAAAACTACATTTTTTAATCTTCTGTATTCAAAAATAGCTTTCACTGTGCTCTTTTCTTGTGCCTCACTATTGAGGAGATACTGTTAGGAAACATTGAAGAAGTTCCTGCTCTTCACTGAGCAGCAGAGTGCTAACAGAGAAGGAGAAAAGATGGCTGTGGGGAAACCTTACAGAGACCTACATGAAGGGAACCTACAGAAAATCTGGGGAAGAAGTGTTTGCCAGAACACTGAGTGACAGAACAAGGAGCCATGGCTTTAAATCAGCACAGAGTAGGCTTAGATTGCATGTTAGAAAGAAATCCTGCACCATGAGGGTGCTGAGACACTCAGGGAGATGGTGGAGGACCCAATCCCTGGAGACCATTGTGTATATACTACATGGGAAGGGGCAGTCCCCAGTATTTTCTTTTAATGAATGAGGTCTATTAGGAATCAGTTTTCTGAACAAGACCGATCAGATAGGATCCCAGCAGTAATTACTGCCTAACTTTTTGTATTGGTATCCTAAGTAATCACAAAAGAGATGGAGACATTTTTAAAAGGTGTGTATCTACAGCTAACAGCACCTCAAGGAGAGCACACACATTAGTGCAAGCACAGCATTCTAGGTTTTGCATCAGTCAGTTCTGATTTATACAGCTTTCTGAGATCAGAGTTGAGTATCATACAAGTAGATACTAGTGAAAGGCACAATTGTAAGAATAGTTATAAAAAGTATTAAAAAAGAAAAATCTATTAAATTGCACTGCATAATGAGAGGTTATAAGGGATAGTCATAAAAGCATGCATGCAATATTCTCAAATGTATGCCATCAAATAATCAAAGATCTAATCAATGTCAGACTCCACTTATGCTAAATGTGGTTATGCACTGCCCTTCTTTTTATAGGTTTTATTAGTAATATTATGTTCTGAACATAAGCTTGAGAAGTTTATAAACATGTTTATATGACTGTATTAAGATAATTTCTTTCCTGTCAAGGTCTGTAGCTAACATGATGACACTCAACAGAATCTTATTTAACTGGTATTAGGTAAACATAAATAGGTTTCTAATAATTATAAGACGTTGAATAGCAAGAGAAGCATATTAGAAGTGAAACAATATTACCAGCCTAATTGAGTAGTGGAAGTAAGTTAACAGTCCAATAATGCAATATAAATTAAAATGCCATGAAATAATGATAATATAATAAGACTCTAAATAAGATTCACTGGTAGTAATATTCCAGACAAAAAGCTTCTTTAAGATAGTTCTGTCTAAAATTACACATACAAAACTGCATTAAAGGAACATTATTAAGGTTGCAAAGTCAAGCACTCAAAACATGTTAAGGAATGCTTGAATTAAGTTTGCCTGCACAACATTAATTTGGCACCCTTCTGTGGGGGCATTATGGCACAGTCTTTAATTACATGATCACATGCTATTTTTTCCACAGGGTGCCTGCCACCTTCATCTAATTAAGGTTCACAGGAAAACTTAATTTTCACATTCTCTAATTTCTATAGGCTTGACTTTGCAACCAGAGTGGTGTCATTTTAACACAGGGATTTGTTTTCATATCTTTGTGGGAGAGATAAAGGAAGAGCTGGAAGAGTGAAGGGGTAGGTGTGCATATTTCCGCAAGTTAAGAAAGCAAACACTTTAAGGGCAACAGACATCTCATGGTCTCATACTTCCAGCCAGCTAGGTCTTTGGCAAATATGGAAATATCAATTTTAGATAGGAAATTAAGCTCATTTTTGTCAAAGTAGTGCTACCGTGGAAAGTAAAGGACAGCAAAAAATGGGCTGTGATCTATTTTTGGATAAGAAGTGAAGGATGTATCTTTTCCTTCACCTTCCCTAAGTATTGATATGCTTCTGGAAGTGGTTGAATTTCATATTCTTGGGTTCTTAGGTTTTAGGAAAAAATACAAACTTTACTGTTTCAAGGCCATTCATTCTAGTCTTGTCTCTCCTTTCTCTGAGGGCTCCTAAGTTCTTCTCATGACAGTATTCATGTGCTATATGCAAAACTTTCTTGATCTTCTTATAGGAAAGTTTAAGTCTTAGTCCTTGGAATAAAAATAGCCTGTTTTCTCCATCTTGTATTTCTTATATCTCATGTCTTTGTCTTCTCTGATTCTAATATCTCTACAAAAAATGTGGTACAGCAGCAAGGTGGAGCACTCCAGCAAAACTACAAAAAATGTGGTACAGCAGCAAGGTGGAGCACTCCAGCAAAACTACAAAAAATGTGGTACAGCAGCAAGGTGGAGCACTCCAGCAAAACTACAAAAAATGTGGTACAGCAGCAAGGTGGAGCACTCCAGCAAAACTACCATATAAAGTGGCTACATCAGCTCCTGAATGTATCCTCAGAAATCACAGAAACTTCCACACCATTGCACATTTATTAAGAGCCTGTGTTTTAGCTGCTGAGGCTGGAACTTCCCTCTTTTCCAAATATGCCATTGTTTCATCTTCACATTATATAACTGCTTCTATAATTCTTTCTTAGTGTAGCAGTATGCGTCTGTCATATATATTTGGCATGTTGTTAAACACATATAGTAAGTATATACACACAAAAATGAATGTCATCAAATCTTACATATGACTAACTTAAAATACATCTTATTTCAATGCACTTTTGGGATGGTAAGAATTTTTTTTAATTCAAGTATGTCTATCAACCAGGCTGGACCAATTTACTGACAAACAGAAGAAGAATAAAATTTCACCAGTGAAATTTATGGTGTCAATGTAACTCAAAGTATGCCTGAGGCGGACTGAGGGCATAGTAGAGGCAGGTGATGTTCAGCTGTGCTATGGACCCTGTCAGGGAACTCACACTTTTCTTCCAGTTCATTGTGAAACCTGAAAATACACTGGATACTGCATATTTCCATAACTTCTCACTCTTCCATGAGCTGTAATTGGACAGTTTGGGAATAGCTTTGTAGAAATTACACCTTTTCAGCTTGCATAAGGTCTAGGAACACCTTGCAGTTGCAAGATATTTAAAGCATAAAATGTCTTGAAATCAACAAACTGCAGTCATGTTCACAGCAGCTCAAACTTAAACTTAGGCTATATTTCCATCCATGTATTCAGACACAAAGTGAACTTGAGAGTTTCCACTGGTTTGGTGTGGGGATCCTCACTCAGCTTGAATTATTTGAGCTAATACTCCTGACAAGAGATCAATCACAAGAAATCAATCATGCCTTAGACTGCAGCAGCTAAAGGAGCATTTGGGGAAATTGGAACTGCAAAAGGGGCATAAGATAGTCAGTGATCCTTCAGTCACCTGAAAATGAATGGAAATGTCTAGGAAAACAAATTTTAGTGTCTTTTAGGAATAAAATATGGATTATATTATAATCTACTCAGGATAAATAAGAATAGGCAAATAATTAATAAAGGTTCTTCCTCTCTGTGTTTAGTTTTTTTTTTTTTTGTAAGCTCAGGACCGGTGAATGAAAACCTAGACAGGAGCCAACAGTGTGCGCTGCAGCCCAGATCTGCCCTAACCTGGTCTGTATTAGAAGAGCTATGGCTAGCTAGTTGAGAGGTGATTCTGCCCCTTTATCCTGTTCTTGTGAGATCCCACCTAGAACGCTGTGTCCAGTTCTGGAGTCCTCAGCACAGGAATAATAAGGACATGTTGAAAAGGATCCTTAGGAGGGACACAAAGATGATCAGGGGGCTGGAGTTCCTCACCTGCGAAGACAGGCAGAAAGAATTGAGGCTGTTCAGCCTGGAAAAGAGAGGGCTCTGGGGAGACTCCATGGTGGCTTTTTAGTACCTGAAGGGGTGCATCAAGAAAGCTGGGGAGTAATTGACAGTCAGAGTGTGCAGCAATAGGATGAGGGGGAATGGTTTTAAAGTGGTGGAGAGCAGGATTAGATTCTACATGAGGAAGAAATTCTTCACCAAGACATACTGGCACAGCTTGCAGAGGGAGGTGGTGCAGGCCCCATAGCTGGAGGCGCTCAAGGCCAGTCTTGCTGAGGCTCTGAGCAATCTGATCTAGTACAGGATGTCCCTGCTTACTGCAGGAGTGTTGGAGGTGTTGGACTAGATGTTCACTGAAGGTCAGTTCCAACTCTGTGATTCTATGATTACAATACCTGTGGTCAGGTTAATGTCTAGTTGTCATGTGTGTGTGAATTTCACAGAGAAAGAAATCCTTCTGATTTCCTTGGATATACATTAATGTAAAGAATTAAAAGTACTGCAGGACCTGTTGCATCTTGTTTTCAGCTGAAGAATTGGCAACAGCATTGTAATTTTCCTGGGATTCATATACTGTATCCTTTTGGTTTTCCCTCTTGTTTATTTTTTAAATGAATGATCAACATTTACTCCTACAGTAGTCAGGTTGATGTTGTCATGTACAACTGAAGAAAGTGATCTGTGACCTTTCTCCATCAATAAATTTCTCTCCACACTTGCAAGTGTCTATTTATTTTGAGACAGTAAACACAGTTGTATAGCATTGTATTTCCTGAGTTTTGTTTTTGGTTTTCTTCCTCAGATGGAACATTCTAGAAGAGCGCATTAGAGACAGCTGCATGATTCTGAACTTCTCTAAGCAGAAATGTGGTGGGGATGCTTTAGCTTTTAGGGTAGGTTTTCAGACTGTGTTTTGAAATGGATAAGCTCAAGTGCATCAATTTTTGCTGGCATTCCTTCCATCTCTCCTCTCTCATTCTTTTATGTACTGATTTTTCCCTTCTTTCCTCAGGGCTTTTTGATGGTCTCCTAGTCATAGAAAATGGAAAGCTTGCAAACCAATGTTTGTGAAATCTTGCAAGCTGGCTTCTCTGTTGAGCTACAATGTGATCCGAAGTCTCTCCTACATCTGACTCTCTTTGACTTCAAAGGGACTCAGTCAGGCTCACAGAGTTAGAGGACTCCAATTAAAACTAATTACAGCAGCATATTTCTTCTTAGCATGAATGTCTGCCTTCAAGCCAAAGGGCTGTGAAAAAGATTTCATAAAGGCCTCTCAGTAGCCACTATTATGTTGTATAATTACTTTCTCTAATTTCTAGAAAGGCTTTCAAAAGATAGTATTACATAGGCAAAAGCAAAATAGTGGTTATAATTAATATTTGGCCTTTATATCTAGATTTTCATTCTGGTAATGAAGGAATTCTTACAGATCAGAAGCTCAGTTATCTTCCATGAAGAAAAACATGACACTAGTTGTAAAACTGTGCTACATGTTTTTGGAAAAAATACCTGATGTCCAGTGTCAACCCATTTCCTCAATAACAACAAAAGAACCCCAAAACATTTCCCTTTGGTGTCAGTACACCCAGTTGCATTCAGATGCAAATTAGCATTTTAAAAATCTAATTCCTGTGAGGCAGATCATAGTCTGCAGTAAATCTATGTTGCTTGAAAGTGAGAATTAAGGTAACTCAGTTCAACCTAAAGCTAATTCAATAAACATTAACCATGCCAAACTGATGTGTACTTGATACCTTACTGCTCCCTATGAGTAGAACAGGCAAGGAAGAAACCAACCATATTCAAGCCATCTCTGGCAAATTCTGTAACTCAGAGAACTTTTCCGGTGAACCAGGGGAGAGCTCTCACCAGGCTCCAGTTTACTCTGGAAATGGCTGAATGTGTGCTGCTTACCAATGCAAGTAGTATAATCAGAAATTATATTTCTTCTTCTATTTTTTCCTACCGATCTTCTCACAAGGTTTAAAGTTTAAAATCTGCCTTGCTCCAGAAGATTGGTTTGCTGTCTTATAGCTACAAAGTCATACTTGTGTAAGAGCAGATTTGATCCAAAGACCTTATATTCCCTCACCAATTTCATGAGCCATTGCATTTCCCCATCTGTAGTGATTTAAAAAAAATACATTATATTACAGGATATGCAAAACATTAGCTATAAGGATGGTTGAATCTGAGGTTTTATGGTTTATCACTGAAAAAAGTCAGATCACCTAACCTAATATGCAGGTTGTCCATTTATGGAAATTACTCCTAAACCTCCATGTAGCTCTATCTAATTTTTTTTTTTTTACATAATTTATGAGCTTCCTTTTTCAACTCTTCTAAAATCTGCTTAAAACCTGAGGCTTTTTCACCAAAAAAATATCCTTACTACGTGAAAGAAATTATGATTGCTAGTGGCCTCCTATTCCTTATATGTTGAAAGACTTGAAAGACTTGAATTATGAGATATTGAGTAAAATTCAGAAGGTAACATTGGTAATTTCCTGGCATATAATTTTCTGGGCACCATATAAAGCGAGTTCCAATACGGTTTGGTTTTCCTTTTACTTTTCTGTGGTACCAAATAGGATTCTTCTAATGAGAACTCATCATCTTAAAAAGTGGTATTCAAATATGAGCAGGAAAAGAACCAGGAAAATTTGTACGCCAGTGTAACTTTTATTATACATTATACTGTGATAACAAATCCTGGCCTTTGTGGTCTTGAGATTGTCATTAGCTTAAGTTGCTTGTGCAATTTAAGAAAAGAGGAAGGTGTGGTAATTTGAAGTGTATTTTTTAATACATTGTGCCTTACTGATGAGGGCAGGATGGGGTTCACAGAACACAGCAGATAGCATTCTGGAAATAGCAAATGAACAAGAATCAGAATCTTAACCTGAATTTTCAGGTGCAATTTCATTGTATTCATATCTGTTTTCATGCTGAAACAGTCATATTATTGAAATATTTTGTGACATATTTTCATGTCTGGAAAAGGGGAATGAGGATGACTTGGATGTGTTAGTGCATGAGAAGTTGAATATGAGCCAGCAATGTGTGCACGGATATTAGAAAGTAAGCTTTATTGAATCATATTGAATCAGAGGAGTCAGTGAGAGAACAGTCAAGGAGGTTCCTGGAGTGTGTTTGGTATGACTTCTGGACATCGTCAGTGAGGGATCCAACTCAGGGAGAAGACCTGCTGGGCCTACAGTTTGTAAACAGAGATGGGCTTGTGAGATTTGTGGTGATTTAGCAGCAGTTCTATCAGAGTTTGTTTGATGACTAAATCTAATGACTGGAAAATTCCTTTCCAACCAAAATGATTCCATAAACTTGGCCAGGTCAAGACTGGTGATTCTACCCCTCTAATCGGCTCCTGTGAGACCCCAGCCACTGTACTCAGTCTAGCCTCTGGAGCTGTCAGCACAAGGAAAACATGGACTTGTTGGAATATGTCCTGAGGATCAGAGGGCTGGAGCACATCACCATGAGGATACCTTGAGAGAACTGGTGATGTTCAGCCTGGAGATGAGAAAGCTCAATCAAGACCTTAGAGTTGCCTTCAAGTAGCTAAAATGGGCCTATGGGAAAGATGAAGAGAGTAGCAACAGGATAACAGTCTGAAAGAGAGAGATTGAGGTTAGATATCAGGAAGAAATTCTTTATTTTGAGGGTGTTGATGCATCGGAAACTGTGAATACTTCTTCCCTAGAAGTATTCAGGGATAGGCTTGATGGGACTTTGAGCAACCTGATCTAGTGGGAGGCATCTCCACCCATAGCAGAGGTGTTGGAAGAAGATGATCTTTAAGGTCTCACTCAAAGCATTCTATGATACATGATTCTATGATACCAAATTGTCCATTTTTTCAAAATCCACCAATATCCACTCAAGTAAGTGGAAATTCAGAATAAATATGTATCATGGAATGAAAAACTCAGTAGACAATGCAAACTCAACATAAGATTGACCTAGATTGTCATGAGCTTTACAATAACTTCCAGGGCAGCTGAGATTAAATTTTTTTTTGTACTTTGAAATGACTTGAAATCTATCACTTCAACTGTGCTCAGAGAAGCAGCAAAATTCAAATTAGCATGATCC
The DNA here is from genome assembly GCA_013400935.1 of Turnix velox. Classification (NCBI taxonomy): domain Eukaryota; kingdom Metazoa; phylum Chordata; class Aves; order Charadriiformes; family Turnicidae; genus Turnix; species Turnix velox. Next base: position 199,794 of record VZTY01012134.1, on the reverse strand, counting down.
AAAGACTTGTCTGTGAATATTTTTTAATTATTATTTTCAATAAATACTTCTTATTAATACAGTAATATTTTTCTAAGGAAATCCCTTCAATTTCAAATTCAGAAATATGGTGGTTTTTTAATTATTATTCTAATTATTCATATGGAGTTTTTTTCATTCTCATTTATTATTAAATACATATTATTATTCATACCAAACTTTGACCTTTTTCTTTTCTATATGACCAAAATTTACATTGACCTACTTAAATGATATTGCACATCTCTCTAATTAGATTGATGCTGAATAAATAAACAGCATCAAGGACTAAATTTTACTGTGAAAATATCATACCATGGCATCTAGTGTCAGATCCCTCAGAATAATATTTGCTTTGGAGATGTTCTCCCACTGCATCGCTCTGTTGTCTTTCCAATGTTTTATAACAGATTCATATATTTTGAAATAGGAATGAAGATGATGTGCTGGTTTGGGCAAACCAGGTCCTCAAACCAGGACAGATGAGTATTTTCTCTCTCACAATACAGTTATATTCCAAAGCTGAGCATTACAATATAAGGAACAACGCAAAGCATAATAAATAAGAAATCTGATCCTTTCCTGTTCTGAACATTGGACAAGAGGCAATGGATGCAGCCTGGAAGATGGGAGATTGCACATAAATATAAGAAAAACTTCTACACAATAGGGTGACAGAACACTGGAACAGGTTGCCCAGAGAGATTGTGGAGTCCCTTTCCCTGGAGACATTCAAAACCCTCTTGAATGCATTCTCGTGGGACCTGGTCTAGGTGCTCCTAGGTGGCAGGGGTATTGGACTAAATTATCTCTTCAGGTCTCTTCCAGTCCCGGCATTCTGTGATTCAGTAGCCTACTCCTCTCAAATATAATCCCTCTTCCACTCTTTACTGATTCTTTAATCTGTTTCTATTTTTTGTGTATTTTGGACATTTTTTCAAACCAAAAATTTCTTTTTTCACCAAAATTTTGTTTAGTCAAAGTTTAAGTTTTATGTTTATATTCTTTATTTGATTTCTAGCAAAATAAGGCTTTATTTAAAGTAGACATAATCTATTTCCCCTCATGAACTTAATATCATAAATATATTTCAAATTCATGCTGTGCTACAAAATTCTCACCAACAAGTGGACATTCAGCCTAAATGCACAACCTCTGAAAATTTCCAAGGTACTACAGCACCATGACATGACAGGTATGTCTCTGTAGAAAACAGCTTCCTAGTCCACATAATATTATCTATAATCAAGCCTTCAGTAGATACCAGCCTCCAGCTAAGCGCACTCCCTGTTTGACAATCCTGTTCATTCAAGACCAATAAAATAGATTCTCTTAGACTGTTCTGTCAAACAACAAATGTGGAAATATATTGAAAAAGGAATTTAATTATCACTTTTGTGTATCTCAAAGTGTGTTTTTTTCTGAGTAATAATTGCTTAAGTTTGTCTTTAAAAGGCATTTTAATAGTGCTAATACTTGTAAATATTGCTCATTTTGGTACTGATGTTCCATTTTAATCATTCCCATGGATTCTAAAAGTCATCTCTTATTGGTTTACTATAGAAAGAATCTTACTTTAATTATGTCATAATTGTTTGAAAGCCATAGAATCTTAATTAATGTCAATGGCTTAAAGGCACATACTGTGTGCAGACTTTATGTTTGTGTTTGTTTTCCAGGCTCTTCCTTCTGTGACAAAAGACACAGCATGAGTTTCTATGAGCTGCCTATTTTCCCACAGTCCTTTCTTTTTATTGTTTTTTTTATATTAATATTTTGTAATAATTTCCTTGTTATTCCTTTGCTGTTTCTGCCACATATTTGTATGCTCTTCCTTCTCCTTTTAGCCTCGCTTCAATATATGACTATCTGTAGGATTTTATGCACAGAACAAGTGACTACTTCAAAACTACAAATATGTAAGAACTACACTAAAATCGTAGAGTCTGAAATTGCATTTCACTCAACATCGGTTTTTCCATACTGAGAGACCTTAGCCACTTGAATCAGGCTTCCATTAAAAAAAAAAAAAACAAAAACAAAACAGTTAAGTAGAAGAAACTAAAAAACTTTTTTGCAGCATTTCTAGTATTGGAAAATCTGAAGGAATTCTTCTGATTCGTATAAATATTCTATTCTTGGCTTTGACATATGAGTAAAAATATGAAAATATATTGGGAAAAAAAAAACTTACAAAGTTTCTGCTGGAAGATAAATAATCCTGCTTTTCTACCTGAATCAAAGCTAAAGAGACAGATAATGACTATAGCAGATTCCCACCTGTGTATACTTACAAAATATATTCATCACAATAGTAGCTTAAGGTCTTAAATCCAGAATGTCATGTTCTAAGTACTGCTTAAACACAGAAATTTCTCTGTTAGAACAGAAATCTGAGAAATGCAACATTATCATTTTACAGGACATAATAAAATAATGCATGAAGAGATTAAAGAACTAAATTTTCAAAGGCATTCATCTATGCAATTGAAAATAACTCATATTTGTGGTTTCTTTTTTAATTTTTTAATGCACCACAGCAAGTTCTATATCTGAGTGGTCTGTGTGTCATTGTTCTTCACCCCAATCTCCAGACATATCAAAATAATTATTAACTTGTATAATAACAGATAGAATTATGTCAGATAAAATTTACACAACATTTGCAACCTATATTTGGATTTGGATTGTTCTTGATTTTGAGTTCTGTAGTTTATTTTAAGCTTTAACTTTGAAACAGTAGGCATCTCTTTTTCATCATTTAGGCAAACATAACAGTATATAAAATAAAACTCATGAGACTGGAAGAATCTGAACTAGCAGGTCAAATTTAACAAAATTAGTGTTCGTAAATGTTTAAAAAAGAGATAAACCAGCTCCATGGCTTGCTACATATTTAAATAGGTAAAAAAGGCAATATAAACCAGCTATGATGGGTAATTACCTTGTGTCAGTACAAGAAAAGAAAAAAAAAAAAGAAAAAAACACAGAAGTTGCATTAAGTTGGAAATGTGATAGGATGAAATTTGGTAGAGAAAAGTATCTAGAATTAAATTCAGGTAAGCATAATTATACTGGACAAAATGTAAATAATTTGTGTGTGAAAAATAGTGCTTCCATTAAATGTCTTAGACGTTTTGGGAACAATCATGGATCTAGAAGCAGTTATTTTCATCCTGAGTTGGAAAACTTTGCCATGCCCAGTACTCTTAAAATGGATCTTGAGATGTAGACTGTCTTCTCAAAATGGCCACTTGTCCCACGGAAGTTATTGCATTACTGCCAACTTTATGGACAACTATTTCATAAATGCTATGAGCTTCCCTGTAGCCAGGACCTTGAAAATTTCCTGTATGTAAACGAGAACAATGTACTTGTCAATACACTAAAAAATATTTTCAGAAATTTTTCTTCAATGTCATATGATGGCAAGGGAATGAACATATTTCCCTCTTTTTGCTTATATAAGCTGTAACATTCATTGACAAAAAGAGAATATTTTTAAGGAATGGAATCTGTGTCATGTTCTGAACTGGAATAAATTGCTACAGCTCTACCAATCTGTCCTATTACTTGCAATTCTATTCAAGAGCAGGGAATCTTATGTTTTTCTGGTTTCACCAAATATTCTTCCATTGCTCCTCTCATTCTCCAGAGCAGTGATTATCAGATGTTGAAGACAACACATAATTTGCAAAATTCCAACTTTTTGCCTCAGGCAAATTCACAACTGTTTGCAGCTTCGCTGCAGGGCAGAGGTAGAATGTAATCACATGTGCTACAGAAATAATTCTTTTCATAAACTAGAGACCTTTTTAGGCCAACAATACATTGCTCAATATTTGTGAAGAAATTAGTCCTCATGTACCGGCAGTTTCACAGGGGGAATTACTAAGTTAATGTAAGGATACACATCAGGATGAAGTTACTATCCATGTGATGTAGACATCTCCATCTGTGTTTTTTAACCAGACTCCTTCACATTCAGTGAAGATAAGTGGGAGCTTTTAGTATAGTCGTCATCTCAGAGCTGCATCTAGATTAAACATGTTCTAAAAGAGTCTGAATTTCCCCCTGACATGGGCACAGTGTCTAAATCACATAGCAACATCTATGTTCCACCATACAAAGTCAGGAATGAGAAAATCCCACAAAGGAGTTCACATATCCGTATAAGATAGGAAATGGGTGTGTGAAATCAGTCTTCCATTCATTTACCTTTCTCCTAACATATCTGAAACAAAACCAGCTTTTGGCATCAATTAAAGTATTTACAATTGAAATCCTCTTATGGAATGTCTTCCCTGAAGAAAAATGTGTGGAATGTTCCATTTTCCCTGACCAGTATCCCCTCTCACCCATGTTCCTCTGACAAGCAACAGCAGTAAGAGGGACTGCAGATTTCCTACTTGCACCACAGGATGTGGCATGAACTGTCTCCACCACGAGTGGTGGAGTGCTGTGTCACCATAGACTTATCTGTGCCTTAGCATTAATGCATTAATGCACCTTGCTTCACTCCTTTGAGGACTATTTGGATACAGCATTTTCTTAAATTACACTATATATTTTAAAATACTTTTTAGCTACTCTCAGTACTTTATTCAAGAATTGTGGCTATGACATAACAAAGTTATCTGCCTAATGAAATGAAGGGGAAATAAAAACCAAACCAAACCAAAACCAAAACAAACAGTGCCTGAATTACTACAAAGTTTCTGCTCATAATGGGAGAGTCAGGGCAGTACAGGCTTTGTCTTAAAGCTGTCAGGAACACGTGGTCTTTTTTTTTATGGTAACTTTAATGAGAATAACTTGCAAAAACAGCAGCTTGTCATCACTTCCATCTCATTGCTCTTGTTTACACACAGGGCTGTAAAACTTTACCTCTGTGGATTGCTTTAAAAACATAAATAAAAATAAAATCAAATTTACATTTTTGTTCCAACTGTTTTTCTTGACAGACAGTTGCCCACAGCTCAGTGGTTGCTCTGTTCAATGTACTTTAATTTTGAGCTTTCAAGTTTTTCTGCAGCCCATTCAGAAGTAAATTCTCGGGGAAAATTGAGCTCTGTCATGGATGGATTAGTACTATAATAGTTGGTCACATATCTTGCATGAAACCTTTCAAAAGCAAGGCAAATGAGAAGGAAATGAAATTCATTTCATACTTCTTCAAGCACGCTAAAAGACTTTCTCTCGAAGTAATCTGTGAAGTACCACTAGTTTATTGGAGGTTCACATAACTACCATTACATTATACCTTGTCACAATCTCATATATTGGGTGACTGCTTTTTCTGAACTGATGGTACCGGCAAAGTGTGCTCCACAGACACTGAGAAGAGAATACCGTTTCTTAGATCAAAATATATAGGTTCTAGGAATGGCATAAATAAAAGTACTTGAAGCAAATTGGTACATTACAGGTCATAGGTCAATGAAAATTGAAAGGAAGATATATTGAGGAGACATTGCATTTGCTATGTGATGAACTGATAAACTGAAAGAGAAAAGAGGAGAGAGAGAGGAAGGGAAAGAGCAAGACAGAGAAAGCATAATAAAATCTTTTCTAGACAGCTAACATACAGAAGCTAGAGCCATTCTCCCTTATGGAGGGAGAAGAGGCTATATTGCTTTCAGTAATCCATTTGGTTTCTTTGTCATTTGCAATGAAGGCAGCAATTCATCCCTTTAGCACATCTGTATGTGTCCCTGGGAGTGTATAAATATGTGTTTTACTTCTTCTTAGGGTAAGATAAACAAATATCTGCATTATTTTGGATAGTTATTTGATCCAGCCTTTTTGATGAAAACTATTTACAGGCAAGGGGAAAAAATACCTGCAGAGCTCTTGTTCATGCATTGACAATGGTATAAAAAATTGAAAGCAGAAATACAGCTGACATTTCAGTGCTGGTGCAAATAGAGAAAGACTAGGTGCCAGACTAGTGTGATTCAGACCCTGGTTCAGAGAAACAATTAAACATATGCTTAAGGCTTCTGGAATAAATCCCTATTAGAAGGCTCTGATAAATGTAGATTCTTTACTGATTCCTGATTATGAAAATTTGCAAACCACATTTTCTTTACTATTAGTATGAGACTGAGAATTTTAAAACAGCCTTATTAGAGTCCATAACTGTGATTTAATTGTAAAGACATTTATCTTACTGATTTTTGATCAATTACAACAATAACTGAGACTCAGCACATTGCAGAAACATTTTGATAATATTACATGTGTATTTTTATTTTAAAGCCTTCCTATTTGAAAGAAAGACAATTTTCTAACACATAAAGAAGTCCCAAAATAATATCCAAGGACACTTCAAATGTTTTTATTTTTTGTTTAGTATTTATCTCAACATTTCTTTCTGAATCAACTAAAAACTTCATCATTGTTCCCACCCCTCCTCAGAATGTTAAGAGAGTTTTATATGTAATTGAATTTAGTCAGCTGCAGTTGGTCCTTATCATAACAAACACAACAGAATTACATTGTCTGATTACAGAATTATTCTAATAAGTGCTAAGGCCATTTTAAGAAAGATTCATTTAGAGATGAGACTTCAAAGTATTCTAAGGAAGGCATGAAAATAAATACTTCTCTCAGTACAAATACTGGGAAAAAAAGTTCAGTTTTTATAAATTAAACCTTAATTTACTTATGTCAACAATAAAGCTAAGTTTCCCAATACGTCTGGTATTAAGAGAATTTATGTCCTATAACTCATGAAGCGTTTCCACATTAGGTGGATCATAACTTTTCTTATCATTATTGGTCAGCATAATATTTCTGTGCATTACAATTTTAAGAAAAAATATCATGCACTCTGTTGCCCTTATTCTGTATTTATTGCTGCAAGAGACCTTACTTAGCACATGGAGCAGCAGGGGCACATTCATAAAGCACGCACCATGGGACTCAGGTAAACAATTTAAAAATCGTTACAAAATACTACTTTCAACAAAAGATCACTTCAGTGAAAACTGTTATTTTAGTGCCCATTTGAAGAACTTCCTGAATGAAGAGGAGCAACAATATTACCTCTTAAGGAGAAAATAAGTGTGCAAATCAAGGCACACACTCAGAATAACTTTGTGGGGTTCATTGACTTAAATTCAGCTTACACTCCATCAAGAAAGAAGGCACATAAAATATACAGCTTTGAAGGACTAGAGGGGAAGACTAAGAAAATTTCCCTAACTTATTTTGGCTGTTTGTGGAATGAAAATGGCCATCTTGTACTCTCAGTAATAGTTATGATAATGAATAAACCACTCCTATGTATCAAAATATCATTGAATTCTTTGAACAGGTATCAGAAAACAACTTCTGACCTCAAGAAAGTATCATGTAAGTATAAAGGAAGGGGGGGAAATGGTGTCATAAAAAAAAACAAAACAGAAAAACAGAGAAAACACAGGTGACTGTGTATGGTAAAGCTCTCTGNTCTGACCTCAAGAAAGTATCATGTAAGTATAAAGCAAGGGGGGGAAAATGGTGTCATAAAAAAAACCAAAACAGAACAGACAAAACACAGGTAACTGTGTATGGTAAAGCTCTCTTCACATCAGAAATACCTCTCTTTAGTAGGCCATATTGATTTCTGCCACTAGAAATTATTCTTACATTCAAACCAAAAGAAAGTGCTTAGGAATAAAGACATGAATAGCATTAAGGTGTGGAATACGTTTTAAAGATATGTGCCCCTGAAGAGGGTGGATTCAACAAATAATCTCTGAAACTGTCCACTTATTTTTCCCATGGGAAAAACATCTGATATTCTAAATATTCTACCTATTCTACACGCCCCCATTTTGTAAAAGGGAAATAAAAGAAGATCCAGGAAACTACAGGCCAGTCAGTCTCATCTCTGTACCTGGAAAAATCATGGAACAGATTCTCCCAAAGTTGTTGCAAAAATACATGGAGGATGATACTGAGGCGATTGCAGGTAACAAACATGCCTTCACCAGGGGCAAATTATGTCTGACCAATTTGGTGGCCTTCTATGATGGAGTCACAGCATCACTGGATAAAGGAAAAGGAACTGACATCATCTACATGGACTTGTGCAAGGCAT